>VZTM01000936.1:140588-195159 GCA_013400555.1 Jacana jacana
CCTGGCGGCCCTGGTGCCCGCCGCGCTGGAGCCCAGAGCCCTGGGGTGCCTGGAGCCCTGGGCCGGGGGAGCCGGTGCTGGGCCGGGCCTCTAACCGAGTGCTTCCGTGTGCCAGAGGCGCTTCCAGTTGCCGTTCTCGGCTGAAGGTTTGTTGAATGGCTCCGCGGCTTCCCTAAGGCCAAGAAAGAAATCCCGAGGCGGCGATGGTGCAGCCTGTGTCTCGAAGGATTAAAAAAAAAACCCAAACAAAACAATACTGCAGAAATAAACACTGCGCCGCAACACTTTGCTGATCGTTCCTTACTTCAGCCCCAGGCCGGGTGTTCTACAGTGCTAAGTTTTGGTCATTACAAGCAAAATCAGATTGTGAAGAGAGGAAAGTGGTGGGATCGAGCGTGTGCTCTGACAGAGGGTGTAACAGAGCTGAAGGTCTGTCCTCGCCTCTCACGGCAGGGGGGGGAGAAGCTGCGCAGAAACTGCTCACACTGGGCCCTGCGGTCCGGGTTTCTCGGCAGGCAGGTGGTAGTGATGGGTGCTCACGTGTTGGATGGAAGGGAAGAATCAAAGAGTATTACTAATAAGGGGTTTGCTGAGCCTTAAACGTGTTTCATTTCTTATCACAGAATGGTTTGGGTTGGAAGGGACCTCAAAGCCCCCCCAGTGCCATCCCTTGCCCTGGGCAGGGACACCTCCCACCACACCAGGTTGCCCCAAGCCCCCTCCAACCTGGCCTTCAACCCCTCCAGGGATGGGGCAGCCACAGCTTCTCGGGGCAACCTGGGCCAGGCTCTCACCACCCTCACCCCAAAGAAGTTCTTCCCCACAGCTCAGCTGCATCTCCCCTCTTTCAAGGCCAAACCATTCCCCTTCCTTCTAGGGCTCCCCTCCCTCAGCCAGAGTCCCTCCCCAGCTTTCCTGGAGCCCCTGGAGGGACTGGAAGGGCCTCTAAGGTCTCCCTGGAGCCCTCTCCTCTCCAGGCTGAAGCCCCCAACTCTCTCAGCCTGGCCTCCCAGCAGAGGGACTCCAGCCCTCTCAACATCTTCGTGGCCTCCTCTGTTCCTGCTCCAACAGCTCCATGTTCTTCTGCTGTTGGTGGCACCAGAGCTGGAGACAGTGCTGGGGAGGGGTCTCTCCAGAGCAGAGCAGAGAGGTAGAATCCCCCCTCTCACCCTGCTGGCCACGCTGATGGGGATTGCAGCCCGGGGTGTGGGGAGGATCTGGGCTGCCAGCACATGTTGCTGGCTCACAGTGAGCTTCCAGCACCCCAAGTTCTTCTCCTATCATCTAGTTTAAGAACACTTTTGCACGTTGTCAATGCAAAATTTAACCAAAGCTGCCATTGCAGAGACCAACATCTACAATGTGTACAAAAAGGAGTTAGTTGAGTTAATGACATGGATCATGGGATAATTCAGCTCGAAAGGAGCCTCAGGCCTAGGGTCTAACCTCCTGCTTGAAGCAGGGTGGGCTACACCAGACCAGCTTCCTCTGGGGGTTTATTCGGCTTTTGCTTGGAAAACTTGAAAGGCAGACACTGCCCAAGCCCCTCTGGGTAACCCATTCCTCTTCCCACTTGTCCTCAGGGTCAAACGGCTTTTCTGGTAGCGGCCACCTAAAACACGATGGCTTGACTACAACCTTTACATATAAGTTCCTGCTTATCTGAAGCTATCAAGGTAAAAAATGAGGGTGTGTGTAATGAGATGGGAGACCCAAGATGTACATTCCCTTTTTACTGTACCCTTTTGGCTTGGAGGATTTTGGTGTGGGTTTTCCCCCCCTTCCCCTTGTTACTGATGACCATGCATAAAGATGGGAGGTTCGGGCCAGGCTGCACTCTGGTTTGGCTCGTTTCTAACACTCACAATTAGCAGCCGCTTCCGGGGATGGAAGCTCTAAGGCAAAATAAACCAAAACAAATTCAAACCCCAAAGATCTTCTCTCACAATGGTGAAAATCATGAAACTTCTGCCAGGGAAGGTGTCAATGGAAGCTATGCCACCCATTCCACTGAAACCCGATTTTCACCTCAGAAGGCTTGGCCTTATGGACAGATTATTACCCCCCTCTCCAAGGGGCCATTATCATAAATCTGATGGGGCAGGAATGGCGAGTAACACGCTGGACACAAGTTAGACCAAGTATTAGTATGTATTTTGCACAAGAATAAAAACAGCTTTACAAGTTGAATTGGAAATTTAAACAGAGGAAGTTTAACAGTTTGTGTATATTATATTAAATAACCAAAACACCTTTTTCCAAAATTGGTAAAGAATAAATAATATAATTTACAATATGGTACAAAAAATAATCAGTTAAGGACAGGCATTCTGCTTTATACATACAGTATATAGGTATATTTATATTCTATAAAACAAATTCACATCTCCAACAAGCCAGAAACCTTAGATGATATGGCTTAACTATTATTAAAAGAAACAGCATTAAATCTTGCTGCCAGAACCATAAGCTCTAAAGCAGTTATCATGTTGCAACAATTAATGATAACTTATTGCCGTAGTGCTTGCCAAGGTTTCACTTAATTAACATTTACAAATTGTGGTGAAATTAAGAGATTCAAAGGTTTGAAAAGGTTAAAAAAAAAACAAACCAAAACCAAGTGCAGTACTTTCCTTACAAATGCATCTGAAGTCTGGGTGTAAAAAACCAAAATGCAAGTTAATTTCCACTCCGGGACCCGTGGAGCCAGTAAATGAGGTGTCTTTATAGATTAATTTGATCCAACCCATTTAATTCAATTTTAAAATAGAAAGGGGGTGTCAAGAAAAGGCCTAACAACATCATATTAAAAACAATTAGTATTCCTAGGCTTAGTAGATTTAGTGATAAAGGCTGAAAGGAACTGTGTGGGCAATCGGGATCCAAGACGCAGCAAACCCCAGGGAGCGCAGGCATGCACACACAGGCAGAGTTAATCCCTATTACCAACACGGGGAAAGCCTAGAGCACTGCAGGCTGTTAGTGTCCCATTTGTCCCCTCCAACCACCTTACAGTGCCCCAAGAAGCTATTGCACCGACACAGGAGCGTCTGCCCCACCACCACCTCGCAGGCACTCCGGACACTGGTACACACACAGATTTTGTCACTTCTCTTGGGGAAGCTGAAATAATTAAAACCTAAAACGTTCTGTGGTTTACAAAAAATAAATATATATATATACATGCACATAAACAAACCTGCAGGGTGTGTGTGTATAGGTGTGTGCAGACACACCCCTCCCCAACTTCTCACTTCCCAGTCTCAGGCACGAACTGATAATGGTTAGTATTGTAAAGCACACCCACCTAAAATCTAGAGCTGGTGGAATCACAGAGGTGTGTTGAGGTGACCTTTCACATATTCCTGCGCCAAACTACCCCAACAATCTAAGTTCTTTTCAAGTTTTTCCCTGATAAGCCTTACTTGTCCTGAAAGGGCTCTATTGTTAAACTGCAGTTTGAAAGCATTGCATTTCTGAAATCAAATTCTGCTTCAAAATGACAACTTTTAAGAGGCTGATCCCAAACGTGTTTCTAACCACAAAATTCTGCCACTGACCCATGCCATTTCCACTGTCATTAGTCTGTGGTCCAAGCCTACTCACTACAAGTTCAGGGTATTAAAGTTTTCTGATCTCATGGCGTCATTAAAAATAGCCACTATGCTGACTTCATTCTGCAATTCTGTTCCTCCTCCAGGGCAGCTGAAGGGGCTGAGGAAGGGCAGCTCCACAGCACCCTGTACCAGAGGGCAGGAAGTCCTCATGGATCCTGATAAGGTGCTCTGCCACACAGGGACTTCTCAGCAACGCAGGAGTCAAAACCAGTGTCACACACCCCCCCCCCATTACCGGGATGGGTAAAGAGGAGGAGACATTTGCAAAGCTACCTAAATACACTGGAGACCATCAGGCTGGTCCTTCAACATTCAGAAGGTTAAGAAAAGTTTAAGAGAGTTCAGGTTGGTTTTTACAATACAGTACTTGATTAGAATGCATCACATCTCCTCCTGCCTGTACCGTGATCCGCAGCTACAGCAGGAGCCCTCAACTTTTGTCCTGCAAGTCTCAAGGGTGTTTGGGGGTACAGCATATAGAATAATCAGCATTACTAAAGTAAGAAGTCAAAACGAAGAGGAATCAATGTGGGGAAAGACTGAACCAAAATACAGCTCAATTATAAGTAAAATTTAAAAAAGTTTTAGAGGGAGTGACTTTTGAGGTTAATGGGTATCCTCTGGGAACCACCGGTGAACACTCAGAACCACATGCCCCTTGGCATGCCTTTGTTCCAACAGCCTTCAACTTTTTATGTTCAAGATTTACATGGTTTCATGCTAATTGCATCAGAATTCTCAAACAAGGCTCTGTAAGAATAACCAAAGAGAAATAATGGCAGAAGGACTTACTGTCCCACACGACACGCAGGCAGAACCGGAACTGAGCCCACAGGCATGAAGTTCTCTGTTCTTCTAGTCACGATTGTTTTCTTGCTTGTGAGACAGGTCTGGCTCCCTGCTGGGAACACCCAGTTGGACCAGTGCTGGTTTCACACACCTGTATGGGTTCCTGTGTCAGAGGAGAACGTAGCAACCTGATACGTGGGGTCTTGGAATGTCATCCCAATCTCACTACTTTTGGAGTGAAATCAGGAAGGTTGCTCTGGGCCACAGAAAAGGCTCATCAGAAAACTTCTCTGAGTGACAGAAAGCATAAGTTAAACTACACAGCGGTTAAAAAAATAATCTACCTAAAGCAGAGGAAAATGACTGGGGAAACAGCAAATCTAATCAGTGCATCGTGAGCAAGGTTACAAGAAGAAACTCCCAGTCAAATGCCTTATAAAAGTTGCTAAAGGCAGGTAGAACTATATCCACCAAGTATAGTGCAAGTTGGGAAAAATGAACCCCTGATAACAGCCTAAGAGATGGAGAAGTTTTGTTCATTTATTAATAATACAAAGTTGAGGTTTATAGAGGACTAGCCCCTTGGGTAAGTTCAGAGTCACTTAAAATAGCCAAAGGACATTCTTTTACTGGAGAAGCAGAGAAGTGCTTAAAAAAGGGGCACAATAAAGGCATTGTCTCTCATGACTATCAGGAAAGGAAATAGGAAAAGTCTCCTGAGTTATAAAGGTAGAACTGACAGACAACCAGCTGCAGAGAAAGTAACTTTATACTCCTTTGAATCTGCTGGTATCGGGATCTGGGTCTTTCAAATATTAAAACACTAACATTAAACACACAGGGAATTAGTAGAGGGACAACCAGACCTGCTAGTGCCTGGGCGTGACTATTATGAAAACTGATGCCCTGAGCTACAGAGCACCTGGAATTCACAGAACAAGAAGGAAATAAGAAAGGACTAAGGGATTAAGCTAGGACTTGACACCCCTCCTCTTCATGACACAAAACAGGTCTTGACGACTTTAGTGTCAACATATTATTTGTTTCTAAACATTACTATGTTCTTTCCTTTTCTTCTCCCCAGGTAAATCCTCAGGTTTTTGTGAAAAAAAGATGGCAATATATACAGGTTTCCAGCAAAGCCAAGACTATTTATAACAAAGCTTTCATAGCGATTCCAGTAAGCTCTTCAGAAGCGTTTCCTGACTTAAAATGCAACCACTCTTCAGGGAAAGCAAGAAAGCCCTCTCCCACCCATGGGGTGAACTGTGCAACGTGGTGAAGAATCTCAGAGGTGGAAAATACGGGTGCAGTTGGGATGATGATGATTGTGACACGTGATGTGGCTTAAAAATAGAGGAAACTCGACAAGGATCCATGCAATATGGGAGCAGAGACTGCAGAGTGAATCAGAGCTCTCTACAAAACAAGAAAGCAGGCGTGTGCCCCTGCTGGAATGGTCAAACAGGAAAACAAAGCCAAAGAAACCCAACGCTCTATAAAAGCATCGTAGAGTCACAGAGTGCAAGAAACTTCAGTCTGACTGACAAAAAGAGTGCCAACTAGAACATGTCAAGATGCAAAATGGTTCCCATTCCCACCCCCACCCTTTATCCTCCACAGCTTTGATGTGGATCCCGAATCAAGGTGTTTTGATTACCACACACACAAATATATAATTTCAGTAGGGGAGCTTCTGGCAATACCCTTCCTTGCTTGAGCTTCTTGCTTAGGCAATTCCAAGGTACAAGTCCAGGACTGTCCCATAAACCCGACATCTTCTATCGCTGCTGCAGGGACACCATCTCCTGTACTACTATCCCACCTTTTGTTGTTCCCAGTATATTGCACGTTCCAGGACTTGCAAGTACTTCTTCAGACTTTTGAAGACAACGCTTCTCTTTTTAAAAGAAGCACACAAGACAGGGACCAGCGAGCCTCAGCTGCTTCTCTACAGCCTGCCCTTGCCATGACCCAGCGCTGCAGGCTCCAACTGAACAGTCTACACCAGCCTGCTGGTCTCACACCTTCACTGTGAGAGATCCCCGATGGGGGGACCACCACCTCCTCCATCAAACAGAATTTCCCTGCGGGTTGGCTCAGGTATGGACAGTTCCTGGGCAAGGTCATTAAAACGAGATATGTAATCTATGCTGTTCTCATTCATCATGCAAGCCAGCTGGGAATCCACCACCTAGAAGAGACAGGAGAGAAAAGAGCTATGCATCAGTGGAAATGTCACAGAATTGTTTACGTTGGAAGGAACATCTTGAGATCATTTTGTCCAATCAGCCTGGGTCAGCTAGAACGGGTTGCCCTGGACCTTGTCCAGTCAGGTGCTGAATTACCTCCATTAATGGAGATTCTACAACCTTACTCAACAGCCTGTTTTTGCTTGAGATCACCCTCACATTAAAAGAGTTCAGGTGTAATTTCACATGTTTCATTTGTGCCTGCTGCCTCTTGTCTGAGAAGACTATGGCTCCCTGATCTTCATTCCCATCCTCTCATATGAAAGACACGCTCATCTGAGAGAATAGCTCTTATCCACAGCTAAATGGAAGCTTCTCAGAAACACAAACCAAAACCTATCAATCACCCAAACCTATAGCCTCAATGGGCCCTACCTGCCTATCCTTAATTCAGCATTAAGGTAGTAGTAGTAGATGCACTGTACAAAAGCTCTTGTAGATATTACCTCTAACATGGTAACTGTGTAAATAAAACTTGATTCTGCAGTATGTTTAAAAGGCCTTTCAAAATTCTCCCATCATTAAAGCTGCATTTCATGATCCTTGCTTCCTCTGGAGACTCCCACACAATCCCACATCTGCTGCAGCGAGTGCTCTGGTGCACCTGAAACGGTGGCTTACCCCATTTTCTACTGCAGGCAGTTTGTTAGATCAAGGGCTGCAATGTCACCTCAAATCCACACAAAGAAATTAGCATATATTCCTTTAACAAAACACACCTTGACAGATTCTTACTACCAAATAAGTAGAATCTTCATATTTATGCCATGAAGTGGAGCTGTGTGTGGAGCCTGAAGCTGCCATGGGCACAGTAACACTGCATGAGCTTGCTGCAACTTCTGGTTGCCAGGTCAGCAGTGAACCTCCTGATGCAAGTCCAAAGGGCAATGGAGGAATGGTATTTAGCTTCCATCAGGGCAAGCCCCCACAAGGTTACACCTAACTCTAACAAGTTAGTTACAACTAGCCTGTAGTTACAAGTACTAAAGTACACGATGCTACAACTGAGTCAACAACTGTGAACTGTAGGATAATTAAGACTGGAAGGGACCCGAAGAGGTCTCTAGTTCAACCTCCTGCTGAAAGCAGGGTCACCAAGAAGGACAGACCAGCTTCCTCAGGTGTTTATTGTTATTCTTGAAAAACTCTGAAGACAGATCTCTACAACGTCTGTGGGGAAGCTGTTCCCCCGTCTCACGGTCCTGAGGGTGAAAGAGCTTTTGTTTGTATGTAGACAGAACATTTCTCAGTTCAGCTTTTGCCTGTTCCTCTCACCATGCACCACCACTTTGTGAAGGGCCTGGCCATATCTTCTTGATGACCTTCCTGCAAGTACTGGCAGGCAGCTAGATCCCTTCCACCCTGAAACGTTCTCCAGGCTGAATAAGCCCAATACCATCAGCCTTTCCTCACAGACAGTGCTTCAGCCTCCTCATTGTCTTGGTGGCCCTCTGCTGAACTTGCTCCTGTTTATCTATGTCTTTCCTGTATTGGCTGCACAAAACTGGTCACAATATTCTGGACGTGTTCTCACAGGAGTTGAGTAGAGTGGGACAACCATCTTTTGTTCAATCTATCGGCTACGCTCCTGTTGAAACAGCCCATGACACTGTTGGTTGTCTCAGCTGCCACAGAGCATCCTGGCTGGCTATCAAGACACCCAGGTACTAAGAACAGCAGAGCTGGTTCTCAGAGAGTCAGTCCCAGCCTACATTGCCATGGGGTTTATTCTCTCCTGGGTGCAGGACTCTGCATTTGTCCTTGCTGAATTCTGTAATGTTCCTGGCAGCTCATTCCTTTGTCCCCCTGAAAAGGAGGTCTGTCCTCAAGCCTATCAAAGCCTGAATAACTGCTGGCCTTCACTCTACCCCTTCAAAAGATTTCAGAACAGAAATATAATTCTACCAACAGAGAAAACCCAGCAACACAGCACCTTCTGCTGTTCTCTCAGGTAACTCAGTATTAGCCACTTCCTGCTTCTCCCTTCTGGACCCATTTATTTTTTCTACTAGTCCTCCAACTGTACTGCAGCTACATCAGTACTGACCTTTCTCTCATCTTTAGTATTTTCAATTCCTGCTTTACAAGGCAGGGCACACAGAAGGATTACAACTCTCGGTCAAAATAAAGCTATGTCCAGCATGGTAAGCATGACCACCTGCAGCAAAAAGAACCTGGGTTGAAGGTGCTCATCACAGCTTCTCACACCAACTCTGCTGCAGTTAACCCTCAAGTCACTTCATATCTTTCTGTTATTACTGTAACCCTGTTTTACTAAGCTAAAGTGCAGATGACAAAGCATCTTTGCCTGAAGTATCTCAGGAAGGTGTGATGGACAAGACACATTAAGGTTGGACTAGGAAAGGAAGCAGTGAGCCGAGTGTGATTTGATGACAAACCTCTGCTACATCCGTCAGGGACCGCGACACAAAGGAGTCCCGTGAGTTTCCATCCAGAAGGCTGGGTCCCAGTAAGGAGGTGCCACTGGCAGTCCCAACAGGAGTTGGCAACATTTTTCGTCCCTTCTCAGGAGAGATGAAACTTGCTATAAAGAAGAGGCACATCAGTAAGTCACTGCACTGAGAGTTTGCAATTGGGAGGACAAAGAGAAGGACATGGAAATAGAAAATGGAGGACAGACAGGTACTTCTTCTCTCAAGATCTTAAAAATTATGGGTTACCAGCGTGAACACCATAAGCACGCTGCTAAGAGTACAGAGGCTCATTACACTGGCCCCATTAAATATTAATTAAAAGAACACCAACCCCCAACCAAAGCCAGTGATCTCGTGTCTCTGAGATTCCACCCACCAAGCACAGAATGAAGCCCATTTTTCCAGCAGCGGAGCCAAGGGCATCCTCTCATTTTGGCAGAACAGCCCAAGTGCCTCAATTTAACTGATGAGTCAGGCTCCAAGCACACTACAAAGAACTGCCAAGGAATTATCTGTCCCAAGGTATGGGCTCCAATCTAACAACAGGATCTCTTCAGGAACAGACTTGTAAAGAGAAAGAAAATGCATTCAAGGCAACGTTGTTGGAATGAAGGCAAGAAACCTACAAACGTCTTTCTGGGTTTGTGATTTTCCAAAGGACTCACTTTGAAACTTTGAATAAACAGCTTTTTTTTCTTTTTTTCTTTTCTTCTTTTTTTTTAAATAAAGGAAAGAGCTTTTTTTGTTGCAGTTTTCTACACACGGGCACTTACAAAACAAGCTGCTGAGAGAGGAGTCTGTGGAGTCATTGGGGTACCACTGGGGATCATGGCTGGGAGAGGCAATCCAGTTCTGCTGAGGACTACTGGACGGGGACGGAAGACTTTTGGAGCTGTCACTGCCATTCAGCTTTGCAGGAGAGAGAGAAACACCTTCACCTGTAAGCCAATGCGAGGAATCACTGATCCAGTCAATACCATGAAGTTATACGGCTCTGTACCAACTTATGTTTAAAAGGAAAAAAAACCAATAACCCCAGAACAACCCTGTAACTACTCTCCCCACCCCAGCCCATCCACTAGAAAATAAAGGCTAGGCACGTAATTCTATTTCCAACGGATATGGAAATAAAAACAAACCCAAGAACTGCTTCCTGGAAAAGCTTCTGCTGCCACGTACAATGACAAAGAGGGGGTTTTTAAAGTTAATAGGAAGACTTTAGCTAAACTCAGACTTACTGTATTGACCAGAGCTGATAGCTATTTCAATGATAGAATCACTGATTTGAGTGGCAGGTTCTCCTTGAGAAAGCACGTCTTCAGGTGGGCCAGGCAGAGAAATATCCAAGAGAGCAGAAACATTGGGAGGAGAAAGCCGGGTGCTGGAAGCCTCTGACGAGGAAAGTGGAGGGGTGGAAAGACCATTTTGGAGAGGAGTCTTGGAGAGTTCTGGCAGAGAAAGGACTGATGTGCCCTGTTACGAGAACCAGAGTTAACTGTTCATGAATTTATGAAGGATGTAGAAATCTGTCTAAAAAGCAATGGCTTAGCTCCTAAGCATCAGACTAAAATCAGACATATAAAATGTTTATATAATTAATAATTATACATATATTGACTGACTTTATAAAAATACACAATTTTAACTACATACAATATACATAGTAAACTTGTATTGTTTTAATAAAAAATAACAGTAAGCATAAACAAATGTGCTTTGTCCCATATCCTGCCAAATCATCTGAAAAAATGAGGGTCTGTAACATTCCAACAAATATTTAATACAGCCTGCATAACAGAAACAAGCATTACAATAAAATTAGAAACATTTTAATGAATCTACAAGTATTAATTTGCCTTTGTATAGGCAAAAAACCCTACAGCTGCTTGAAGAGTATATAAATATTTTAAACTGCTAGCTCACTCCTTACAGCCAGACTTCCCAAAATTCAATTCTTTTTTAAGGAGTCTTGTTATTAGTACATCAGAGAACTGTTTGTGATCATCTTCTGATGTAGTTGTCCTAAGAGCAAGAACCAGAAATTAAAGCCCCATTACCACAAATAAATGCCTAGTAGGTTCATGTCCTAATATCTGCGCTACTAAAAAAACAAGTAGTCAAGTTTTCTCCTCCTTTATGCTCTCCAATCTAATTAATCTGTTAGGTTGACATTTGGACCAAATGATCTTAAAGGTCCCTTCCTACCCAGCCAATTCTGTGTTTCTACTCTATAAATTTAAGCAACTTTCCTGGATTTCTTTCTTTACATTTCTTCAGATGCCAGAGATTTCAATTCCCAAAAACCAGTATCAACGCTGTACAATTCCCTGGGAACAAGGAGTTTGAACTAGCAGTACCAGTGGTGTTTTCAAACTCATCCAATTGCTCTTTCAGCACATACTCTACCTGGAAACCACCAGGAGCTGCCTCCTGTTCGTGCCGTGCCGGCAGGCTGATGAACGGGATGCGACAGCCAGGGTTGGAGCCCTGGAAGCACAACACAAATCAGGTGAGTGACACACGCTTGCACCAGACACAGCAAATACAGCTGGAGAGGCAAGAGACAAGTAGTGCCTGCTGCTGTTTATGCAGGCTCTTCTTACACAGCATGCCCTTCAAAAACCACCCAGCAACTCCCTGAGAAAATGACACAGACATCTATCCGGGCCTCAGTGAAAGAAAGAGCAGGGAAAAATCAGTTTCTCTTCCAAATACATACCTAATAGCCCAGGTCTTGCCCCAGGCTCCCTCCTGAATTGCCATCTATTGAAATGCTACTGTTTGTTTTCAAGCCCAGATGTCTGGATGGCCAACTTCAGTGGTCTCACAGCTAAAAGCTACTCTACAGGATGGAAACCTGTCCAGTGTGATGGTTTGATCCCTCAGCCCCAAAGTACGCACTCTACAACATAGATTTGGTTGGTTGGTTGGTTTTTTGACAAAAAGAGCAAGACACCCAATTACTTTAAAAAGCACACTGAATAGACTGACCTCTGGAGCGGTGATGGAGCCCCCATTCTCATGTGCTGCAGCTGACCCCTGCCCCGTTACCACTGTGGTCACTCTGTCTGGCGACAGTGGGGACACACCTGACAAACCATCTGCATCCAGGACAGGCACAGGGCTACCAGGGATAATACCAGCACTTTTGGCCGCCAAGTCGATAGCACCTTTTGTGAAACAAAAAGGCAAAATGCACATCAGAAGCCTTTTATTTGATTATTTTGTTGTGACTCACCTAAAATGTTTAAAAATTCCTCAGAGTCAAAACTTAGCACAAGCAAAAAGGGAAATGGGTAATTATCTGAGCAGCTATTTCAGTCGTTCCCCTTCACGAACTGAAACAGTTCTTTCAGCTAAAAGGTTTACATTTTCCTATCCTGTTCCAACATATTAGCAGGGCTATCAAAACAGTGTAGAGAAACATGCCAGCTCTCCCACCTTTGCCCTTTCCTTCTTTTTCTTTTCCTTTTTTGTCCTGCAAATTTTTAAGTATTTAGTTATGCAATCTATCGAAATTTCCCATGGTTCCCCAGAGGAGCTATAAAACCAACATACAAACCAACATTTTGTTACCTTTCCTCTAGTAGCCATTTGGACTCAATATAAAAAGCCCTGTGTTGTTACAGAGTTAATCTCATCAGGTCTTTTAAAACCATCTGAACATCTTCCCATCATAGAGAAGCCTCCAAGTAAAACACAGGCAGTCACTGTTTTCACCTCACTACTAATCAGGGCCATTCTTCTGTTGCAAGACAGTATTTGCTTGGAGTACACAGGCATGGGTTTTTCTTGTAGGATTTATAAGCCCAGGTTAGCAGATATGTTGCTCCTAAGTTTCTTTGAAATGTCACAACCCTTTTTCAAAGCAGTCTTGCAACAAAACATCACAACAGCTCTCTACTTTGGTTACAAATTCCAACCCCTGGCTTTGCCTGCAGGTCAGGCCCCACAAAGGAACCTAGTTCAGACTGTCCCACCACCGACTGTTCCCTTTCTGCCAGCGCACAAAGGCACAGAAAGTAAGATTTCACTAATGCAACTGCTTGCTTCAGCTTCCAGAGGCACTAATGATTTTACCCAGGAAATAGAAACCATGAATGCAACATCACACAGATCACAGCAGACGCAATGCATGCTGTTTAAGAAATGACTTACTGGACAGATGGCTGGTAGCCTGTGTTGGAAGAACTTTGGGCACAATTGGTCGAGAAACAGCAGCTTTAGTCAGCGAGGACTGGATTGGCCGAAAAGAACCTCTCCCTAGAGTGAAGGATTAAATACCTCTGAAGCAAACAAAATCTAACATCTTTACAGATGAGCAGAGCACAATGGAAGCAAGCAAATTCCAAGCAGTAGTGAGCTCTGGGAATGCAGGTAGTGGAGATGATGAGCCGGACCTGAGCTAGCAACACAGGCGAACCAGCACCTCCCCACGCAGACACGACAGCAAGTGCTGCTGTACTACCAACACCACTTTCACTATTTCCAGTGAAGATAACCTTTAAGGTCTCGTGCTGAATTTGAGATTCAAGCTGAGATGGCCTGTACCACCACTGCACACAAGACTGTATCAGCAGAAAAGGACAAATGGGCAGTACATTGATTTACTCTATGAAATTTGACAGTATCCCAGGTACGAGGAAACTTCCATTATAAAATCTGGACAAATGCTTACAACCTACAGAAAAAGAAACTCTTATCTAAATAATTTATTCCAAAGTCTTACTTCCTGGTAGAGAGCTCCTTACCATTCCCTACTTTCAATACTTGGAAAGGGGAGAAAAAAATGCCTATCATAACCCTGACTCGCTCAAGAATGATCCAGGAGAACAATCCTGTTGTCCCGCAGGAAGTGACTCAACTGGTAAAGGACTCTGTGGTTTTGAAAGGATGTTTTCGTCTTTTTAGAGACAATTCCTTTACACAGCTTTAAGGAACACTTTCCAGTCCACCTCATGGCAGCAAGAGGAGATATGCAGACTCACCTGTAATGGATGAGTTGGATAAGATAGAAAAGGAACAGACGTGCTGGGATGGATTTCCAGACGGCCTGGGCAGCAGTGTTCTCTATGTGAGAGAAGCAACAATAAAACAAAACATTTTTAAACACAGAACTGAGGGTAAAGCTCATCTCCTAAGGCACAGAAGTTTATGACACCTCCCAGAACAAGCAGAGTATTTACACGCATTTACAACGCAACAGCCACAGCAATAAAGTCTGTGTAATCTTGAGGAAGAAGCTACAGGTAGGAATCACGTGTTTTCTCTGTCAACGACTACAAGAGAATATTTCCACACAGACAATTCTCAGAAAATGCTATTTAGAACAATATCCCTTTCTGATTATTCTTGCCATAATTTTAAAATCTCCCACAGAATTACAGCAGTGGTCTTCAGGATGGGACCTTCTCTGTGTGCAAACTGATCTTCCATTACAATTAATGAAGTGTCAGTTAATCAGTGTGGACTTGGGAACTCTTAAATGGAATTGCATAGACCAAAATACCTCGGTACCAAAAAATAACACATACTTAATTTGTAAGTCTCCTCCTCCTATACAGAGCAGAAGAGACAAAAGGGTATATTGACACGTGAAAACAGTTTTCCCCAAACAAGTATCCGTCACTTTGGTTTTAGATTTCTTGAATGCTCTCCATGTGCCACAAGTCCCTAGGACAAGCCTGTGGTGTCACAGTGGCACATGCCTTTCTGCTGAATACTGAAACAGTCCAAGGGAGGTTAATATCTGCCTATCACCAAAGCTCCATGACAACAGTCTACCTCTTCCATGTATCTCACAGCAAGTCCCATTTTTTTCCAGAATTCATAGAATCATAGAATCATTTAGGTTGGAAGAGACCCCCGGGATCATCAAGTCCAACCCTCAGCCCTACTCTACAAGTTCTCCCCTACACCAGATCCCTCAACACCACATCTAATCTACTCTTAAACACAGTCAGGGATGGGGACTCCACCCCCTCCCTGGGCAGCCCAGTCCAGGCTCTGACCACTCTTGCTGGGAAGAATTCTTTCCTCATGGCCAGCCTAACCCTACCCTGCTGCAGCTTGCAGCCATTCCCTCTCCTTCTATCGCTCATTGCCCGTGAGAAGAGACCAGCACCAACCTCTCTGCAATGCCCCTTCAAGCAGTTGGAGAGAGGGATGAGGTCTCCCCTCAGCCTCCTCTTCCTCAAACTAAACAGTCCCAACTCCCTCAATCGATCCTCATAAGCCTTATTCTCCAGGCCTCTCACCAGCTTTGAGTTGATTCGTTGATCTTTCAAACAGTGTTGTGTTTTATTTCACTACAGTCACCCCTGTTTTAACAGCCATCAGTGTGCAGGAAGCAGGAAAAAGTATTTAAAAGGAGCTCTTGTTGCAATAACACTAACAGATCAGGTGCCACATGAACACACTGCTTGTGCATCAGCACCAGCTGACCCGAGCAGCAGAACCCGCCTGGAGATGAGGTGGTGTTTCATTCTTTTCCAAACTACCCGATGCAGCACACGCTGCTGCTGCTGACACTCCTCACGTACAGGGAACATAATGTGGCTGGTTACAATACAGACTAAAACGCTTGCTCTTTCAGATGTTCAGCTTCACTTTTCCAGTGGATGTTTAAGGGAAGTTCAGTGTTTTATTTCAGTTAGCAGTAAGACTATAATGATCTGCATCCTATCTGTTCAGGAATAAAACAGGCATTTCACACGTTGCCAGTTCTGACCTGCACTACCAATGGCTTCCGCAAGTGCCTGTTCCGCAGCTTCCTTGGCTTTGGCAAGAAGAAGTCCGACTGCATCTGGACAGGAACAGGAAATGCAATAGAAAGTATTTTAAGCATACACAGAATAAATTGTAACATTCAAACTTTGTTCTTCAGTAAATTTGTAACTATTTATTACAACACTGTGTTTTCTTTTGGACAGCAGAATATCCTTTCTGCTACAGGAGGAAAAATTTCCACCATGAATCTGTTGGGTTTTTTTTTTCCTTGATTTTTTTTTATGGAGAGAAAAAAACTTTCTCCTCAAAAAAGCCTTTTCACTAAACTATTGCAGCTTGCCATGAATTTGCTACTGAGACTGTATATGGAAAAATAAAATGAGTGTTTCAATTAAAACACAGCAATGAGGCCATATCAAAATTAGGTGCGTGGTAAGAACAGTATCAGGTTTTGCTACACCTGGCAAATACAAGTGCTGGAACAGCATTAAAGAGCGAACTGGTTTCATCAGGCTGTGTGACGGCATTCAGATCCAGGTCTGAAGAGGTGATGTCACTTCAAATTGTAGTTATATAGTCAAAATCTGACTCAGCATCCTGGGGTGTATTAGAAGGGGGGTGGTGAGTAGGTGGAGAGAGGTTCTCCTCCCCCTCTCCTCTGCCCTGGTGAGACCCCGTCTGGAATATGGTGTCCAGTTCTGGGGCCCTCAGTTCCAGAAGGACAGGGAACTGCTGGAGAGAGTCCAGGGCAGGGCTACCAAGATGATGAAGGGAGTGGAGCATCTCCCCTAGGAGGAAAGGCTGAGGGAGCTGGGTCTCTTGAGCTTGGAGAAGAGGAGACTGAGGGGGGACCTCATTAGTGTTTATAAATGTGTAAAGAGTGAGTGTCAGGAGGATGGAGCCAGGCTCTTCTCAGTGACACCCAATGACAGGACAAGGGGCAATGGGTGCAAGCTGGAACAGAGGAGGTTCCACTGAAATAGGAGGAAAAACTTCTTCCTGGTGAAGGTGAGGGAACCCTGGCAGGGGCTGCCCAGGGAGGTGGTGGAGTCTCCTTCTCTGGAGACATCCCAACCCCGCCTGGAGGCGTTCCTGTGTGACCTGCTCTGGGTGTTCCTGCTCCAGCGGGGGATGGGACTGGAGGAGCTTTCAAGGTCCCTTCTAATCCCTGAGATTCTGGGATTCTGCTCTAACATCACTAGAAGCACCGCTTCACATGGAAGCCCATACTTTCTGTATGTAAATCCCCTGTAGAACCTACTGGAAGCTGGGGCATACCACGCTACTGTTTTCATTCAGTTGTCTCACTTACACCGATTGTGTCCAAGTGCTGCCGGAAGGTCAGTTCTGCTTCCTTGCTGGGCAAGAAGAGCTTTCCATGGCGGCTGTTGGGTGGCAGAGTTGTAGGAACTGCAAAGAGCCCACCATCCGCATCAGTGCTTCCAGAACTTGAAGGACCAGCCACCAAGAGAGGTCTAGGGAGATTTCTCAAACCTACGAGATTTTAACAGCAATTTAAATGAAGTGAAAACAAAAATAAAGCAAGCAGTAATTGAAGGATTATACAAAGGGCCAGAACTTCTTTGTTCCGGCTCAGCCACCATCTGTTCAGGATCTCAAACAATGAAACTCTCAACACTTCAGTTCTCCCACCTGTAAATCAACAGTGTTTAACTGCATCACAAGGACACTGCAAACACTTGCTTTGAAATCCTTGGAAGAAGGCAGTTAGATGCAATTTTGTGCTACTAAAGAAATTACTAAGAATCCAGTTTTAAGTCTCACACAGAGCACATTAAACAGTTTATCTATGTGACTTGTAGAAATACTCAAAGGTCCTTCCCATTTTATTTACACTGCCACCCTCACCCCATGGCAGATCAAAGCGCGACCCCACTGAAGTGACTCTGGTGAGAGAAATGAAAGAGCAGGGATCAATTTACCAAAATACCTTCCAAAAAATGGACTGTCTTTGAAATAAATTTGGGATATTGGACTAATGGCATCTGATCCAAGTAAAACTCTTCCACTTACATTTAACTTTAAAAAATACTGTAGTACTTCGCAGTGCCATGCCCACCCTGCAGGCCTCCAGCTGTGATGAAAACCAAGACTGGATATCTCAGAAGGCCAGACTATCTGGACACCCACCCACCTCTCCTCCACAGAGGTGCTTGCTGTGCCTGTGACACTAGAGTTTGTGACAGCAGACAAGGTATTTTCACACTTGTATGCACCCACTGTTGTCCTCACTCCCCAGCCTCTCCCGAGGGGACCCAATGAAGTAGGACACGATTCCTGCCATGCCTGCTGCCTCCCTGGGAAGGAGGGCAACACAGTACAAGCCTAACATAGAAGGGGCTAAGCAACAGTACTCAAGAAGTGTTTTGAGGAACATCAAGCCCTTATTTACATAACAACTGAACCTGCAGGTTTTATTATCTTCCTATTTAAAAAGTAAAATCACCCACCTTCACATTGCTCCTGCTGGCTTTTCAAAAGTAAGATAAAATCACAGTATGCCAATCTATTAATTAAAATCAATTAAATACAGAACAACATAGACATTTGTGCCTCCTGCCTGACAAGGCCTTAGAGAGAATCATTAAAATTATCTTTAAAAAAAAAGCAATAAAGGGATGCAACTGTAATCACGTATCGGTATTTTAAGCACGGTAAGAGATGTTGCACCACAGCTGCCGCTTTACTTTTTTCTAAATCTCTTTGCACGATTCTTTTTATACTCTTTTTTGTCTCTCCAGCTGACACTGTGGCTTTTGTGGAGCTGTCAGTTTGTGAAGCTTTCAGTTCTTCTCAAGTGGACCCAGACTACCTTCTAATCTTTATTTTCTACTGAGAAGGCCAAACCAACTTAACTAAAAGAACCCCAAAAGACGAAAACTGAACAGCAGTTAGCACCTAGACAGAGAGGGGATCAAAGTCTACAAGGGAACACATGAGGAAGGTCCATCACCAGAAGTTACCCAGCACTTTCTAAAAGACAAATTACTGCAGTAATTTAATAGTGTGTCTTATTTACGTATATTTACATATTATACTGTATGTGAGGATACAAAGAAGCTTGATAATTACTGTGTACTAAAGGCTGCAACCCAGACCACAAACATTTCCATTTCAGATCCAGAAGAGCCTTATCAGAGCTGATAGAAGGGGTTCAGTTTGTCTACCCAAACAACACAACTTGGGGTGAAGATAACAGCCTTGTTTGGGCATCCTCCATCTGATGTGCTGCAGTGCCATCACTCCAGGGCTCAGCCACGTACGTGCATTACCCCAGGCGGAGCTGCCGAGAAGCTACATGAATTAGCCAGCTAGAATGCTGCACTGAACACACTTACTGCTTCTCTGTTCAAGCCAAACAGCTCAGCTGCAGCCCACACGGCTATCTTTGGGTCTGTCCCAAAAGCAGGAACATGCAGTCTGTATTTTTCACTTCCTGACTTTGCACTAAAAACTGTGCTTCATGTTAAGATGTTAAACCCTATACTACACAACCCTACCTGTCACTCAGGGATGCAAATCGAAGGCTAACACGGGCCGTTATATTTGGCTTTGAACTGACCTCTGTGTAAACAGAAGAGGTGTCTACTTCTAGGGGATCAGACATGAAGTACGGTTATCTTCTTCTTGTTTCTGTCTGGTATCCCCAGCAGATACCCCGACCCTTATCTCAAATACTTCAGAAAGGATTTTTAAGGCACCAGGGAAGCCTAAAGCACCATCTCACAAAAACGAAAGTCGCAAACTAAGTAAGTTTGATTCTCCTTGCAAGTCTGACTTAGAGATGTCTTTCAGACCTGCCTATCTCACTGAAACGTAACGATTTATCTCTGTGATCTATTAAACTATTGGCTTTTTACTAGATATTTAAGTATGTCCTTGTCTGCAAGTAAGCACAATGATGCTTTTAAACAAAGATGAAATTGCTATAATGCCATGAATGAGAACCACACAGAGTACTGAGTATGTTTCACAGCATCAGTTGAACTGCTCATGGTCCCACTGCTTCATACAGCACAGGTGTGAAAAGGAAGAACAGAATCACAGCTGCTCTCAGTAACACCAACACCTTCACAGACTCTAAAGTCATAAAACATTTGCTGGCGAATGCAACTGGATTGAGGAACAGAACCGAAATCCTTGGTCTTTGTGGCTAGGGCTCACCAGTTACAGCAGCTGCACCTTCTACTAAAAGGAAAAGTAATTTATAATCATCCTGTATTTTATTATGGCAGAATGGCATGGAAAATTGTCAGTAATTATTTCATCAACAAACTTTACACCATGTATTTACTCTCTTGCCATGTAAGCCTTCACTCTCTTCAGATCCCATATCTGGTATCAGTTGGCTCCTAACGAGGACATCGTCTGCAAGAGTGACTCCCTGAGAGCTCTGAACTGGAAACTGGACTACTGACATGCTTTGTTTTTCAAGATTCATAGCAGTACTGAACTTAGGACAACTCTAAAGCAAATTAACACACACCATTGTTCCCAAGCAGTTACACTCGTGTGAGCAAGAACACGCATTCTCCCAGTGTTCTACGTACTCACCATGGTACAAGGTAGTAACGGTGTGACCTCTCCCCACGGGTTTGTATGAATACTCACCTGAGGAGCTGGAAGCAGCACCAGGAGAGAAAGGCTTGCTGTTGCGAAGGGCAGACTGATTCCGTGCACAACCTGGGCTCCTGGTGCTGATGGCAATCACCTTCCCTGGAGGAGTCAGTGACTGCTCCTCTTGAGCAGGCTTTATCGGGGATGTGGCAACGGAGCTCATCTCGGGCGTCTAAAAATGCACGCACATTAGGAGTGTGTTGTGTGGTGTTACCAGAGATCCATTCTTAAACTCATCCTACTTTAGAAAGCTTCAAAAAAAATAAAACTGGACATACTCCAATCTCTTTAAGCACTCTAGCCAATACCTGTGTGCTGAAATTCCCTTCCTACGCATTTAGCGGCATCAAATGTCATCGATTCAACATAATTAAAGTTACAATTGGATTAACAGTCAACATGCTTCAGTGTGCTGGACCATCCCCAGGGAGAAGGGGAAGGGGAAGAGGAAGGGGAAGACACAGATTTGTCACAGTACTGTAGAATTGGGTTTAATCTTGGGTTTACTGTAATCTTGGGTTTAATACAGTGCAAATCTAGTTTTCATTAACTCTAACAATCTAGAGGGCTCCTCTGGTTGGAAGCACACGTGGAGTGTATTTTGTTCTTAATTCTGAACAAGTACAGACCAACAGTTCTGAACTTTTTCCCATCTCTTCTCCTATTTCCTACTGTAACACAGCAATAAACGAGGCACACGGCAAGGGGCTTTTACAGGCTGGTCCAGTCCTTTCGTTAGGCCATTTAAATGCTTTTCAAGAAAATGCTCCCTTTCTAAGGACACGTGTGGAATCACAGGCTTAAAACTACCACCCACACTTGACTGCAACACCCTCTGCTACAGTTTGTCTTTGTAATCTTCATTTAAAGGAATGGACCACAGCACAGTTGGCCATTTTGCCTTTGTTACGTATTATCTTGAGAAAGTAACAGAGATCTAGACAATCAATCCTTCCTCTGTTAAAACACCTTCGGGCAAAAGTATTATGGTTCCTGTTGCCATCTGATGAAATGCAGGGGATTTAAGAGACAAAACTTTCAAGATGTCTACAGGACTTTCAATTAGGCAGTAAACATCATCCTCAGTTCTTGAATATCTGTCCTGGGACATTCACTGCTGCAAGAACAGTACCTCTTTCTCCGAAACAGCGAGTGTGAAGTGGTGTTCAACAAACAGAAGAAAAGGTTACATTACTTGTGTTTTTATTGGAATGAACGATATGGCTCCAGTACTTTTCAGGAGAACTAATGCTACTTGAAGCCACTAAGAGTGCTTAAGACACTAAGAGTGTCATTCCTGCAGGATGACAGGAAAACACTTGCAAATAATGACTGCTGGGTGCCCCCCTTTTGCCCCCATCTCCCCCAGTCTAAGGAGATGTCCTTTGTAGTTTGTGATCGTTTTACCCTGCCATCCCTGACTGTCCCACGTGAAACCAGAAGTAAAAATAGATGCCAAAAGAGAAGACATTGTCACACATCTGTGAGACATCAGACCAAAAGTTCTTACAGTTTAAACAAAGACTATATCTGGAGCTGTATCTGAACAAAAATGGTTTAAAACTTATAAAATCCTACATTCTATGTCTATAAAATGAGGCTCAAAAGGAGCTTCAGGGCAGCCTAAGTCTGCACCAAAAAAAGATAAAAGAACTGGTGTGTTTAGGCATATGATGCACTGGCACCCTGTGCTGGAAGGTGATGCAAGTGATACCTTTAATTCATCACATCTCCATCACTGGAATTCAGTCAAATCTGTTGAATTCAGTGTCTTTTGCTATTTAAAAGGATCTTTTACTAAGTTTCCATTGGTTGCAGTAGGTGGAAGAGGCTGCTTACAGGAACAGATCTTAAACATTGGTTACAGTGCCCAACGAGGAAAGCAAGTTAATTCCCAGCTGTCTGCCTAAGGAAGAAGGTATTTTCCTGGGTCTATCAAAATAGCTATCCCAGACTCTGGGAGCTTTTACTACAATCATTGTGGCAGGCATAGTTCTGTTGGCTATGCTATCCCAAAATAGTACATTCTTTTCACACACTTAGTGTAACTTGACCTACATAAACATTGGAAATTAAGGATTGCAGTTTTTATGTGGAACATTAATCTCCTCCCGGCTCCCACAGAAGGCTGGACCAGATATCTTCCAAGGTCCCTTCCAACTTGGGCTGTTCTATGAACCTGAGAGAGAACAGACAGCAGGTCCCTAACCTCATCTCACAACTGACCTTTTCAGCAGGGAGATTACAGTTCACTGTAATACCACTGAGACTCAGAGCAAAGCAGAAACTAAAAGGTTGTGTAAAAAGCAAAATGCAATATATTGAGGGAACAGCAAGCTGGGTTGTGTTGGCATTGTTTCTGGGTTAGGTTTTTTTCATTTTGTTTTTTTGGTGTTTTTTTGGTTTAAACACAGGAATCTCCAAGATCCTGACAAGGCTGGTCATTGATTTACTGTAAGAACAGGACTGGGCAATTATTCCCCAGATCAAATAAGAGTTTAGCATGTGAAGCATGAACAAGAGCTACTTACTGGTTTGGGATTGACTTCAGTAGAGATGAGTTTTAAAAGGCAGTTCAGGAGTCTCTGCTTGTGAAAGGTGGGACATGCAGGAACAGCACTTGACTCAGATGTTTGCTCCCTCGCATCCTGGGTTTCTGGCTCCAAGACAGCCAACCAGTCATATTCCAGCTGCAACTTGTTCGGTTTGCCCATCATGAGGTAGACTTCAGCCAGTGTAAGGCTCTCAGAAGTTCGTAGACTCCACCCTTCTTCTCTAACCTGTTGAGAGAGCCGGCTAGGGTCATCCTTGAAAGACTTGGTACTAGATTGTCCCTGAGGTGGAAATGAGGAGCCTAGCTTCTCTTGAGAATCCTCCATTACTGCATCTGTTATATCCTTGGTACAGGCGTCAAGCTGCTGGCCCTGGCTAGCCTGAGACTCAGATCTGGATGGGCCACTGCCAGGTGACGCCACACCACCTCTCTGTAGCTGTGAATAGGAGTCAGGTGTCTCTGTGCTTCTCCCACTTGGAAAAGCCACAGGAGAAGTATCACCAGCTGCTGGAGTCGAGTCTTTCCCATGCAGCTTGTCTGTGCAAGAACATTTCTCTGGGACGATCAGATCCTGACAGGACTTCATGTACCGTGGGAACGGATCAAGCAGAGACAACTCCTCCACATCAGGGATCTTGCTGCAAGCACAGGCTGTGCTGCACAATGGTAGCACAGTTGCTTGGTCACTGGCCAGGGCATCCCTTTCCTCCACACAGAAGGCCACTGAGCTCAGCTTTTCATGATTCCCTCCTGGATCTTGCAGTCCAGAAGGCAGTTTTTGGATAGAATTAGTGATGCCAAGATTTGAAGCTGCTCCTTCCACCAGGCCAGTCTCTGGGGTGCCATCTTCAGTGCCTGTAGAAACTTCAGCTGTGGGCTGAGGGGTCCTGCTTGACTCTGTAATGCTCTCTGCCTTCCCAACACCCTTCCCTTCAGTTCCCCGCGTGTATTTTAGCTGTCCCCTAGCTGTCCCCTGGCCACTCTGTATGCCCAGGATTTGTGCAGGGGGTAATAAGTGAGCATCTTTCGTGTTCTGTTTGCATTTGCCAGTTTCCTGCCAGTGCACAGTGCAGAAAGCCTTGGAGTGGACCACCCTGGCTACCCCAGGCAGTGGAGTGAGCGTACAGTTCTCTCCTGGAAAGAGATGGAGCATCACTTTCTCCTCTGAGAAGCTGCCTCTTGTTTCTGTGTCTCTGGAGTCTTGGAGCTGCCGTTCTTCTAGTGTTTTACGCTAAAAAAGATGTGTCAAGGAATATAACAGATGACTCTCCCTTCCAAACAAGCACTTGGTAGCCTATTTTGCAAGCTTAAAAAAAAAAAAAAAAAAGAATAGCTAATCAAGGACATATTCTCTATTTTATACAGATATAAAAGATTCTGTGATCAGAACTTAAGTCCTTTTGTGGTGCTAATGATGACACAGAAGATCTGCTGCAAGCACACACTGAAGCTCTATTCCAGACAAAGTTTCCTTTCTCTGCTTCACACACCTCTGTAATTGTAAACAGCCCCAACCAAGAAACGCCAGCAAACCCTGAACATCCCTGCAGAGCAAACCAGACTCCCCTTTCTGCACAGTAATCCCCACCTTACACTTTTTGACATCCTTCATGTGCTATGTTGCTACTTCCTCCAGGCTCACCAGTTAAAAAGAAAAGCCTGGATTAAAGAATGAAGAGGGTACAGCAAACCAGTACAGATCAGAATGGCTGCCAACTCACAAAGCCTTCTATGTCACAAGATGAGGCAGGGGTATCCCTACTGTTGTACAGGTCAGACAGCAGGCAGACACACACCAGGCAGCAGCAGTCACCTAGGCAAGAAGGTTAAGCCCTCATTTGGTGAGACTGCAGAAAGCAAGTGGAAAGACACGCTCTTAATCTCTGTGCTAAAGCTAGAAACCAAACTGCCAGTTATTATCCAGGCCTCTGTAGTGGCCCCTCATCTGCAACAACACAGACCAGGCTCGCTGGTAAATGAAATTAGAAAAAGGCAGGGAGCTTCACTTTTCACTACCTAGCTTTTCAGAGGATCATAGTAGAGACCAGCTGAGGTAAAAATGGAATATTATGGGATTTCCCATGAAAGACTACATTACTGACGCTGAGATGCTCTGCCTCTACTAAGCATGGGCTGGTAAATTTATGAGGTAGAACCACATTTCTGATGCAAAAATGAACTTAGACTAGGATAGGAATTGCTTCCTGACCACAGCACACAGAACAGGCCATGTAGATAAAGGATACAATACGCACTTCATGGAGAGCCCACTTCTGCTTCAGGAACTCAATGAGGCTAGAGACCTTCCGATGTAACTCCACAATCATCCTGGATGAAAGATAAGCAAAGTAAGGGAACAGAGACAAATGGTCAGCAGAAGTTCAAATCACAGCCTTGACATGGTGGAATTAGGGGAAGAAGCTGGCGTTCTGGCATACAAGCACAGAGAACACACCTAGTGCCCCCAGGCTCTAAATAAAAACAAAAAGGAAAGAAAAAACCAGAACATATGTCAGCCCACAACTTAAAAATCTAGGTAACTCACAATTGAGAAAGATCTAAAAGTTTATCAGATAAATCCGATTGCCACAACTCAAGATACTAGTTTCTCCAGGTGGGAGAAGATGATAGGAAGAGATGGCAAGATTCAGCTAAAGCGCAGAAGAGCAGAGAATGCACAGAACCAGCATGTGATGTATAGAGAGAGGAAAAGGCACACCAAAAAATCCCAAATGTTTGCTTTTTGCTCTCAAAGAATTTTACAAAATAAACCTAATTAAAAACTGTCATTCTCCTCCATGTATGGTATTCGGGCATTATACTGCAGCACTCATTTGAAAGAACAAGCAGCATCACAGAGGCCTTGCATTTTCTGCCCCAAGTTTGGGGCTAGGTGTAAGCACGAGGATGAAGAGCCATTGATGGTACTGAAGCAGCAGCACCAGCTACACTTTGCAGGGATATTGATCTACAATTCCTTTCTGCCAGTGTGACTGGGTTGCAGCTGACACGTTCTGGGTCTTGCTGGCAGACACCCCTGACTATTGCTTTAGTTCCCTCCCCTGTGCCTCTGTCTCAGGGTACCCATTCAGTATGAATTTTGGTCAAACTCATGCTGCCTATCTCCATTTTACTTGCACTCTCCTCTGACAACTAACTGGAAATATAGTCATATACACCCAGTCACCTCCATAGTCATCTCCAACTGCTAGCTCACTACTCAAATTGAAAGATATACTGAACAATGGTAATCTACTTTTCCCATCTGATATATCATGCTTACAGCAATTAATGGGTGGACAGAGCCTTCAGAATAAGCACATTGAGGCAAACTGCCCCGGTGGGGAAGGGAAGCCTGAAGAGAGAAGATGCCCGAATGCTGCTCCTGTATCTCTATTCTATTCTGAGCATCATAACCAGTTCTTCATTACCTAAGCCGTGGATTCTGGGCAAGACTCTGTACTCGAGCCCATGCGTGATTATTTCGTGGCTGCAACTCCACAGGGACCTTGAGGGGAAGACGTACTGGCTTCTGGTCCTCTTCGTCACTAACACCTGAAGGGAGATGAAGCACAAAGGGCACAGGTCAAAGCAAGGACAACTCAGTCGAAACACTATATGCTCAGGTGCATGAGTAAAAGCATCATAGACACCAGCATCACCTACAGACAGCTTAGGCAGCTCAACTTTGCAACCAGAACCTGCTTCCTTAGATTACCTCCTGTTCCAATATGTTTATTTGTCTGGTTGACAAGCAGCTGAACATGAGCCAGCAGTGTGCCCAGGTGGGCAAGAAGGCAAAAGGCATCCTGGCTTGTATCAGAAATGGTGTGACCAGCAGAAGGAGGGAGGGGATTGTCCCTCTGTGCTCAGCACGGGTGAGGCCACCCCTTGAGTGTTGTGTCCAGTTCTGGGCACCTCAGCACAAGAGAGATCTGGAGGGGCTGGAGCGAGTGCAGAGGAGGGACACGGAGCTGGGGAAGGGCCTGGAGAATCAATCTCCTGAGGAGCCATTGAGGGAGCTGGGAGTGTTCAGTGTGAGGGAGAAGAGGCTGAGGGGAGACCTCATCACTCTCTACAACTGCTTGAAAGGACATTGGAGAGAGGTTGGTGTTGGTCTCTTAGTAATTAGTGATAGAAGGAGAGGAAATGGCTTCAAGCTGCAGCAGGGTAGGGTTAGGCTTGACATTAGGAAAAAGAGTGGTCAGAGCCTGGACTGGGCTGACCAGGGAAGTGGTGGAGTCCCCATCCCTGACTGTGTTTAACAGTAGATTAGATGTGCTGTGGAGGGATCTGGTGTAGGGGAAAACTTGGTAGAGTAGGGTTGATGGGTGGACTCAATGATCCCAAGAGTCTCTTCCAACCAAAATAATTCTATGATTTTTTTCCTTGGACACTGCAGTGGTACTGAAGCTTCCAGCTGGGCCAGCAGTTTGGTTGGGAGCTTTGAACAAGTACAGTATTTCAGACTTTAAAAGGAAGGGGAAAAAAATAAATAAGTAAATGAATCACACATAGCTGAACTGGAGCAGGTGGTTAGTCTAAAGTGCTCAGTGCTAAACAACATACTACAGCTTATTCACTGGCACAGGAGACTAAAGTTCATATATAGTGAAAGCACAACTGGTAAAGCTGTAGCAATCTTGTCTGATGGAGCTATTTCGTTTTCAATTCAGCTAGTGACATGCTCCAGGACTTAAGAGTGCTGGGCAGGTCCTGAAGTTATTGAGGTTAAACAAGCAAACAGGGTAAGAAAGACAACAGGGACATATCTGGGCCCAACACAAATGTGAAATAGCACAAATTCCCCTGCCAGTAATGTACACACCAAAACAGGCCTACTCTCCCTTATATTCTTCTGACCAGCTGTTACAAACCTTTTACACTCCAGTGTCTCTTACTTACCATCTGGGTCACAGAGTTTCTTCAGAGCCCTGCACATTGGAGCTTTGATACGAAGGTTTCGGCCTTTGTAACGAACAGTTGTAGCCCTGAATGCATTGAGAGAGAAGCATTGACAGGCATCATTAACACAAGTTTTGTGAATACATACATCTTGGGGACGTAGAGGGCTGCAGTGCAGATTCACAAGAGCATTCAATCTTTTCTATCACCTTACTTTTCGTTACAGAAATGCTACTCTTGTGACTCTCCTCTTCCAGAACTTCATGAAACCCTGGGCTGTCCACTTAGACAGGAATTGCTCTTTTATAAAATGGACTAGAATTACGTTACTGCAGTTGAAGACTACCCTCAGAGACAATTTTGTAAAAGACAATTGGTTAAGTGGTTTTGCTTTAGTCATCTCTTTGTACTCCTAATTCTTAATTATGGGAAGAAAAACTATCTTCTAATTTAGAATATCAACACTAAATCTGTTGCAGAAATGAGGTCTAAGAGCTTGTGCAGGAATCTCAACTTTTACAGTATGATTTCACTGGCTTTTAGCTTAAATACCACATTAACACATAAAGATCCTTAAAAGCAAGAGGTCATTTTTGTTTTCACACTGTGGGACTGTTTGATTTCTTCACTCAGCCCTGTCTTCTTCTTAGAGACTTCAAAGGCAGGCACTGAGACCAACCATTACTGATGGAAGCACTTACTACCTATTACTTCAAGCACTAAGGCTCAGCTGGCATAGGAGCAGCAGGATTGAACACAAGCACTTCCCAGTAAAATGAAAGAAATTACCCAGAATATTCATTCCTACAGCAGGATCTGGCTTTTCCCTCTGCTGTAAGGAAGACAACAACAGACAGAAAGATCCCTTGCCTACACTGCTAAGATGGAAATTCACAGGAGGGCAGCAGAAGTGAAGGGGAGAAGATGGAGCAGATGAGGTGAGCAGCTCAGAAGTTTCAGTTGAAAAGCTGTGAACTTGTACAAATTCAGAACATCCCCGGGCTGGGAGGGTGGGTTTCCTCAGTCTGCACAGAGCTCTCAGGAGCTGCAGAGAATATGTTAGCCCTCACCCTTCCTAACGGCACGAGCTCCAACACTGAAGTAGCGATGGCATAACCAATGGAAAAAGGAGAAGGCTCTCAAGTGAAACTAGCAATAGTGCTACTTAAGTGAAAATAAAACAGACCCAGGAGCTACTTGCCTGGGTTGAAACTGAGCTTCCTATTCCCACATCTGCAACAACAGCGGCTGCTGGAACAGAAGCATTGTTGTTACCTTCCCTCCTTCAACCAACCCTAACTGGAACTAATGGAAAGTTGAATTGTTTGAAGACAGTGGGTCCCATCAAATGCAATGGCCAGTCTCTGCCAGGGGAAAGACTCTCAGAGGACACAGTAACACCTGTGGACACCTAGTCAATGAGATAAGGTAACCATGAAAAGTCAAAAGCTAGGTCATGGCAACAAACACCTCAGACTTAATGCATGAGGCTCAATATGGTCTTTGTCATTATATTAAAAGTGAAGATCTGGTTTTATCAGAAAGTCAGCATTTGTTAGGAAATAAATTTCCTAAAAGTAAATTTAATCACATATGCAGTTGCACCTTTTTTTCTGTTTTTTAATGTGTAAATAAACCAAGTCTTTCAGTACAAGTGAGGGTAAGATCAGTCTAAATCAACCCAAACTCACTTAGGGCCAGTTAATGGCGACTGCAACATGTAAAGACGGGAAACTCAACCACGAAATCTGCTGCTCTCAAATTCAGCTGGTCAATGTTTGCACCAGCTGTCCAAACTTTCTCCAGAGTCTCCACTTTCTCTCAGGAGCCCAAACTTCGGTTTCAGCCAGCAGTCGAAGCGGCTGCCTGGTATACAAGTGCCTGGTACAAAACTTGAAGGATCTGGCAGGACCTAAGGGAATTTGCAGTAAATAAAAAGCTCTAGATACATATTATATTTCTTTGCCCAGTGCTATTATTATTTCCTCCAAGAACAACAACAGTAAAAACAACTGAGGACTAAAATTCTTCAATTTGTACTACAGCTCCTAGATTTCTCTATTCACGTTACTTTAGCATAAAACTATGTAACTCATACTCTTGATTCACAACAAAAATGCTTTGCCTTTAACTGCAGATTCAACAGAAGTTACATTTACTCTATCAGCACTAATGCTGTTCATCACAGCAAGGAATTTTATAAAGCTCCTGTTGAGACGACAGGATGCACAAACACATCCAACCACTGGAAACCACAAAGCCTGGGACTGGGACTGAATGGTTGTGCAGAAAACAATTCTGCTGCATCAACATGCCAAGATTACCATCTCCCTTGTTCTTGCAAGGAGTCAATTGCAGCAATCAGAACCGCTGTAATTACTTCCTTTCTTAATGAGGAAATGCCTAGATGTCCGTTCCTGTTCCAATGGAAAACACAGTTTCATGATAGCCTCATTATAAAAGCCACTACAGCCAAGTGAAAAGAAATGCAATAATTCAATGCACCTTGAAACAGGTTGCTAAACTGCAAATTTATGCTACTTTAGGACAGCAAATTCTTTTGACTGTTTGTGTGAGCTGAGACCCTCCTCCCACATCTTGACCTTACCTAATGCAACAGCTTATCAGACTGCCTCGGCAGTAGCCGCGCACGCGAATGAAGAGCCAGGAATAACACCGTTAGTCGCAGTAGCAGTATAACAGGGTGTATGTGAGACTGTGGGGAAAAGCATTCTTTCTTCTTAGATTAACTGGTACGACTGAGTAAAACAGACAAGCTCTGTGGAAATTGTCCCATCACAGGGCTTGCAGGTGACTGAATGCTCAAAAGGTGATTTGATCCACCCAGAACAGCTGAGCTGACTTGATCAAGCAAAAGAATAAAGAAAACATGGGAAAATGAAGGCACTGCTGTTCATTTTTCCTATTTTCTGTTCCTCTTCAAGAGCCTAACTAGATGGCCACAGAGTGTTTATTACTGAGCCAGGCTTCCTAGCTGGTCTGACACCCATCCAGCCGCACTCCAGCCCCAGAGACCCCCAGTCTGTTTCCACCAGGCAGCTCGTGAAGGAACCGAGTGGCATCACGAGCTCCTGGCTGCATTCATACCCGTGCTAAAAGGCAAAGGGAGGAAAGAAACCCAAACAACCCATAAAATCTAGGTTAAAAGCCAGAAAAGAAGTGTGAAAAACATAAGTATGTTACGGAAAAGGTACTTAAAAATATATATATATAAAATCTTACAAGAAAAATCATATTGGAGGGAAGAAAACAAATGCAAAACTGCTGAGAGAGGAGCAGGAACTCCTGTATTCCCCAAGAACTGGCTGAGAACGGCACAGTTCAGAAGTTAGCAAGCAAAGTACACTGCTCAGTGAAGGAACACAGAACATACAGATTTGACAAAACAACACTAAAAGCTTCACATGGATATTTCTCTACAGCACTCAACATTTTTGCTGTCATTGTTCCCTAAAATACATTTTAGAAGTAGCATCCCAGCTCTCTAGATGCAGGTGTTCTGCTTGGAGAGCCGGGAATAATTCCCACAGTTCCCTCTTCCATCAAGTCTGATGGGTTTCAAGCAATCTAAGGAGATTCTTCGAGCAAGTTATTGTTTCAGCTAATATAAAATGAGATGTACTGAGAGGCTGTAGTTACCAAACTGAAATCCATGGCTGGGAGGCTGTAAGGAGGCTGTTCTACTCATTTAGAAGAAAAAGTACAGTGAAAAGGAGACAGGCTGAAACAGAACTAGTCTTATCTTAAAAATACTTCCTTCCTTCTCTTCTCCTACCCAGATCCTGGATGTTTCCAAATGCAGGAAATGGTACACCTTTAAACAAGTTATTGTACTGGATATGCATTAAGAAATGCTAGTAGACAGAGACACCAAGAGCATATTGTGCCTGCTTAAAAAGATTGGCTTTATATATGTTTCTTTCAATTCATTTTATTATCAGAGTTTTTAGGGAGTTACAAATGCTCCCTTAGCACATCAAAGGCTTTTACAAGGAAATGGAAGCTGGGTTTCTTTGTTTCTCTCTTTTTAAACCTCATCCACAATTCCTACATATTTACAAAGATATCCAAAAAATATAACTTCCTCTAATGCAGTTTCTCATTAAATGTAAAGATGGTTACAAAACCTACATTAAATGAAAACATTTCACTCCTAAAAGTTAAACGAACCAAAAGCCCTTTGGTTTAAGTTTATACACACGGGTTTCTGAGCAGTTCTGATGTACTGCTGTATATTTGTTTCCTGTTACATACACTAATCATGCAATCCAGCAACATATCTTGCTGTAATAAAAAGACAGCAACAAAGGATTGGACAGCAAGTGATTCAAATTGCCTGGAGCTTCTAAGGGAGCTCTGTTTCATAGCTGTCCTGCTGAGTGACTCTGGAAACTTGTCTCAGAAGCTCATGTGGGCCGGTGTTGACATGGGCATGCGAAACCGCTCCGACCAGCTACAAAAGCTGACAGAACAATTCTTACCTTCCTCTTGCATTTATAAATATCTAAAATGTGATCTATTCTCTAAAAGATCCCCGACTCATCCAATTAAAACTGTACCAAAGGCTATCGATGAGCCTGATTTTACATGTTACTGAAACTCATGTTCAGCTTCCCCATTTTTAATCACTTTTGATTTGCTTTCACTCAAGACCTTCAATGTAGTGCCAAGCCTTACAAAGCACAGTGCACTCGGAGGAAAAGCAGTAATTCAAGCACTGGAAACGTGTTAAGAACTGCAAAAAAAGGACAGCTTACAAATAAGGGAAGGAGATCAGGGAACTGGAAGAACACTGAGCAAGGTGGAAAGTTTTATCTACTGGGAACAAGTTTGGCTCGTGTTAAATACGAGGCTGCCCTGCACATGCAGGGAATTAATTTGGACAGTTTAGACATCTGGGTGGCAATGAAGATGAACACTTGGACATTGTTTCCCCTACAGTTTACTGCTCTGCAACTGATAAGGTTTACCCACCAAAAGGTTAAGAGATGCAGGACAAAGAGGGAAGCAAAAAAAGTGTCCTCCATCCAGTAGGAAGGAAGCCTATGCAACTTCTGAACTAGCTAAGAATGTTCCTGCTATACATTCAAAGTGCTGGACTGAAGCTATGGCTTGCTAAAAACCATCAGTCTCATTTATTACTGTCCAGGCTATTTGGATGACACAGTATTAGAAAGACACAGAGACCAAAATGACTTCCTGTACCCTGACCTCTGGAGACACTCTGGACACGAGGGGAAACAGGCTAATGCCATGGCCCAGTTTAACCAGTAACTCCAACTGAAGAGTTTAATTTTACTTTAAGAATAATTTTGTTATCAAAAAAGACTTACTGTGAAGATTTTCTTAATTGCACAAAAGCCAAAACAAATGACAACTTCTCTTCTAATTTCAAACTTCACAGTTAACAAAAGAATGAACGAGTGATTTGATAAATAATCACGCTCAAGACCCGCAACACAACAGCACTCTGTGCACTGCACATCCCCAGGAGATGGAAGGTTAATAAACTGGAAGGAACTCATACGGAAACTCAGTTTGTGAACAACAGAAAGGTGCAACTGCAAGTATCCATTTTATGTAAGAGCAAGTCAAAAAGTCGGTGAAACTATTCCTACCCTTTACAGTAAAGTTTACTTTACCAATAATTTGTCTGCTGCAATGAAGCACCCCAAGAGAACAAAGGCTGAAAGTAAAAAGGGACCTGCAACAGTCAGAACATAATACTATTTCCCAATCACTTTCAAAGACACCATCAGAACAAACCAATGCCTGATTAGTGATGCCTGCTTAATAGTCACACTCCTTAATATTCTTTGGAAGAGGTTTCACTTTAGAATACACAAATTCTAAAAGCAGGACCAGTTCAGAAAATTGCATGTAGAAATACATCACACATTCCCTCATCTCTAATAGTACAGCAAGTTCTAGCCCCTCGCTAAGACTGAACCCCCAAATCCCAGAACTCTTTCTTGAGGTGACAAAGAATACTCGTTCTTCAAGTCAAGCAGAAGCTGAAGTGACTGGAGGCTGAGGCCTATGGTGTACTGGAAGTGTCGTTCCAAGGCTGCACATCAGCACTGCTGGCAGAACTATTTGGAGATAAACTATATTCCCTACACGGTTACAATGCCGTAACTTTTGTAAAGAATTCTCATTTCATTACCTTCTCACACTTCACCCATCATTTCTTACTAATGACAGTAAGTTCATGGAAAGAGAGAAAAGACCCCATACATAGCAAATTACAAATGGAAAATGTCAAACTGCAGCTGTAAAAAAGGAAGGAATGCCCCCTAGACTCCAGATGACCAATTCAACCATCAAGCTGCTGAACAACCCAGTTTCAAGAGTTTCTTACTTACCCAGCTTGAATGAGCTCGTTGAGTTTGGCTGCATTCTTGTCATCCATACCTTTATGTGAAATGGGATAAGACAGTGAATTAGGATTTAAAGGGATATAATCATGACCTGTTTTTTTGTGCTGTTTGGTTTTCAACACTGTTACATTTTATTCTCACAAACTGATGTGCAAAAATGAGCTTAACATACCCTTTCTGAAAAGTTTCTATTTTCATGATGTGGAGGCTTTACACAATCCTTACCACAAAAATTACATTTTACTCCTGGATTAAGCGACCCTACTTAGGTGTCACAGCCACCTTGGGCTGCTGGATGTCAATCTGACACCGTGGTACTAGACAGAAAAGCTTCCTCATCTTCTGCTCAGTCTCTGCTGCTGAGGCAGCTTGGCATAACAGAGGTGCATCAGACCCGCTCAGCACCGAACGCAGTGAAAAACCAGGAGATAAAACCAACAAAATACACACTTGGCCCACACTTTTATTATAAAGCACATTTTTAAACAGACAGTATGGTAGCTTGATTTGTATTCCCTACGATAGTTAGGCCCAGACCTATTTATTGAACAATTAACCTCCATCTGGCAATGCTGAGAGTATTCCTGACACACTTTCATGTCTCAAAAGCTCTACATAAATCGTATCAATTTCTGGGAAGATGGGACTGGGTGAATACTACAAGAGGGAAGGAAAAAAAAAAACAAGGAAAAAAGAAAGAGAACCTAATTTCACCAGCTGCAGAGTAGACCTCTTGAACTGGGAGTAGGAGCTCACGGCTTAAGCCCCTTTGGGCTTGGAGAGAGGAATTTTCCAAGTGACAGCAGGTAAAATCCGTACCCAAGTACCAAAGTTACAGAAAGGCAGAATCCAGGGCGAGAGTGCATTGCCATGGTGACTGCCTGCGGCCCGATTCCCAGCCACAGCCAGGAGAGCCTGTTGATGCTTTTAGGTAAGGCGTGGATATAGGCAAGAAACACTAATGCTCATTTCTACTGCCAGTGCAATCTGTCTTGCCTCTGCACCTTCTTTGTCATAGAACAGTTAAATATCGCTTCTCCAAGCTGAATTAACACACTGGATCTCTTTGAACAAACAGAATAAAGTCAGTGTGAACATTCACAACAAATCTCATGCATGACACTTTACAGTGAAAATCCCTGGTGAGGAAATAATATAGAAAGCCAAATCTGCCCTAATGTCATGATTCTGTTAGGAATTACACTCAAAGAGCCATTAAATCTTTCTTGTGTTTTTCACTTTGTAACTAGAACGACTTTACAAAGAGCTGAAAGTATTTTGAAGATTTTCCATGTCACGCAAATTAGTCGAAATATGTAGAAGATACACTGTGGCCTAAAACTGAGGCTGCAAAAAGTCTGCAGGCAAGTGAAAGAAAAAATAGATAAGAAGGTACACTTGCATTAACTTGCACCTCCAGTGGATGCTCCTATCCCCCTTCTCCAAACCAGCCACTCTATAGCTCTCTAGTTTGAAAGCCATGAAGACCATGTGAACCACACCCTGGGCTGCATCCCCAGGAGCGTGGTCAGCAGGGCAAGGGGGGGATCCTGCCTCTCTGCTCCACTCTGGGGAGACCTCTCCCCCCAGTGCTGGTTCTGGGGCCACCAATAGCAGAAGGACATGGAACTGTTGAGAGTGGGGGCCAGAGGAGGCCACGGAGATGCTGGGAAGACTAGAGCCTCTCTGCTGTGAGGAAAGGCCGAGAGAGTTGGGTTCAGCCTGGAGAAGAGCAGGCTCCAGGGAGACCTTTAAGCCCCTTCCAAGCCCTCAAGGGGCTCCAGGAAAGCTGGGGAGCCACAGGATGAGGAGGAAGGGTTTTTAATTTTAAGAGGGAAGATTTAATTACATATAAGGAAGAAATTTTTCACCATGAGGGTGGCGAGACACCAGCCCAGGTTGTGCAGAGAGGTGGGAGATGCCTCATCCCTGGACACATTTAGGGTCAGTCTGGATCGGGCTCTAAGCAACCTAGTGTGTTGGGAGGTGTCCCTGTCCATGGCACGGGCATTGGACTAGATGGCCTTCAGAGGTCCCTTCCAGCTCTAACCATTCTATGACCCTGTGAAGATGGCACTAATCCTAGCCATCTTGCTAATGCAACTAATCAGCTCCCAGAAAACACAGGAGCACTGGGGTGGCATGTACCCATCTACCCTCTTCCTTATGGACAAAACCAGCCTCCAGGACTGCCAAGATGAGAACTGATCTTCATTAACCAGGAAAGTTGTTATTTCAGATTGTGATTTGTAATGCTTTTTCATTTTCAGGATTCAGTAAGATCAGAGAACAACTTAGAGAAAAGCACCATCCCAGATTTTGATTGCATAGGCAGAAATTGTGGGTGCCACTTTATTACACATTTAATTGCTTGGTTTTCAAGACTAATGAAACAGATAATCTAAGTTGCAAATACATTTACCTGTGATCTGTGGATACTACATGCACTACATTCTGCAGATAGCAAATGCTAAAGATGTGTCAAAGAAAAAGGGGTGACTAATGCAACAGTCTTTAACAATGAAATTATATTTAGTGAAAAAAACACCACAGATTACTGCAAGTGAATACAACAAACTCTGAGTAACTCAAAAGGGAAACTGTACCAGACATCACCGACTTCAAGAGTAGACACTTCTAATTCTACTACATAAAAATAATTTTACAACATTAATACTCACATCCCCCAATCTTTTTCCTTAGTTCTCCATAGCAGATTAAGCCATAAAGCTCCAGGGAGGATTTTTTCAGCCCTTGAGAAAACACTGAAAAGCAGAGAAGGTGCAAGTGAGATGCAGACTGCAGATACACCGCAACACTGCGGGTCCTCATTCCACACTGCAAGAGATGAATTTGTATTTTCAATGATGAGACAAACACCTCATCAATGGCAAGACTAAGTTCTGCTTCAAGATACACTATGAGGCAGGTTCACCTGTTACCTTATGGTGACTTAAGTATCTGGGAAATGCAATATTTTTTAGAGTACAGGGAAAAAAAAAGCAACTTCCACGGAATTTAAATGACAGTTCAATACGTAAAATAGATCTACTTCATAATACAGCTAACTCCTCTATGATGTAACCGCTTACAATCTCTAAAGTAAATATCCAGGTGCGCTCAAGAAAATGCATATTGAGCTGTTTCTTATATGGAAATTAAGAAGTAGGCCGGAATTTTCCCCGAAAGCACACATGAATGCACCTTAGGGATTTAAAGCAAATCCCTCATCCCTAATTTTTTATATGAAGAATCACACACATTTACTGAATTTTACCCTTGTTTTTTTCCCTCCTCTCTCATCAACACATGATGTGGACATTATTATTGCTAAATATCTATGACAGCAGGGAAAGATCATCTTGTGGCTTAGAAGTCAGATGAAAATACTCGATTACTCGTGAAGAAGTCTGTTTTCTTAGACTTACAGACTCATTTAATCTCAAAATCCAGGCACAGGTATTTCTACCAATACTAATCAAACTACTGCATTAATTCTGAAATTCCTCCAGCCAGGGAGATTTCAGACCTCACGGTTACAGATAAAGAACATTATTCAGAAAACAGATGAAGTTCCTCCATGACACTTTTTTTCTTTTTCTTTTTTTTTCTTCTTAAGTTCTTCCATGTGTTTGCTGTAACATTTATTTTTGAATAAAAAAACCCCTAATTGCTTGTTTTATCATAAAATGCTATCTTGTTTTGGAAAAGGAACTAAAAAATACATCTTTATGACAGGTGTTTGGATGTGTAAGTCCTCCTTTAGATAACCTCATCTCAGGAACAGACAAAACACAACACAGACTATTGTACACGATCTTGCATTCCCTTAGGTTTTTTTCTAGTCGTGTCCCCTTCTCATCAATGACTTATTTTTAACTTCAGAGGCTCTGGCCACAAATCATATAGATGAATTTATTATCCAAACTTTTGCTGACATTAGAGAGGACAATTCAACCACTGTGAAACATGCAACAATTTAAGCAACTTTGAATATAGCATCAAAAGCACAGGAAATCATCAAGACCTTTACTTGATCAACAAGCTAATGGGAGGCGTGACATTCTTCATGCCTTCAAAAAGTCAAAAGAACTGAGTCTTAGTAAAATCTGTCCACTCTGAAACAGATTTCTTTAACGTGCTATTCAGATTAGGAAACCTGCAAATTTACTTGAATTCTCACTGCCCATACTGAATAGCAGGCACTTAGTAATAATTGATTTTTATTATTTTGTTACAAAACACCACTAGGAGTTCCTATGACCTCCTGATTTCCTTCTAATTCAGCAAGCTGGGGAAGGAGGGAAATGAATGGGAAGAGGGGAATCCTGGGAATATTAAGGTACTGAACCAGTGATACAATTTCAGGTTTATTTAAATATGAGCAAATACTTCACCATTCACAGCTCCATCAGACTATTGCTTGTCTCTGCCTTCCCCCGAGAAGCATGAAGTAGCACTGGAGTCAATTTTTTTGATGAAGTCATGCCTGACTAACATTTTGCTAGCTACCCTCACAGGTATGTTCCTGAGAGCAGGAAAACAGTTCCTTGAACTTGGTTTTTCCCCAGAATCACCAGGAGGATCAGCATTAATCATGGTGTGATGAACAGATATAAAAATGGTACTAGGTTTTGAGAAGCATTTTTCCAAAAAAATGAACCTCAGTACGGCCACCCCAAGACGACGCGTTCACCAAAGTCCTGTTCCATTTTTATTTTCTCTTCTCCACCATTCCTACTGTCCACAATGGCACTAAAGCACAGAACTCCAGCCCTCAGGAGACTGCAAGCCTGAAACGAAGTCCATTTCAGCCCATACTAACCGTTATCAAAGTCAATGTACTTTGAGATCTTGTGCCAGGTGCGGTAGTAGAAGTGGCGGACCTGCTCCTTATTCTTCACCATGCTCGCTGGTTTGCCTTTCTTCTTGTACTTCAGTGCAATGTTGTTCTGAATAGCTTCAAAGTCCTTCCCATGCTGAAGAATAAAACACACACAAATACTCAAAATCAATCTTCTATCTTGTCATAAGACAACTCAAAGCCTGAAAGGTATTTTGAGGTTCTCAGTGCGAAACTAGATTTCAATGGTCGTAACATTCTCGGGTATCAGAACTCAGTAGCACAGCAATGACTCTGGTACAGATGTCAAATAAGTTACTTTTTATTTTGTTCAAGAAATTGGAAACTCTAAGTAGGTAACAAACTTGAAAAAAAAAAAAAACAACCAAAAAAGCTCTACTCATAAACGTGATAAGTAGCAGAATTGAAAATACCAACTTTCTCCCTCATCTTTCCTTACCTTCCCCTGTGTTTTACTCCCCTCTCCTTCCTGCCTCCGTTTGTGACTAGGGTGAATAAAAGACTATTCAATTTAACAGCTTCACTTTTATTTACAAGTAAATTTCAGCTATTAGGAGTCCAAAATTTGAGTGTCAAATAATAAAGGAAAATATGTTTAAAAAAATAAAGAACTTCTTACAGAAAACACATTTTTAGCCTGTAGGTCATTCAGAAGTTTATTCTCAGAGCAAAACCAAAAATGAGACACCTAAGTGTCCCTTTAAAACTATCTAATGCCTGCAAAATCCTTGGAGTTCAAAAAGAGGAAAATTCCATTTTAGATACCACTAAGCTCCTGCTGTTACGAAGTTTCTTAGCGTTCAAGAAAGGCTGGAGCTGATTTAAATACAAAGTGTGAAAACCTCTTTCCAAAGGTAGTGACACAGCAGGAATGGAAGTGGGGGACCAAACAAACCAAGGCCCAAATCCATGAGCAAATCTTTAAACTTTTTCCTCAAAACTCAAACACACCCCCATTTTCTTTGTGTCATGAAGGGACTGGATTAATACATGGCTCCCAGGAACACTGCTGCAAGTCAGAGGAGTTAAAAAAGGAAAGCAGTGCTTAAATGTCCATTTTGTCCACAAAATATATGCATGTGAATCATGCCTACCGCTAAGAAATGTTTTAAAAAAGATGCACCCGTGCAAAGAAAACCCACCATGACTTCTTTTGTTCTCACCTTGGGTATGTATTTTCCTACCAGAAGTGCTCTTGAAACAATCACAAGACTAGGCCAGCCAAAAATACATCATAGGAGACAAAAGATAAGATGATCTCACTTTTCTTTGTCTCTCAACCCTACTACAAATGTTTTCATGGCAAAAGTCTACACACAGTGCCTACAATTCTTCCTGGAAGACACTTTCTTGTTTGCTGCTATTACAGCACAGGACTGTTGCTTCTTAAAGCTGAGAGGGGGATATTATTTATTTCTGTCACATTTGAAACAGAACCATAACTGAAAAATAACTCAAATTATTATAAACATTGATGAATGAAACTCACACATTTCCTGTGTGTTTCAATACGAAAAAAGCTCAAGATTTTTGAACTATGGCTTTGACTGACAGCTGGGTTATAGCCAACTGTACAGACACACACGCACAGAAAAACAAATGCATGTGCCTGTTTATGCATTTTGCCCCTGCAAATCTCAATTGCATCAACCTTCTTTAGGAATATCCAGGTATTAGGTTGAATCTAATAAACAACCCAAATAAAATAAAATAAACAATAAACCAACAATACTATTGTATGTAAATAAAATAAAATAAGAACCCAAGCTTGTTATTTTCCTCTGCATGTACCTCATACAGTCCCTCAAAGAAAGTATTTTTGTCCTCCGTGCTCCATGACTCCCACTGCCGCCTGACTTTCTTTCCTTCCTCCTTCTCTCCAGCTGAGGAGCCCAGGTTCCTTGCTGCTGACTTGGAACTCCCAGTAGGATTGCTGGGAGGAATTCCTGATGTGCCACCAGATGCTGCCCCTCCATTATCTGCTGCAAAAAAAAAACATGACCTGAGTGAATATTAAGCCAAGATGATTCATGGATAGAGATTAACTGAGGAACTCAGAGTCTCCTTCACCACTCCCACCACTTGAGATTTTCATCTGAAACTCAATAGGCAAATAACAAAATCCCAAAGACCGAAATAACAAGGAGAAGGTTTCAATGGCTTAATTTTGTATTTCCAGAGATGGAATACACCAAAGCAACCTCTAAAAGACAACACGGACTCAACTGCTGTTGTACTGCTGGGCTCCACAGCTGCCCCTCTGCAGCCAAGGGGAACTTCTGAGCAATGTCCAATGTTGATGTCACCAATAAAGCAAGCTAATCACCATGGGAAACAGGTCATTTCATACTCTTGTCTTTGGTCTTGATCATACTGTCTCCAAAGTAACTGTGGTAACAGAAGGACTGAAAGAAGTCAACTTTAGTTCATCACCTAGCAGCGTGTTCTCAAGAGTCTGTCCCTCAGCATAACGAGCACCATCTCTGACACAGTCCCTGCACCTTCTGCTTCCCCCCAACCTGCTGTGGCTTCTGAAAAAAAGGCACAGAAATGTAATTTTGATTGTAGCTTTGTCAGTTATCAGCACTCCAAATAACATGGATCAGAAAAAAAAAACAGGATAAAGATAGGAAATACTAAAAGAGAACAAAGCCTGATAGAATCAGAATTTGCTGTTTAAGTAAGCAGTGGACAGGGAAGAAAATGGGATGGAGAAACTGCAGCTTTTTTCTTTTAATTGCCTCTTAAACAATTAATCTTTCAAAGACATTTTTATCAGCCAAAAACATTATCATCTAACCTTAAACCTGTGATTTATTCACAACAGCAATCAAACCAAACACCATGCTTGGTTTGACACTGTAATGGATGACCACAACCCTAATCCAGAAACCAGGGAGACCTCCAAGAAGGTGCACTCCATTTTTTCCATGAAAATGTAACCATTATCAGTAATCTGCATTTCCAAGATGTATTCTCTTCAATTTTGCAATTTTACAGTTACTGTCCTTTATTGTTTGTGTTTTATGTCACAATAAAGTGGCTTGCCTTAGTTATTCACCTATAAATCCAGCTTGCTGCTTAAGACTTGTATGTAAATCTTAGGTGTAACTATTCAGCTGTAATTTAAAAATAATTCCTTCGGATGACAAAACCATATTTCTCCAACTCCTAAGAAAGCTGTTTGTTCAAGCAACGAGGAACATTCGAAATCAAAACTGGAAAAGAGTAAGATGTGTGAAAGTACATTTTCTTCCCCACATACAACTAATATTTACTGGATATAACATATGCTATTATGACCATTTTTAAGGTTAATGTTTATTTCTAGGAAGACTATTTGATCCTTTCAAAGAAAGTTACTGTCACCACAGGGAAGAATGTAAGGCAAAACATGAAAAAGAGCTGGACGCCTAAAAGGTACCTAAAACGTACTTAAAAACAACTCCTCAAATCAACAGGTTCTCTATTTCCTAAATCCTTCATCTGCTGCTGATAAAATAACTGACAGTTAAGCAATTTAATTCTGGTACCAAGAAGGTAAATCCTTTAAAAAATGAAACCATAAGAAAATCCAAGCTCTTTAATCGATGTCTGGGAAGAAACCCAACAATTTTAAAATACAGAATTGCTTCTTTATTCCGCAAATGTGAGGTTGGAAGATCACAATTTGCATGGTAAAGAAATACAGATCTTAATATTTAAAATCTTCAGTCAAGAAAGGGGAATTCAAAACCATCACTCAATCTCCAATCTCTTGTTGCCACTAGCTTCCAACATAGACAGTTTCCTTCACCAAAGCACAGCTACAGGACTCTAGTCTGGAGTGACTATTCTGACCACAGACCTCTAACTCTCTGAGAAACCATTTAGTGGAACCAAAAATGCAGGATCTGGGGACTTGTTTATTTGTTGGGTGGTTGGAATTGTGTTTTTGGGGGAGACTGGGATTTTTTTCTTTTACATCACTGTATACATACCCAAGTAAAAACCTAGAGGCAGACGCCTAGTTCCAACCTTACATAGACTTTCTGAAGAGTGTACAGTACACGTGGTACACTAACTTTCCATTGTTAAAAAGCATAAGAAGCAAAAGTATCACTGAGAACTTTAAATTCTAATAAAGCCCAGTAGACTTACTCTTAGTTGTATGTAAAAGATGACACAAGCAGTTCTATCTATGCTAAGGACTCCACTGATTCACCTTCTACAAAGGACACATAGCTCATAATTGCTCTTCTGTTCCTTTCTGCATACTCACTATTCTGCAAGATAAGCTGAAGTCCTGAGAAGTTTACAGTTTATCTCGTTTTGAACACAAATAAATTACTACCCAGACAATTGTTTAGAGAAGACCTAAAATTTCTAATACCCTGTCAGCTCTACAGAGATCTCAGAAGCCATTTAATTCTTACAGGAAGAACAGTTTGCTGTATCATCCCTTGCACAAGCTTTCTTACTACTGTGCATTGGGTTACGCTGATGAACCCCAGAGTCTACTGGACCTCTGTAAGGCAACACAGTACATTCTAAAACCCAGTATTACAAACCACTTCAGGATGAAAGGCACAAGAAAAAGTAAGAACAGTCACATGACATTAAATTACATCCCATAGATTCATTCTTTCAACCTCACTGCATGAGATTCTTGTAACACACAAGCGAGCTAACAGGTTTTCACCCCCTCAGTAATGATAGCTGATGATCATCATTAATTCCCAACAACAGACTATTTAAAACTTCACCAACGAGTTAAAACAAAAAGGTCCACTGAGGCCAGCCATACCACTACTGCTACCAACCGCTGGGGTGGAGGGAGCTCACTCTCACCATCTGCTCAGGGGCTTTTCTAAGTAAAATCATTTCCAAAGGAGATCACTCAAGACAAGGCAAAGACAAGATGTTCATTCTCTGTCCATTTATCCCGCACCACCTGGCCAGTGGGCTGGAGACCCACAGTGACAGCTATGACCATCTGCGCCAGGATACGGGAACAGCAGCACCTGCATACGAGCTACAAAGCAGCGAGTTTGGAGGGGTAAGTTCCCAGCATTTTCACTCAGCCTGCAACCCAGTTTGAACCTTAACCCCCAACAAGATCCCAGATCAGAGCAGCGTTTCACAGGAGCTTGTTCATTCCTTCTATCCCGTGTTCTCTACCCATCTGAAGGAAATGGGATTAATGGCCGTGTACCTGTGAATGGCATAACATCGCCTCAAACTACGTTTTCTGTCAAATAAGCTGTATTCTTTGTGGTTCTAATCAAAACACAATCACTTGGAAAAATTTATATAAAGGGATTTAAAGTCTGTGATTTAAAAATCTGATAGGAAAATGACAAACAATGGAACACCGTGCATATCAAGTAACAGCTGCTGATAGTATCAGTGTCTTACCATGGCTACAGCTACAAGAAGTTCTTCCTTCTAGGCCCTCCAGACCCTTAACGTTTGTTTGTCTGTTTTCCACTGGCAGCTTTGACACACCAGCTGATTCATACCTTCTGTGACAGATCCCACATCCACAGAGGCTGGAATTCCTGGATTTAATCGCCACTACACCCAACTATCTCATCACACAGGCCGACTCCCTTACTGGTGTTCTACAGGCTTAGCCTGCAAAATCTCAACTTCTTCAGAAGGACTAGTCAACTGTAGGTGGAACATTTATCAGGGAATACCTTTAAAACTGATGATACTTGTACACTCTTGAATGCCACGGGCAAAACGTGGAGTGTTAGGATGCAAAATTCACATGGCAAAGCACGGGATGCAAATGCCAACTTGTAACATGCCTGAAAAGTTTCCTTTAGAACATTCATTCTTTTCTTTTGGGCTCTATAGGAACCAAGAGCAAAGCTAAACTACACAGGATCACCTTCAAAAGTTTGGTAAAAGGGTTTGGTAAAGATTGCCATTAAGGAGGCCAAACCAAAAAACACCTTCAAGTGACTATTTTATTTTCACGAACTTGCATTAGTACCTCAACTGCATCAGAACAGCAGAGCAGAGTAAGGTGCTGCAGCCTGTGCTTTCCAGAAAGCTTCTAATGCACTCTGGTATTCTTATGGCAGAGCATTCCTCAGTGAGCATGCGCTCATCGTTTTAATGACAAACCAAAGACAGATGTCTTCTTCTGATCACTGGGTAAATGAGCCCCACTGCTAGCCATGTATCTCTCTAAGGCAGACAGCCCATCGGTGAAGAAATGATTCAGGTGGTCCCTGAAGTGGGTGCTTTAGGAATTTAAGCGAAGCCACTTGCTCCACAAATGACAACTGAACAAAGCTGCAGGCTGGATCCAATTTGCTTTTGTCTCCAATAGTTGTAGCTGAGAGGAGAATACAAAGAGAGGCAGGCATGTTCCCTGCAAGTCAACACTTGGGTTGAGTACTAACATTGTAACTGGAAAACAAGTTTCTACCTGGTATGGACTCCTAAGAAGGGTAAGAATAGGATAGCTTATGCCATGTTGCAGGTTATATCATATAGTGTCCTTGTTAGGAACCAACATTCAACGTTTTCAACGCTACAGGCAACTGTCCTACAAGGCTACAGACTGGTCCAGCTTCTTCTGTCTCTTATAATTTAAAAGATTTGCACAACCAAGATGTAGCTGACACTGTGTAAGTTTTAAACACATACAAACAAACAAAACTATACTGAATGCTTGTTCTTCTACAGGCAGTGTATTTTTAATATATAACATATAAAATGCAGCAGTATCTGAGCTAACCAAGCATAGCTGTAAAAAATAAACATAGTTTATGGTAAATTTGGTTACTCCCCCATCTCCATTATTCTCTTGCTCTTCCATTAGAAAATACCCATAAAGCCTAGTATGAAGTTCCATCTAAACTATAGGGTTATGCAGCCTTGCAGGCAGGCACCTTTCAGAGCGGAAGCTCAGAGCTCAGCACCTACTGCTCAGGGCACATGAAAAAAGTCCTTCTACTGTCGTGCAGGGTGAGATACTGCAGAGTTCTGGTCCTGAGCCACGTTCACACGAAGGGAGGGAGAACTGCAGTAAAGAGGGCAAAGAAAGAACAAAAGCATGTCAGGGTAGGATGGAAGGGGAAGAACCAAGTATAAATGAGATGGACAGAATCACAGAGAACATTACAACACGGGATCATGCCAGTAGTTTTTAAACAGCCATGGACGCTCTAGAGAAAGATCACTGGAGGAATGGCATTTCAAATGGAGTTTGCAATACATTCTGCAAATTTGGGAAGATACAGTAAAATCTTACTGCAAGTACAAGCATCAGGTATCTTGGTATGCACATCTTCTCCATGTGAGAAGACAGCAGCTAATTTAACTGACATGCTACAGGCCATGCACCTTCAGTGGGCTGACAGAAACTGGACTGCTTTCTAGCAAGTTTTATACGATGTCAGAAGATGAAGCGTCTTTAATTCAGTTAATGCTTCCAGCTGAATACTTCTTTTTTCAAGAAAGAACTGCTTATTAATGCAAAACCAATCCAAATACTTGTTTGGGCCATTCTACGTATTTTATGAATAAAACCAGAGCAATGGCATGACAGACATCTTCAAGCTTCAGCTCATCACCGTTAGACCTTGTCAGAATTTCCCCCTGACTTTAGTCTGCATTCAGAATGGATAAACACACAAAAACAGGACCTCTCCGCTCGAGTTCAAACTAAACCTACAGCGCAGAACAGCAAGGTATTCTGCCTATGTACACATGCATATTTGAATCACTCACACTTCACAGGGAAAAGCTCCCCAAACACACCTATAAATCTGTGCTCAGCAACCATGTGGTGTTCTTGTATTTGAGAAGTGAACTCTCAGAAATAACTCTTTTTCAGCAACCTTATACGTGTCTACTTCCTCTCCTTCAGTAAACTCCCAGCTTTTAAGCTCTCATAACAAACTGCCCCCAACAAATTATTCTTTCAAGTTCCTCCTCCGATTTAATGCAAGTTAAAGACTTACTTCAAAAACATTCATACTTCAAAGGGAATGTATTAGGTGAAAAAGATGTAGACTATGAACTTGATAATATGATAAAAAGATGACCAACATTTGAAGATAATAATCCTTCTAAAAAAACATAGTATGTAGATGCAGAGATTTAGGTATTTGTGCAGGAAATTTGATAAATCTTTCAGCAATTCAAAACCTGTTTGTTTTTTGAAGTGAAGTAGTTTTCAAACTTTTTCACTATTTTTGCCCTAAACTCAAAAGAACAACTGAATACACAAAGGACAGAATCCAAAGATGCAACTAGAGATTACGTTAGGGTAATATGAAAATTAGCAATACACTCATACATTCTACTAGGCAGAACATAAAAATTATTACTAATAATCTTCCCTGTCCCATAGTAAGGGAAAGTTGCAAAGTCAGCAGTGGATGAGCAGGCAAACTCTTCCTACACTTTACAGTAAAGTTACTTTATCAATAATTTATCTGCTGCGATGAGGCATCCCAGAAGGACAAATGCCAAAAGGAAAAAAAGGACCTGCAACAGACAGGAAAAAACACTATTTTCAAAACTTTTTAAAAGACATGACCAGGACAAGCCAACACCTGCTGAGTAACTGCAATCCAAAGGAAATTAAGTTTAATGATTAATGGTAGCCTTTGGAGGAGTTTTGTAAAAGAGAGAAGTTGTAAAAGCAGGACCACTTCAATGAAATTTTAAGGGTTACATAGCATTATTAAAAGACTATGACAAACCCCCAAGTTTCTGGTTTCACTGGACCAAGTGTAAGTGTGGTCTAGCCACTCCTGCTGGCCAGTGTTAAAATTACCTTTGCACCTATCCCCTTGACTGTGACACGCAAAATGGAATATCTTCCAGTCTTCAGACCCGATCCAAAGTATGTGCATTTAAGCTTTATATCATTTTTATACTTACAGGGGGAGGAGAAAGTTGGTGGGACAGCAAGTGGAAGGATCTGAGTCCAATCTTCACCCTTCCATTACATCACTATCAGAAGCTCTGAGACACACTTCACTCCGAAGGCAAAGCCCTATAAATTCTGATCACAAGACATTCCACTAGGGAGGCTTCAGACAAGCCTGAAAAACCTCTCGGTATGCTGCCCTGAATGTAAAGAACTCCAATCAGAAAGGATCCCACTCCACAGCTCTGTTCTACAAGATCTGACAGATATAAACTCAACTGTGTCAGAAAAATCAACTTTAACACATTCACATCAAAATTAGCTGGGCAGAGCTGAGGCAGGTCCTATGGTCACCAAGTGAAAGCACAACCAGGACTCTACCACTGACTGTCACCCACAATGAGTTAAGTAGTTTCTGCAAACCTGACAACAGTCAGGTACAGTGATGACAAGCACTATCTATCACTGATTACTGAAATAGTTTGTTTTCTGTAAATAATTTTATTAGGGTTGTTGTGGAACGTGAATTGCAAAATAAAAAAGTTTGCTTTCCACCTGTGTCCGCATACTTAGCTCAAAATCTTTCTGCTGCTCTAAAATTGGAAATAAATTTTTATGGACAAATATACAAACATGAATACAGATGTGCACAAAGATAGATGCATTTTGTTCACGTGTGTATGAACAACTTGTCAATCACAGACACCGTGTATTAAATGTGAGGAGGCATTTCTTCGGAATACTACTTACAGCCAAACAATTAGCTAAGCACTCCTGCATATTCCACGTGTTTAATGCAATGGAAAGAAAAATTATAAAGGCCTTTCTGCTCTATCCTCCAACATCACACATCGGAGTTTTTCACTTAGAACAGAAAGTTTAAGAGATTGAAGAGGACTTTCTAAAGTATTAAAAAATACTGTAGTCACTTACATAAACTAACCGTCACGCAACTGAGTTTAAAGAATTTTTTTTTGTGATATGGCAGTAATTAAAATACCACATTTTGCACTTACTTTCTTACTGCAACACAAAACTGTCATAATTCATAGTGTTCACCTAATGTCCCATGTGTGCACGCTACTGTAATGGACTAAAGAGCGAGGTGGACTCCAAGACACACATGTGCTACATGAAGTATTGTTTCCTTTTAGCATACAAGAGTAAACTTTGTCATTATTAATGCTGAAAAAGTCTGAGTGTTGGTTTACTCAAAAATTAACAGAAAATAACATTTGAGTGCTTCTATACAAGGTATCCAAAGTACGGTGCAACTGTGGTGCCAGGTGTCGCCCAGTAACTGCTCAGCACACAAACCAGCACCGAGATAATCAAATATCCCTGCACTTCTCACAACTTAAGAAAGATTTTTGAAAAAAACCTAATTTTTTATCTACAATGCTAAAGTAAAAAAAGTGTGTGCATGTATGTCTGTACGTACAGAGAGACGCACACAAAACAATAAATCCTCAAATCACGTGGAAATGCCCAAACTGTTCTGCGGGACTCTTAAAAACCTTAGAAATAATTATGTCAGTATGTGTATTCCATAGCCACTTCCAAAACAGACCTCTGAGTAAATAAGTCATAGAAATAATGAGGGGAAATCACCAGTGTCTTCAGGGTTGTTTTTTTTCCCCCTTTTTTAGCTAGCACCCAGTGAATATTTTACTATTATCCAGGAACAGAATTCAGAACGCAGACACCAGGCTACACAGTTAGCTAGAGTCTAATTTCCTAACCAAAATACATGAATAACCTACAACTCAAGAGGGATGAAATACAGGAATTGAAAGTCTGCTACAACTGTAGAGATTTTTTTTGCTCCTCCATACACACCCCCAAGCCCCTCGTTTCTCCTGGAGCAGAGAGGAGAGTGGACAGCAGAGAAGCTGAAGCCCCAGGACACAAAGAAGATTTCAGCTACTATGAGAACAGACGCCAAAACACCTTCCCCAAAGCCAAACAAAAGATGGCATCCACGGGAAGAGAATGACAAGCCCCAAACCCACAGGTGACCCCCCACACACCCTTGCCCGCCTCTTTTGGGGGTGCCAAGACACAGTACCTTTGCCTTTTGCAGCAGTGCCACTGCCAACCGAAGAGGATGCCTGGGAATCTTTCTTCAGCCTCTTGCTCTGAGGTCTGACGCTGGACCTGAGAAAATGATGCTGGTCCTGGCTGTGGGAGGGCTGGAGGGAAGCCGGGGCCTGCGATAAGCTGGGGTTTGGTGGGGGGCTGCTGTTTGGGTTGTTGTTAATAATCTTCTCTTCTTTCTTTGTGCTGCTGCTGCCTGGAGCTGCCTCTCCTCCTCCTCCTGCCCCTTCTTCTTCCAGGGACTCCTCATCTCCTCCTGCTCTCTTGCCCAGCTTTTTCACCCCGTCCTCCCCGCTGCTCTCTCCCAGTTTCACTGTCATCCTGTTGGGGGGGAGAGAGAGAAAAGAGGGGGACACAGAGTCAGGCCAGAGAGGCCCCCAGAGAGGCAGAGAAATCCCTGGGCTGAGAGGGGAGAAGTTTAGCTGCAGAAATTCCTCTCAACATGGCCGCCGTTGTTTGTTACTAAATCCCCTTTCGTTTGCTGTCCCGACCCAACAACCTGTGCCGAGGGCGGGAGGGGGAAAGCCCCGCCGGAACCCCCCCCAAACCTCCCCAAAAGGCGGCCGGGCTCCCCCGGCAGCCCTCCGGCACCCTCCCGAAGGGCTTCGGGCCGACTTTGCCGGGGAAATCGCCCGGCCAAACTCGGGCGTGTTGGAAGCGCTCGACAGCCGCCAAGAGGAACGGCAGCCGCCGAGCCCGGCGGAGCGGCGCGGAGCGGAGCAGGGCAGCGCGGCNCTCGGGCCGCGGCCGCTCCGGCCAGCCCGACCCTGGTACCATGTCTTCTTTCGGACTGGAAGGGCGACAAGCCCCGAAGGCCTCCGCTGCGGCCCCGGGCCCTCGCCTCCACCTCCGCTGCGGCCTCCGGACCGGGCAAAAAAGTTTTAGACCATCATTTGCCGGAGAAGCGCTCCCGGGCTCTCCGGGCAGCACCACCCAACAGCCTGAACGCCAAACCCCGTGCCAGGACCGGCCACCGGGGTGGGCAAATTTCATAAATCCTCTCCGTTCTAAGGGGTCTTTAAAATACTTGGAACAAAACACCAGATAAACCACACAAAAGCTGAAGGCACGCAACCGTATTACCTTCTGAAACCCTACCATTATTTTTTCGCCATCTCTAAAAGAAGCCCCCCTCCAAGCAAGGAAGCGCTTACACCACACCAGAGAGGAGCAGCAGTCGCACTGCAGCTGCCTGATCAGGAGCCACAGTCCAACTTTCATTAAGGGAAAAGACGAAGAACAGCAAGAGAAGAAAATTGTGAATATCACGAAGAGGGGAATTACTACAGACTAGGCTGACAACAGAATAACAGGGTTTAAAATCATCAGGATGCATCAGCATTGTGTGGCATACAATATTTGTGCAAATGCAGTTAAGGGATTGTATTCCTCTTATTAAAAGCATACTTTTCTCTCTAATGATTTTCAGCTCAACCACTGAATCTACCAGTTCCAAATTATGTTGGGCAACGTTCCGTCCTTTGCAAACACTCAATAAACTGATATGAACTGTGGATATAAACTCATTTTAAAACTTGGTTAGCTCTTCACCCCATGGGTCCCTGACTACAGACACAAGCTTGTTCTCCATACAGCAAAGCCTGCAGTGTTTGCAATTCTTTTGAGGACAGAAGTCTTCCAAGCCCTGACAGCCTGTGCTCAAAAGCTTCACTTCTGTAAGGCTTCCATCTCCTCCATTTCCAGTTTAGCTTTATTACCACAAACTGAACGATGCACCCACTGGCGTCCCCCAGCAGTGAGCAGAAGGGACACTGCAGAAGCCCAGCTTGGGGACAGTTACTTACCAGACTAGGGCAGCAAATCCAGGACCCGTCCCCGCTCCCTGCAGCTGACCCCTCGCAGCCTCCCCCACACCCCCTTCGTCCATTTCACCCCATTTCTCCTTTTGCTTTCTCCTCCCACCCGCTTTTTCTCCCAAAAGGCAGCCCGGCTCCACCAGCCCCTTTACCCCTCCGGACCCCCCCTACCGCGCCCCGCCGCCTCCCGCAGCCCGGCTCCCCTCACAGGAGGGGGTGCTCTCCGCGCAGAGCCCGGCGCCGCCGTACCCCACTAACGGAGGGACCAGGCCGGGTCCCCAGGGACACCTGGCCCCCCCAGGGACACGTACACCCCACGGCTCTCTCCGCTCCACGGACCTCACCTGCTGCATCAATACCGCCGCACCGCCTNCCGCCCCCCCCCTTCCGCCCCCCCCCCCCCCCGCCGGTGGCTGCCCCGGCTCCTCCGGCACCCACGGCTCCAGGCCCCCCCAGGCTGCGTCCCCGACCCGCCAGCTCGGGAGGAGTCCGGCGCGCTCCACCACCACCGCGGACACCAGCGGCCCTCCCAGCTTCGCCGGCAGCAGCAGCCTCGCTCCCGGCCGCCGAGGCAACCTCTCTCTTCCTTNGAGGCGGGACCGGGAGCTCAACGCGAGTCAAGCGGAGCGCGGCGCGGAGTAGGTGACGAACGAGCTACGTAGAGGAAGAGGTGACGGTTGGTGTTCGCCTGAGGGCGGGGTGGGAGTGGAGAGTCGGCTCCTGATGGGCTCAGAGAGAGACCAATAGGAGGCTGCGTAGCCGGGGGCCCGAGATAGGGCCCAGGATTTCATTGGTCAGGCGCCGGTGATTTGCATACGGCGCTCTATTTATGGTTGCCGGGAAGGAGTGGTTGTCCCCGATGAGGTAATATGTCTGGTTGTTTGGAGCTGCGGTCAGTGGGGGAAATCTAACGAAGCCATTCCCGTGGCTGTACCCACGTGTCCCGCTGCCTGACATCTCCGGAGCATGAGAGCAAGTCCTGGGGCTGGAGGCACACTCTTGGTGCCTTCCTGGACCTCAGAGCCGGCTGGGACTGGAAGGCACCTCCCTATAATACAGGCTCAGTCCTGAGCATCCGTTCAGTGTGGACCTGCTGGCTCCTTGGCGTTGGCTAAAGAACCTATTGTTTCTTGCTAGTTCTGTTTTCGTTTGGGTTTTTGTTTATTTTTTTTGGCGGTTCTTAAGGAGGAAGACAAGAAGTGTGGCTGAGTGCTGATGTCCTGCCGGCTGCAGCTGGTGGGGGCCTTGGGCTGGGAGGGCTCATTGCTGCCCCAGCAGCCAGCTTGCCCATATGCGTCCTACTAATGACAGATGTTAATAAGTGTTGCTCATTACAGGCTCTAAATAACATGCATGAGACTACAAATGTGAAACCTCCTGGGAATGCTCAATGTCCTCACAACAGAGTTGTCTTGCAGAGTCTTCAATTGTGTAGGTGCCCTCGATTGGGCTGTTTTGTCTTGTTTGTAAATGAGCTGCCAGGAGGATTACAAAGCTGTAGTCAGTGTATTCTGACGTGATTGCTGAAGTTCATTTGCTAGCCTGATGTTTTGGCCTGGTTTCTAGTAATTGTTCACTGATAATGTTTGTGTGGCAATTTCCTGTTAGCTGCTAGAAAGAATGACTTCCAAAGACCTTACAGCTTGGTATTTATGAGACTTTTTTTTTTTCTTTTTTCCCCTTAAGTTCTTTGTGGAAAGGGCATTAGATCATCTTTTTCTTAAAACTTTGTGACTATCCTAGCAGGAAAGGATGCTGCCTTCTGAGGAAAATCTTCATAAACCGTAGCTTGGGAATTCATGTCTTAACAGTTTAAACTTCATGATGGCATCTGACTTCTGCAAGATTGGGCTCCCATGGAGGATGGTGCAAGCAGTTATGATGGTGAACTAAACTTGAACACGCCTCATCTGTAAACACTCTCTAAAGCATAGCTCTGTGTGTGTTGCTATAAATGCAATTTGTACACAAGAAAGAACCAAATTACTTAATGGTCTTGTCTCCACTGTAGAGCGTTGCATTAAAATCTACATCTTAATTAATGAGTGGTTTTGTTTTTCTAGTAGAGATAATATTTTGCAGTTTTGCTACAGTGAAGCATGAGATCATATAGCTTATTTTTGCTACCTGGTTTGACCACAGCCAAGTTTAACAATATCATCAGGAAATGATGCATGATTGCCGCGGCCAGGAGCAGTCGAGCCCGACGCCATCAATCAGGAAGCCATCAATCCGCCATTCCAGCCAGCACCCGAATCCGGAAGTACCAGGGAGCACTCCTCTCAGGAAGCACTCACAGTCGGGAAGCACACATAGTCGGGAAGCACCCCCCAGGCAGCACATAGTCGTTCTACAGTTACAGGTCCTCATTCGCTAAGCACTACATTGCGGATAGGGAGAGGGATATTGTCCACGAGCTTTCCACACACTTTCCACAGGCTTAAAGTTGCCCCATGATTGGCTACAACATTTGTGTCATTTGCTGTTTCCCACACTTTGTTTCGCCTTCACTATACTTCGTTTCGCTTACTTCCACTTATTTGCATATGTGCCCTCCCAGCAACCCCCTCTTAAAGGGCCTGCTCTCAACAC
>VZTM01000936.1:195956-294563 GCA_013400555.1 Jacana jacana
TAAATGCCGCGGCCAGGAGCAGTCGAGCCCGACGCCATCAATCAGGAAGCCATCAATCCGCCATTCCAGCCAGCACCCGAATCCGGAAGCCCCAGGGAACACTCCTCTCAGGAAGCACTCACAGTCGGGAAGCACACATAGTCGGGAAGCACCCCCCAGGCAGCACATAGTCGTTCTACAGTTACAGGTCCTCATTCGCTAAGCACTACATTGCGGATAGGGAGAGGGATATTGTCCACGAGCTTTCCACACACTTTCCACAGGCTTAAAGTTGCCCCATGATTGGCTACAACATTTGTGTCATTTGCTGTTTCCCACACTTTGTTTTGCCTTCACTATACTTCGTTTCGCTTACTTCCACTTATTTGCATATGTGCCCTCCCAGCAACCCCCTCTTAAAGGGCCTGCTCTCAACACATGATCTGTCTGAAATGCCATATATTTCCATGGTGCTTTGCATAGAGACATGAAGGGTATGTTCAGTGTCCCAAGGAGCTCAAAGTGGAAGGTTTCCATTCTCTCTGTATGTAAATAACTGTATATGCTCAGGTAGCCCCATTGCCTCGAGTGGACTGTTAGGGTATGAAATTGCTCGTGTGTGTAAATCTTTGTGAAAGAAACACTGAATGAAAAGAGATGGACAAGAGCTGAGGGGCAGAGTGTAGGTGGAGAGGTCAAAAGACACTTGAACTTTCATTCTTTTCTGGTAGTAGGGTGGGTCCATGATCACGCTTTGGCAGACCTGCACAAAATGCAAATAGTTTTTTGGGGTTTGTCGCCCTGGTTTTCTAGGCTAGGTGAGGACATTCACTTGGATTTGTTGCACATCCTGTGTATTTTAAGGTATGAATAACAAATTACATGCTTAAATCGAAATAAAGCAAGCAAAGAACTTTGTCCTTCTGCCAGAAAGCAAATCGTTCTGGTTAATGTTGGGGGACTTTTAATTTTGCAGATAGTGGACATGATCATGACACTAGTTCCTCATATTTTCCTGTTGCATTACTTGGAAGCTACTACATTTCATTCATAACTCATTTGTTCTTAGAAGTCTCTTAAGTTGTTTAAGCTGGTAGATGATAATGGATGATCTTTGCGTTACTAAAGCAGTTCTTGCCTATTCAGGTAAGAGGATTCACTGAAAGTCAGGCTCCTATTGTTAGCCCTTTATGGCTTACTAAATAGGAAGCACCTAATCATGCAAGCCCTGGGAGAGAAGGATGAAATGCACCATTTGCACTCTCGAAGACTGTGCTTTGCTTCTCCTGGGACTTCAGGGTCTCAGAGCTGTTAGGCATCCTTTATGAGTGCAGTACTCTGGAGGGAAGATCTCAGGAACCTGGGCTGCCCTGTTTGTCTATTTAGGTTATAAACACTTTACAGCAGGGCTTCTCTATTGACTAGCTGGAGGGCATCAAACCAGGCAATTATGAAAGCTGTAAAAATGGTCACTTAAGCAGAGACAGTGGGTTTTTAGACTTTAATTCCAGCCTAGAAAGGGATAACAGGCTAGATGATTGCTTGAGGCTGCTGCTGGCCACGTATTTCTGACTCGATTGTATGATGCAGTTGCAATAGTTTCCTCATTAGTCTTGTTGTCTGAGAAAACAGGGCATCTGTGCATGTGATCTGTTCAAACACACAGCTTTGTCTGATGATCTCAAAAATACTCTGGGCACAAACAGTGAAAATAGCTGGGCTGATCTGAGGAATGAAGTGCTGACTCTGCGCTGGGAGTGGCCCCAAGTGAGCTGATGGTGCCATGCTCTGTCCGGACATCCACTGAGAAGAGAGGCCATAAACGACTTTGTTAGAGCTCATGCCTCATAAGGGCTAATTAAAGCATGAGATAAAGAGCTACAGGAAACAGGACTTTGTAAGGTCTGCTGTTAAGAAAACAATTTGTTCTAGAGGGAGTTGCTGAGCAAGGAGGTCTAAAGCCAGGATTTTGCCTCCCTACTGAATACCTGTCTTTAAATTCTGGGAGAGATGCAGCACTTCAATGCTGTCAGCTTCCCACCTTGTACTTTCTCCTACTTGCTCACAAAATTAACTTCTTTTTTGTTGTTGTTGTCAGAAGGGTCCCAGTAGTTGCCAGGTGGGTGAGGGGGAGCGGTGTGAGCCACCACAGAAATAACAGACAGCGTTATACGTGGCCAGAGCCGGTGTAAGTCAGCTCATGCGGAAGCTGTTGGTGATGGCTGTCCTAGAGGTGGGGCCTCTTTTCATCTGCTTGTGTGGCTGTGCAGAAGAGTCACAGATGACCGTGGAGCTGACAGGGCTGGGAGTGCTGGGTCTTTCAATGGGCTGTTGAGGCTGGAGCAGGCCTGGCACCGCTGAGTGCTGGGGAGGGAGCCGGGCCCTGTCTGCTGCGCTGGGCGGTTGGAGCACAGCTATCTGCACTTACACCTTACCAGGAAAACTTGGCTGTTATTGCAAAAAGTCACCAAATAACTTTTTCTACAAAGCACTGAAAGAGCTAACGAGCTCTGGGCTGTACAACCACACAGGCTTACGAGAGGCATTTGTATTTCCAGTGTAGTGGGTGTTTAACTCCTGAGGAACTGGTGATGGAGCCTGGATCCCGAGGCAGCCGGTGATCCCTCACCCCCATTAGACCTTCTTCCTCGCAGGCATTGCCTGCCCTGTTGCTCTTCACGGAGTGCTGAAGGCCGCCCGCTGCGATGAGAGGGCTCCACAGGTCCGCCGGTGGGTGTTGCAGCGTGGCGGTGGCTCCCTGCCCACAGCGGGGCAGCTCGGGGAAGGGGCAGTCCTCCTTCGGTAACGTCCCCTGGAGAAGCGGCGCCTCCAGTCCCTTCGGGGGCGCGGGGTCCGGGGCTGGACGCTCGCTGCTGGACCGGCGGCGTCCGGCGGCGCTCGGCAGTTTCCGCCTCTCTCCGGCGTGCCCACTGGTCTCTTCGTGTGTTTCCGTCCCTCTTCGGCTGCTGATTGGGAGCTTCAACGTCGAGAGCTCCCGCTGGGCGCTCTCCCGTTGCCAGGGGTAACCCAAAGCCTCTCGGAGCCAGCGCGGCCTGCCCTGCCGGGACTGCGCTGCGAGGCTGCGGCCGGGTGAGAGCGGGCGGGGGGTGCCGGTAGCCCTCAGCGGCTTGGCCGGCCCCTTCTCGCCTCGACNCCCGTTCCCGCCCAGGCCAGGCGCCGTTCAACGGACCGGGGGTCGGTGAGGAAGGACCGGGGCCCGGCCCCGGCCCTGGGCCTGTTTTCTCAATTTCTTCCCTTAGTTGCGGGTTAGGAACGCAATCAGATTTTTAGAGTAAATTACTCTTTCTGTTTTGCTAGTGGGGGGAAATGGTCATTAGCCATCGGTAGCATAACTTAGTTTTGCACTCTTAATATTTTTCTGGGACTATTTAGAACATTTTTTTAATGTAAAAAGCTAGTGTTTCTTTTAAGTAGAAATTGTAAGAAAAAACCCTGTCTGGTTTTGCACGGGTAGCTGTCAGCTCCTGGGAGGGAAGTCTCCCTTGGCGAACACCCGGGGACGGGTTTCTGAGAGGCTCGTGGCTGGTGGCAGGTCCAGAAGAAGAGCACTCACCAGCTTCATTGCCCTTCTCTGGACCCACTCCAGCCCTTCAATGTCTCTTTTGTGGTGAGGGGCCCAAAACTGGACACAGGCCTCAATGGAGGGCCTTCCCAGTTCTGAGTAGAGTGTGTTGGTAACCTCCAGAGTCATACTCCCCACGCTGTTCCTGATCCAGGCCAGGATGCTGGTGGCCTTCTTGGTCACCTGGGCACACTGCTGGCTCATGTTCAGCAGACAGTTGACCAACACCCCAGGTCCTTTTCTGCCAGGCAGCTCCAGCCACTCTGCCCCCAAGAACCAGCCCCACTACTGAGCTCTGCAGGACACCAGTGGTGACTAGCTGCCAAAAGGGTTTAACTCTGTTCACCAAAATTCATATTTACTATACAACACAAATCCCAAAGAACATCTCTGTTTATAAGACGTTAAAGAAATTCTTCACTGTGAGGGTGGTGAGAGCCTGGCCCAGGTTGCCCAGAGAAGCTGTAGCTGCCCCATCCCTGGAGGGGTTGAAGGGCAGGTTGGAGGGGGCTTGGAGCAACCTGGTGTGGTGGGAGGTGTCCCTGCCCAGGGCAGGGGGTTGGAACTGGATGATCTTTAAGATCCCTTCTAACTGTAACCGTTCCATGATTATTAGTGGCTTTCTCCATTCCTGACATGTAACTGTGAAAAAAGCATTTCTTTTCAGTTGTTTTTCCTTGGAATGTGAGTACTTCTCGAGTATACTATTTCAAATGTAGCTAATGGTTCAAACATAGAAAGCAGATAGTATGACTTAAACTAATCTTGCATAATTTCAACAATACGAGCCCGAAAGCGGTGACAGCTATTAAAACTCTTTTTGAAGGCCCAGATATGAGACTTTACAACATAAACCTATTCTGTTATTACATTAATTGACATTTGTGGATATGAAGTACAGGAAGTAATTTACTGGTAAACTCTGAGTTATTTCAGGGTTTTCTGAAAAAGGCAGCAGGAGCCACCGGTGAGAGACTGTTACTACCCTATGTGCACTGTGAATCTACAGACTACAAGGCTTGGTATTCCTCCATATTTTTTAAAAATACCACTTTGATCTTTTTCATGTCTTTGTACTGTATATCAACAGGGTGGTACTTTATTTTTTCCCCAGTTTTAAAGCATACTTGTTATTACATCTAGTATATATATATATTATAAATACTATAGCATATGTATAGTGTATATATATTAAGTACCTGTTTAAAATGTTTTCCCTGTACAGGTTTGCAGTCTGTGACAGCTACTGTGCTTATGGCTGTGTATGTGGATCATCGAACTGAACCTCCAGATTCAGTCGCCTCCCCATCTCAGATAGCCTGGCACCCACTCCATCCTCTCCTGGCAGTTGCTTCCATCAGCACAGCGTCTGGGGGCTGTGTGGATATCTACCTGGAGCAGGTGAATACAACAATTTTGCTTTTGAGCTTGATATAATACTGCCTGATTCCTTCTCTCTGGATTTTAATCACTATCCATGTCCCGTGCTATCTAGGATGTGTCAGATTCATTACCTACTGATTACTTGTATTTTATAAAAAGGGCTTCATAAATTAAATGCATCTTTCCATTGAAATTTAATTTTTACAGCCTTCAAATAATGTTTGTGGTATTTACCAATTTGCTTCTTCTCATAGTATGAGAATTTTGGGCTTATAAATGGTCACATGCTGCTACTTTTTTTTTTTTTAACTCAAAATGAATAAAATGTACTAAGAAATGTAAATTAATTCTTCCACCTTGAGACTGAGCTGATTTGCTATACTCAGCTTGTTCCATTTGAGTAGGTTGTTTGCTAGTATGGTTTCTGCCTGTAGACAGATAATTCCTTTGCATACTCTGAACTTTACAGAAGAGGCTTCTGTAGGTCTATGGTTTGCATGATTTTCAGGGAAAAAGTGTACTATTTAGGGGAATGGTACTTACAAGCTACCTAGCAGTAGATATAGTGGTAACTTTTAAGTGTGCTAATAAGTAGTATATAAAATGTATACTTTTCAAAGTGTATTCTGAAAAATTGTCATCCAAATTTTACAAGTGGGACAATAAATACATAGAGAGGTTAAATGATTTGCCTGAAATACTATTGCAAACCACGCACAAAGGAGGGTCTATCTTGAGAAGCTGAAGCTTTAAAAAAGCTTTGAAAAAGCTTTGAAAAAAAGAAGCATTAGATTATTCTGTGCCTTCAGTGAGGTGCTTTATTCTTTTTCAGAAGTTGTTTTTTTTTTTACCTTGAAACGTGCTTGAAGCCTTGTTATCTTTCACAGAGGAGTAAAAGCTTGATATTCCTTGAGAGGTGCTCATGTGTGCTGCGAGGGAAGAACGGCCTGGAAGAGCAGAGCGGGACACTCACTTGACACTGCTGTGTTTTCGTTAGCAGTTGTCAAGTGGATGTACACGTGTGCAAGTTGTTGCACATTTTTATGCACATGAAAGAGCTGTAAAGAGAATTTGCATATCCATTCCTAGCTTTTGCAGAACACTTACATACTTTACCATAGAAAAACACCTTGTTGACTGGGAAGTGAATCCGAAGGTTTAGCTGCATCCTTGCACTGAGTTTCCCTTGCACCAAGCTTGTGCTTTATTTCTGTCTGCAGGGAGAACATGTGTCCAATGCACACGTCGAGAGAAGCTTTCAGGTCACATCGCTTTCCTGGCACCCTTCCCGCCCAATTCTTGCAGCAGGCTGGGAGACAGGAGAAGTTGTGATACTTAATAAACAAGACAAGGAGCACCGTGCTGTACCGCCAAATCACGATGCCAAAATTACAGTCCTCAACTGGAGTACAAATGGTACCCTCCTGGTGGCTGGGGATAGGGTGAGTAGCTGCAGTGCCACATGTGTGCTCAGTGTGGAACATGGTGTTGCACAGCCTCTGATGGGAAGGGGTTGTAGACTGGATCAATAGGGGAAGGGATAGTTGCAGGGCAGAGAAGTAAAACTGTTAGGGAGTAAAATCAAATCTCAGAATACTGAGATTTTCTGTACTTTACCTATAGTACTCACTGCAGTTAATTTATCTTTAAATAGAAGTGTATCTAATCTCAGTCTATCCCGAGTAGCAGATGGAAGTTTAAGGCTATTTAATGGATGGGGTAATTTAGGCAAAGACAATTTGAATTATTTGCTCTGGTCTATGCCCAATTTTTTTCTGGCAGATTCAAGAATAAAGCCCAGCTGTTGAGAAACAAGTTCCAGCTACAACGTATTTATCCATAGTAAGTGTGTAGCAAAGCTTGCCTCAGTGTGCAAAGCCCTCATGCTAATCTCTCTTGTTCTGTTTTTATTAATACTCTAAAAATAAGTCAAACTTGTTGTATGGAAAATAAGTTATGGAAATACTTGACATTTGACAGTCTTTATTTCTTGTTGAGCTGGTTGTCCTTTTATATAGTGATCTTATATATAGATCTCTTATAAATAGCTATCTTTTATATAGAAACTAGCTATTGAATATTTAGTATGCAAAATTAAGTATTCATAGAAGACTCTGGTTTTGCCAGTTCTTGAATCAGCAAATGAAAAGAGAAAAAGGTGAGGTTTTCTATATTTTCCCTGATACACACTTGAGCTTGTCCAGGAATTTCAGTTCTCCTCTTTGAAAACTCTTACCTATGTAAGCCAGAGGCAAATAGAATTTTAAACCATTGTTTCTAAAATTCTGTTGCTGCATTTGGCAGAAATGCAGAAATTAAAAATTGAGTCAAAAAAGGATTTATCCACATCTTTATTAGAAAAGAGAAAGTGTTGCTCAGGCAAAAGGAGGGGATGCACGAGGTAACTGAGGCCTTCTTTATATGGATACAAAATGGTAATGTAGCTACAGCTTACATCAACCCTACATTTAGGAGCAAACCTTTTCTCCAAATGGATTTATTTGGTGTCATATCACAGTACTGAAGTCATTCTAAAACAGGTACAGCTATTCTTATAGGCAAATTTAAGAATTTCATAGGCTTATCCTATCTGGTTGTCCGATGGGGGTATTAATCAAAGTAGAATAAACAGTGGTTTAAGGGAAATACCTTAATGTGACAAAACCAAACCTATGCATGTGTTGACGTGAATGCTATCAGTTTCACATAGCTTCAGCTGCTGTAGTTGGAAAGACCAATGCCCATGGATGCCACAGCAGCTTAGCTGAGCTCAGTAAAGTTCATTTTTGCAAAATAGCTGTGTTGCCCTCTGCAGACACTGGAACACAGAGCTGAGCACAGTTCACGGTGCTCCCTGCTGTCCCTGGGCAATGAAATGTGGGGATAAAATGTTTATTTTTATGTGCACTGAGAGGTGGAGTCTGGATTCTCATGTGTGTGCACACTGTAATGAATTAACTGTTGTTTTTCCAGCTCGGTGTCTTGGTTCTATGGCGAGTGGACCAGCGAGGCAGAGTGCAGGGTCCTGCCCTGCTGAAACAGGACTATGGAAAATGTCTGTCCCACTGTGTCTTTCGACCACCCCCTCCTGGCGAGTGAGTATCATGCCCCATCAGGGCACTGGGAGACCAAGTCTTTCTCTTGTTCCACAGAAAGAAAATCCTACTCACAGACAAACATACATAAACTGTTCTCTGGAAATAACAGTTTATTTCCAAATTGTTCCCCACTTTTGTAGATGGCTATTTGTGCCCTGTATGCAGCAACAGATTTGCTTCCTTTTGCCCATACCTTTCCCTCTCTTGCTGTTGACTCTTCTTCCTTTAGTTCTTCTAATTAGCAACATTGCTGATTGTGAAAAGCAGAAAGCACACTGAAAACACATCCATTACATTATTTTCAGGAAAAATTAAATTAAAAGTCAGTTCTTAAACATTATTTTTTCTTTCCTCTCCAAGCAAGAAATAGGAAACAGATGTAGAAAAACACATTTTTCCTTGTCTGTACCACTTGTCACATCTCTAGAAATAATATGCTTATGAAAAAAAGGTGAAACAACACAAATGAAAACTGGTACTCAAAAAGATACAAAATAAAATTTTAATATGTCTTTTTTACAGTCAGTCTATGAAATGTCTTTATCCTCTCTTTACAATATGTTTTATTAACTACACATCCGTTCTTTGAGATGCAAAGCATTCTGTTATGCAAGGAATTGGAAATTAAGTACCACTGTTTACAGGGACTTTGTACAGCTGGCAAAAGCAGCTGTGAGTGGTGATGAGGCAGCCTTGGATATGTTTAACTGGAGAAAATCTGGAGTAGGAGCACCTCTGAAAATGGGACTCCAGGAAGGACTGTCCTTCTTCGTCGCTTTGACTGATGGTAAGAGCAAAACTACTTTTACAATCTGCTGGAAATTTGTCTCCTTAAGGCTTCCAGTCAGTGCAGTGCATGATAGTCCTGTTTTCATATATCCAGTATCTGGAATGTGTGTATGTATCCATCATACTCACCTATCCGAAGGGATAGCGTATTGGTAGGAGTTGAAGAACGTTTGATGCACAGCCCCATCTAGGGACAGAGCCCCTGTACTGCAAGTAGGTGTCCTGCGCTGCTGCTTTCTCGGGCCTCCTCTTCAAACACCTCAAATTTTGGTCAAACGATATGGATTGCTCTTTTGAGCACTTTGCCTAGGTTGGGTTGGGTATATGTATCCTGGACCCAGTTCTTAATTGAGTTGGTGATCTGTCATAACTTCAGAAACAGTTAAAGTTTTCATAAATGTGACCTGTAAATTTCCTCTGAAGTATGAACTCTCCACCCAAACTTGTTTAATAAAAATGAATGAAACGCCCCACGTTCTTACTGCATACTTTTAAATATCTCAAAAGAGATTTGAGTAAGAACGCTAGAAAGCAAAACTAAATAAACAATTAAACTCCTCAAAAAGTCAAAACAATTTGAAAAAATCCTCCCAAGTTTCAAGTATTTTATTAGTCTAGATGTTTTTTAATGCTTCTAGAACACTGATCATTGTAGTAAAACAATGCAGTTCAGCTAGTGTGTTACATGAGATGCTAATCTGAACAGAGGATGCTCAGCAAGTTTGCCATGACACCAAGCTTGGTGGTGTGGTGGGACATGCTGGAGGGGGTGGCATCCAGAGGGATGTGGACAGGCTGGAGAGGTGGGCTAGTGCAAATGGCATGAAGTTCAACCAAGCCAAGTGCAGGGTCCTGCACCTGGGATGTGGCAATCCCAGGCACAAATACAGGTTGGGTGGAGAATGGCTGGAGAGCAGCCCTGAGGAGAAGGATTTGGGATGGTGGATGAGAAGCTCAACATGAGCCGGCAGTGTGCACTGGCAGCCCAGAAAGCCAACCTCATCCTGGGCTGCATCAAAAGTGTGGCCAGCAGGGTTATGGGAGGTGATTCTACCCCTCTGCTCTGTGCTCCTAAGACCCCACCTGGAGTCCTATGTCAGGCTCTGGAGTCCTCAACATAGAAAGGACCTCGACCTTTTGGAACAGGTCCAGTGGAGGGCCACAAAGGTGCTCAGATGGCTGGAGCTCCTCTCCTGTGAAGACAGGGTGAGGGAGCTGGGCTTATTCAGCCTGGACAAGAGAAGGCTTCAGGGAGACCATATAGCAGCTTTCCAGTATCTGAAGGGGCTACAGGAGAGCTGGAGAGGGACTCTGTGTCAGGGAGTGCAGTGACAGGATAAGGGGTAATGGCTTTAAATTGGAAGAGGGGAGATTGAGATGAGATACCAGAAAGAAATTCTTTCCTGTGAGGGTGGTGAGACGCTGGAATAGGTTGCCCAGGGAAGCTGCTTCATCCCTGTGAGTGTTTAAGGCTGGGCTGGATGGGGCTTGGAGAAACCTATTCAACCCAGGGCAGGGGAGTTGTAACTTGATCTTTAAGGGTCATTCCAACTCTAAGCATTCTATGGTTCTATACCTCAACTGATAATTTTTGAAGGTTGTTTTGCAGCATTTTCCATGAGTGTAAAGAACCATCTTCATTGTTGAGCATTAGAGAGGACTGGCACAGGCATTGGTCCATAACATGGATAATGGAGGTGACCCTGATACTGTTAATGAGTGCAACTTGTTTGTCTTCACTACAGGCATTTTAGGTCACAAGTAATCCTCTTCTGGTCCCCTTTGTATTTCCTAAACAGTATGCGCTTTCTGTTGCTTTTTATCTTCTGAATGTGAGAGTAGAAAATGCTACATTGGAGAACTATCCTAAAAATTCCAAATATCAGTACAGACTGGGAGATGAATGGATTGAGTACAGCCCTGTGGAGAAGGAACTGAAGGTGTTTGAAAAGCTGGCCGTGAGCTGGCAATGCGTGCTGGCAGCCCAGAACCTCCCCACACCCCGGGCTGCATCCCCAGCAGGGTGAGAGGGGGGATTCTACCTCTCTGCTCTGCTCTGGAGAGACCCCTCCCCAGCACTGTCTCCAGCTCTGGCGCCACCAACAGCAGAAGAACATGGAGCTGTTGGAGCAGGAACAGAGGAGGCCACGAAGATGTTGAGAGGGCTGGAGTCCCTCTGCTGGGAGGCCAGGCTGAGAGAGTTGGGGGCTTCAGCCTGGAGAGGAGAGGGCTCCAGGGAGACCTTAGAGGCCCTTCCAGTCCCTCCAGGGGCTCCAGGAAAGCTGGGGAGGGACTCTGGCTGAGGGAGGGGAGCCCTAGGAGGAGGGGGAATGGTTTGACCTTGGAAGAGGGGAGATGGAGCTGAGCTGTGGGGAAGAACTTCTTTGGGGTGAGGGTGGTGAGAGCCTGGCCCAGGTTGCCCAGAGAAGCTGTGGCTGCCCCATCCCTGGAGGGGTTGAAGGCCAGGTTGGAGGGGGCTTGGAGCCACCTGGTGTGGTGGGAGGTGTCCCTGCCCAGGGCAGCGGGTGGTACTGGGAGGCTCTGGGGTCCCTTCCAACCCAAACCAGCTGTGATTTAACAAGAGAGATGAATTAAGTTACTGGTTTAGTGTTTACTTTAAGGAAGAAAATGTAGCAGTGTGGTAGGAGGTGGGAGAAGAGTTTGAATTTTTATATATTTTTATATAGTCAGAATGTAGAAGATGATAATATATCTGCAAGAGGTTTGGAAATTAAAATAAAATTAAATTACAACTAATTTAAAATTCTCTTTAATTAGATAAATCATATTGCCTCTTGGGTGCAACCTTTTAGCATGGATTCCTTAATCCTCATACGTTTCTGTTTTCTAATTCAGCTTTTGGGGCAAAACCTTATTTCTTTCATATGGTTTTTCAATTTTATCAGTTTGAGATGTCATGTTTATACATTATGATTTGCTAAAAAATTGTGTGGCATGAGATCTGTCAGATTTCAGTGACTTATTTTTTTGTCTGAGTGATTTCTGTAAGATCTTTTGCAGTACTAGAGTTGTTACACTAATTCTAGGGTTTTTCCACCAGGTAGACCTGTTCAGGATTCATACGTTATTACAATTTAACAAAATGATCATGATTTTCAGAAATTTGATGTGTGCTGTGGTTGCCAGGTCACACAGGGTGTTCTCAGTGGTGTTAGGAAGACACCATCTCATTTGCTTGTGACACTAACAGCTTGCAGAAAAGCTGTATTCAGTGTGTGTGGTGGAGTGTTCCTAAACAATGAAGACCTTCATGTCCACAGATTTCTGTAATCTAGACTTTGGTGTAAATTGTACCAATTCTTAGCTGCTGTTCTTTCTCAAAGTGTTATTAATTCTGAAGATTGCAGAAGCCGTCACTCATGCACACACGTGCAGAAAGTTTATATTTCATTTGAAGTTATTTAAATGATGGCATTTAAATTATTCCCATCTGGATTTTCTAGGTGGGGAAAAGGTCATTAAGTTTTCTTTTATTGCTCTAGTCAAATATTGTAATCTGTGTCCTGAGACAAGCTAGAAGACAAAGGAATTGTGGTCGTTTGGATATTTTCAGCACTTGAGGAATATTTTATTGGGGTAGGAAGCAGCAACTTTGATTCTTGTAGCTATACGCTGTGGACTAAAAACTCTCCCTTGCTTATGTGTACTACAGGTTCTGTGCATTATGTGAATGAGAAAAGACAGACAAGGCACGTGTTGTCCACCAACAGTCTGGTCCAAAAGCTATTTTTCATAGAGGAAAGAGATGTTTTAGTTGTAATAACAGAGAACCTGCACTTGTCCTTGCATGCAATTACTCTCGAGGGAGAGGCAGAGGAGCTCAGGAAGGTAAGAGTCAGACGACTCGGTGAGGCGCAATGCTTAATCTTTGTACCTATTTGTTAGGGGATTTTTATTATCACTTTTGCTTACAAATAAACCAACTCTAGTTTTTCTTTCCCAGCTGATACCTTGATGAGCAAATATATGCTCATTTAAAAGCGGAATAGAGTGATGTGTTCTTGGAGTTGGAAAGATGGTTTTTATCTTGTCTTCCTACTTTTTCTTAGTTTCTTTGATTTTGACCGTGTTAATCCCTTTATACTTCAGTTACTTTGTCTTAAGGAATTAAAGAAGAATTGAAAATTCCAGTATAATCAAATATTTGTTAAAATGTATTGAGGATAAATAGTTGGTAATCTTCATCCTGTTTTATTATCATCAGCCGTTCAGAGCTGTTCTGTCTTTCAGATTAGTAGGTGTCACATTGTCTTCGCAAAGCTGAAAGATGTTTTAGGTACCACATTGTGAAAGCATTCCTTTCACAGCTGCAAAGGCCAGGAGGCTTTTAAAAAATAACAACCCACAACTCACAGGAACACAAATAATAATGTGGTGACCCCAAAATTATTGTATGGGGACAAAACCCAAACTGACCTCATCCAGGAGTTACGATCACCTTGACTCAGATAAGATGCTGTACTGTTGGAGGATACTGCCTGGGGGATGGAGCCCAAGCCTTCACATTCCTAGGACTTTTTTTTTTTTTTTTTAATTTTATCTAAGATGAAAAAAGATTGGGCATTTGTGTATTACACGCGTATCTGCTTCTTTCTGATCATTACTTATTTTTGACTGGGAGTAAGATTTGGTATTTTATGTTTTAAAGCAACCTTTATCAAGTTCTAAGAGAAAATCTAGTGCAAGAGAAAAAAATCCTTACCTACTTAATTAACCCACTACAAAGGCTCTTTTATTAAATTTTTACATCACATTTTATGCACTTAGTGGTGATCCCTGCCTGAGAAAATCTCTGAGTCTAGCTGAACTGACATGCAGGTCTAGTTATATTTTAACCTTTTAGCTCAAGTAGGCAATTCAGATTTTTACTCTTACAGTGTGTTCCTCCTGCCTTCTGCAAATATATGTATTTACTTATGCTTCACAGGTGAAGTTGAGTGGGAAGATGGGTCATTCCGCAGACATCATTTTAATAGACCATAGCCTTGTTGTTACAGCACTAGGTGAGACGGTCATCAGGTAAGAATCCTGTTTTGGAGCTGTTCTGGCTGCCATCTCAAAGGTTTACAGTCTCCAGTGCACTGCCTGTTTTACTGAGCTGGGGATTTTGCTTTAGGGATTTTTTTACCAATGAAAAAACTGCCAATGTTTTCTAATTTTTTTTTCTCAAAATAGATAGGGAAACAAAGTGAAAAAATCTCTTTCCTGGAGGACAAAAACTAATTCTGTATCTTTCTTTCTCTGTAGTTATTTTATTTTATCAGGGTACTTCCCAAACCTGTTCCTTTCTGAGTGCTGTTATTGTTTACTTCTGAAAATAGATCCGTTTGGGATTTTTGCATGGAGAAGATAGCGCCTTTGCCGTCCTTCCCATTGGTGACTTGCTCTGCCTGCTTCCTCTAACTTTTCTTCTGGTGGTGACGTTCCGCCAACGTCAGTAGTTCACTTTCTTGAGCCTCCATCTGCTTCTATCAGGCACAATCATCTGTTCTTTTTGTGAGAATATGATAAAGACCTAATATCAAGAAGGAATGTGTTTGATGACAACCTTTAGCCTTAGAAAATACATCTGGAATCCAAAGGTCTACTGGTTAACCAAGGAATATTCTTAAAATAGAGGAGGAAGAAGGAAAATTCGACCAGACCTCACTTCTTTCATTTTCTTTTTTCTCTTAAAGCTGGGTTTGCTTCTGACTCCTTTCTTCAAAGGAGACTATCACAAAACATGCTGCAGATTAAAAAGACAAAGGAAAAGGAAGGAGATTAAGAAATTCACATTCCAGAGGCAGCTGCTGGCAATCTAGTTTTAAAAATTGAATGATCTGGGCATTATGGAAATAGCAGACTAATGCCATGGACAGCATCCTATTGCTTATGTTTAGCAAGACACCTGGAAGGAAAAGCATTGTTAATGCTCTTGTTTTGTGTACCTTAGGTTCTGGGATTTGGACCGAGATGAGAACTATGTGCTCTCCCCAGATGTGCAGTTTGGCTTTGAAGGAGGAGAATGTGTTAACTGTGTTTCTTACTGCAGTGCGAAAGGTAAGAAATAATATGCCAGCTGTGATCTCTGGTTCCCAAACCTTGTCAAACCTCAGCCTTCGATGCCCTGTAGTCATTTGCCTCGTTACTGAGGGTTGCAGTACAGCATGTGATGTGGCAGTGTTTAAGTTCAGAGCAGGAGTGTGCTTTTGAGGATGCAACGAGGCCATTGAGTCATAGGACTGTCTAGGTTGGAAGGGATCTCATTCAGTACTCACCATGCTTTGTCTCAGTGTGGAGTTGTGAAGACAACAAGCACACTGTTGGATTCTCTCTGATGAGACTGGCTTAGGTTCTCCTGGAGCAACACCTATGCACTCCAGCATGCTATGGACATTCAGTCTACAGATCTGCACCTGAGCTAATGCAAAGTAGAACGTGCCAAACAATTATAGCATGGACATCAGGTCCTTCAAACTGATTTTTTTTTTGACAGAGCTACTCCTTGCGTCACCTTGTTGCCAGTGTGTGTATAGCCAGTGTCTGCTGGAATGGACTTTGATGTGACTTGCCCATGGTGACTACAAAAACAGCTATTCAAAAATAAATAATTTAAATGAAATCAATGTCTGATACATCTAAGAGATAACTTAATCTGGTAGTTTAGAAAATGGGTCTTGCCAAGTGAACTTCTCCCATTGTTTCTCCAGAAAGCTTCACCAGTTCAGGACTAGGATGCTGGCTTACAGGAGGGCACAGATGGATGCCCCTAGAAGGCTTCTCAGTATCTTAGAACCAGAGCTAGGCTGCCTTGCTCTGGGCATAGCATGGGTTTGTTTTTCTGAAGCTGAAATATGAAATGCCTAAAAGGTTTGTGAACGGCAGGTCTCTTAGCAGCTGGCACTAACAAAGGGAGAATAGCCATGTGGAGAAAAGCAGCAGGATCCCATCAGAGCACACAGGCTTTAGAGGGCAAGAAGAAGTGGAAGCTCCAGGCACCTACAGAACTTGAAGGAAATGTCACTCAGATAAAGGTAAGACAGAAAAAGTCGTCTTACATGTGATTAGGATCTCACAAACATTGGAATAATAGGTTGTCCTTGTGAGAGAGGTGAGTACAACTGCAGTCATAGCGATATGTGCACCAGTGGAGTCTTGTCCTCCTTCAGAAGGAGGAAAAAACTGTTCAAATTGAAGTGGGCAGAAGTGTGACCTGCTTGTAGCCATTCAGCCACATGCAAGCTTGAAACGCTCAGCACGACTGACACACTGAAATACGAATGCACCTCTCTCTGGGAGAATTGGCAGTCCTGGCATCCTTAAATCCAAACATCTGGCTGTTACAGGTCTTCTTGACAAACACTTTGGATCCAGCCCCCTGAAATGACTCTGAAAAGAGAGATTGTCAGAAATGTGAAATGCACAGGAGTATTTTTAAAACATCAAGCAATAAAATCTGACTAACTGCATGATTTTATTTGTAAATAATTGTCTTCTTTTTAGTCACTTTCTTCAAACAAACTGTATCTGGGGAGAAGATGGGCCATCTAGAAGGGAATGCTACATTTTGACACGCAAAGTGTTTTCAGCTGCTTTTTTGTCAGAAACTGCTTCTTGTTTGCTACGTAATTTTTATATGCGAGTGTCACACTAGATGTGGATAAGTTTTCTCTTACAAATTTGTTAAAGGAAAGATTTTAAATATTTCTCCTGCTTCTTACAATATTTTTAATGCTGAAGGTTATGACGGTACATAGTAGTTATCTTTTTTTTTCAATCCATTGTCTGCTAAGTGTCAGGGTGCAAAATTTCTATTTGAACTATTTTGATGTCACATTAAGCTTAATCACTGTCATTTGTCATAAGCACTAGCACTTTGATACGTGCAAAAGAGAAATGCTGAGTGTTATAACTGTAAATGTGGATTTAAAAAGTTTTATGTTAACAAACAATTAGCTTTTGACCACCCCCATTCTGCAGAAAGGCAGAGCTGCTGCTTTTAGGCTCTCCAGCATTTTTTTTATTTGTTACACCCTATTATTATTGTTATTTTCCTCTTTTTTTAGCATGACTGTTGATTTTTCTCAGCTATTAAACACAGCAACAGAAAAATATGCATTATTTTTTATATACATGGTGCCTTTCAAGCGAAAAAAATATGCTTTCTTTTATTCTGTTTTCACATAAGAATGGAAAGTATTTAAAAAGCCATGGCATTTGCTTGCTGTGGGTTGGTAGATAGCAAGAGTCTGCATGAGGGTCCTACTTACAAAATTAAAACATTAAAGTTGAGAACCTGAGTCTTTTGTTAAGATGCTTCAGTAACAAAAGGTCCAGGATATAGGAAATATATTTCTCTCTCTCTAGGAAATAGTGTGCCATTAGTATATCATACAGCTGTGAGTAGGGTGAGGGACGGGAAGAGCTCTAGGTGTTTGTCAGTTTGACTGTTCAAGCGTTTTCCAGATAACAGGATATGGAGCACTCTCCAGAAATAGCCCCTTGTTCCCAGAGTTTGTGTGTGAGCATAAACAAGAGCACTGCCAAACAGTTGTCAGCAATCGCTGCGTACCTCGTGCTATGGAGCTGGCTTTAAATGTGGAAACTCTAGACTTCTTTATTGTAATCCCTGCATTCAAAAATATTTTGTAAGATTTCAAAAGTTGTGACTTGGGGAATCTTGATATTTCCTGTAAATATTTATTGCCATGTATTGCCATGAAGAACTCGGAATAGAAGGCCAGAGCCCGTGGTGAGGTCAAGGGCCAGCAGGCATTCAGACCTGAGTGAGGGCCGTGGCTTCAGAAGCGAGGCGCGGGGGAAGCGGGCTCTGCTTAACGTAACCAGGCGCCTTTAAAAAGAAGTCCCCAAACAAACTGTGAAATAACTGAAGTTCTTAGATAGTGCTCTTGAAGAAAATGCAATTATTTCCAAGCACAGCTGTTGTAAATGGGTGTTGTTGGAAAGGCATAGCCACAGAATATCGACTGGTATGCCAGGAAATTAATATGAAACCTCAAATAACTTTAGGGAAGCAGAACCTCAGCATATCCCTAGAGTTTATAGAGCTTATCAGTTGTGCGAGGACAGTGAGGGTCTTGGACTTTGAAGGGACTTTCTGGAGCTCTGAGAAACTTGATAATTTGCCTAGTCCAGGGAAGAATGTCTATACGGATGGTCTTTGGTAGGTAGAGAAAAAAATCCCAACAGCAAACCACAAAAAGGCAAGTCCAAAGCCCCCTGCCTGCTCCCTGGCCCAGGAACAGCCCCTGCACTGGAGCTGTGTGCTGGGATGGGTGGCGCAGGGGGAGCCCTGGCTCCCACACCCATGCCTGGGTAGAGCTGCCGGGCTGGGGTCAGGATCATTCAGGGCAGTCAGCTGGTTGCCACAATGCTCTCGAAGCAAATTCACCCTTTGGTAGGAATAAGCCTAAAGTGTCAGACACGCTTGTTTATCTGTGACTATAGAAAGAGAGAATGAAAATGGGAGCATTATTTTTCTCTTGAATAACAGAATTCATCAGCTGCATGTTAAAAACTGTGTCTTTGCAAGTCATCTTGGAAACAGGTCTCTTTCTCCTATTAAATTTTGTAGGTGTTTTCTGTTAATAATTGCTCTGTGCAGGTGTTCTTCTTCTGTCTTAGCAGGAGGGAAATCTAGCCTCCACAGAACCCATTGAACAAGGGTTAGTTGGGACACGGGGTTTCGGGCAGGGACTGAACGGGCTGTCCAAATGGCTAAACCAAATATGGTGCTCAGAAAAGAAGCTGGGCATCCAACTGGCTGTTAGAGATCACAGCCTCACAAAGCCCTCTAAATAGGAGCTGCTCCCTTGCAGTAGTAAATGTAAGATGGTGCAATAATATCTTAGGAAAGAAAAGTGGGTTTAATTTAAAAAGCAGCCAGAGTAGCTAGGCAACAAGCATAATGGTTTTAAACTTATCATTCCCAGTCATGGGCTATAGATGCATTTAGATAGTAGGACTTTGTATATGTATAAAAATGTTTATTCTGTCCTAGCCCTTGTCATCGGTCTTGGGACATTGCTGTGACTGTTCAAGATGATATTGTGTGTTGTGCTTTTCAATTTTTTGTATTATTTTTTTTTCCCTTGCTGTGGACAGTGGGGTTCCCGAAAAAACCTGCTGGCAGTGAACAACATCAGCTCAGTGGTGATCCTCAACGAGCAGGCCATGTCATTTCATTTTCATCAGCAAGTGGCTGTTGTACAAGTGTCTCCCAACCTGTTTAATGTGACCACCTTCAGCACAGGAGCCACGCACAGCCTTTGTGTTGATATGAATGTTAACGGAGTCTTCACTACCAAGGTTCTTTGGGTTTTTTCTCTTATTTGCTTGATCATTTGCCTAGATAAGTTTATGAAGACCAAACTTCCTATATATATAACCCTTCTTTGATACTCAGTGTATTATCTAATGGAAGTATTGTTACGATGGTAGCAATGATGCTGTGGTGGGGTTTTCAGACAGCACAGTGACTTGGTAATTCTCTAGGTGCTCTCCACAGAACTTTTGGGTTACCAAAAGTCTTCCAACCCAATGTACAGAGGAGCTAGTGAATGATGGCTGGTGTGTGGAAGGTCTTGCTGTGTTATTGCCTGAATTCCTGTGAAAGAAACTGAATGTATTCTTCTGCTTTTTTTTTTTTTTTTGATTGGTTTAGGATGCTGTAGTTTTCTGGAATGGGAAACAAGTTACCGTCTTTGAGTGCTCAGGAGATACCTTCAGAAGTGCAGGTAGGAGGGAGAACACTGATCAGAGTTGCAATGGGTCTCTTCCTCCAAAGTTATACGTTCTCTTCGTTCATGATAGCTGATGAACTGTAATCATAAGTGTAAAGTCATTAATCACATTATTGCACTAGTCTTTCTTTCTTTCACTCCCAATATCAACTCTTTACCCTTTCTCTCCCTCTTGTTTTTGAGGGCAGAGGGTACAAAAGACCTGTTTTCAGCAGGAGCCTCGGTTTTTGGTTGTAGTGGCAGAATGGAAGAAGGCTGCAACACCAAGGAGTTTGGGAATCAGTTGAGTGATGGATTGAAAAACAGATTTGGTGCAAGATAGTGGAAATTGAATGCTTTAAGTCAAAATTTCCTTCTTTTTTAGTTCCTTTAAAACAAGCTGTTTAATGTAATGATGGCTTTGATGGCTTTGTTCCAGGCTCTTTTCTTTGTGACTCGCCAGTTCTGGCTGTGCATGGAGAAAATCTGTACACGGTCGAGCCATGTCGGGTCCAGGTCCGCACTTGGCAGGTGAGGAAACCATGAGGAGATGAATCTGCATTCTTCTTTTCTAAGACTGGTGTTACCCCTTAAAATTTAAGTGCATGTTCTGTAAATCTACTAACTCTACCTTTGTCATAGAAAATTATTTTGAGTATTTCAGCAGAATATTCTATGATGTTTTGTGATCTTTAAGAAGTCTGTCACTTTAAATGCCACTGCACTGTAACTAATAAGTATTTATAAAAGAAAACAGAATCCTGTACAGGACAGACTTTAAGATTTGCTTTCAGATTGAATATGCATATGTATATTACTGCCAGGAAAACTAATATGCTGAATATTCTTATAAGGTAGTGAAAAATGCCCACTGCACGTTCTGTGTGTTCCTACAAAATCTTTTGCTTAATCTTTGCAAGCTCTGCTAGTCCACAAGAACCAAAAAGAGAAATCTAATGATTAGAGCTCTATGATACATAACTTTAAGAAATAAATATTGTATTCAAGAGTGGGTGGGATTTGGCACAGTAAGGACTGATTTAATTAGTATATTTATTTTTGCAGCTGTATATTAAAGACCTTCAGGGACCTGTATTTCTGTATCCCTCTTAGTTGGAAAAAGTTGTATTATTGAAGAGGAAACTGTTGCAGGATACTTCTAAATTTTGACTTTTTTGGAGGCTATACATGCAATTTTCAATCTGAAACACAGAATGCATTTATAGAGATTGAGTGCATATGAGTAGTTTCTCATTTTGCCCATTCAGATTTGTCTAACGTGGAAGCTTGGCCGCTAGTAATTTAACTTGATGACCAAGTCCCTTCTAGCTGGACTGAGTACACAAAGCTGGTGTTACGTGTTTCCTCTCAGGGCACAGTTAAGCAGCTGCTGCTGTTCTCTGAAGCAGAGGGGAATCCCTGCCTCCTGGATATCTGTGGAAATTTCCTGGCTGTGGGAACTGATTTGGCTCACTTTAAGATCTTTGATCTCTCTCGCAGGTATTAATAAGCATTTTTAAAAACCTGTTTATAGTTGAGCATATATTTTGTGAAGGGGGGGGAATCTGTAATTGGCTTTGATCTGATGAATCTTAAGACAATGCATGCAGCCTACATGAACTGAGGGCCTGTATCTAAAGCAAGGGAAGAGCCACAAAATTATTGGGCAAATCATAGATAAGTAACAATAGCTTGAATAATTTTTAAAAGAGGACGTTGTGAGGGATATTTGTGTGTATTTGAAAGGGGGTGGAGAATTTCTGGAGGATCAAGACAAGGATGTCACACGTCTCTACTGATAACTTGACCAAGACCTTCATCTCACAAGAGTTGAAATAAACAANTATCTCCTCCTAAATCAACTAATTTGATTCAGTGAATCCATGGAGGAAGTGAACCTGGAATTGTGGACACTCCGTTCTTCCCCCTGTTTACATGAAGAGACGGGTTTACTTCACTTGGTTCAAGCTGTACTGGGTGTCCCCATACTGGTGTGGGGTGACATGGAAAAGATGTGCCTGACGTGACATTCAGTTCAAAAATTTATCTGCTAAGGACAATGTAATTTTGAAAATGGAGTGAAACAGATATTGTTCTTCCTTCCATACTGGCACCAGAGGACTACCAAAGTCTAGTTAGTGACCCACTTGGAAACTTGTTACCTGAGTTGAGATGGCACAAATTCTGCATGGACACAATTTGAAGTTTATTGGATTTGGACAGGTTGTAACTATCACAAGTACTGGATTATGATGGTTGGTAGTGGAGTAAAAGTTTCTTAACTCCTGCATGCTGTGTTAAATACTTGTGACTAGTAATGAAAATACCTCCTCAAATGATGACAGCACAGGGCTCTTGAATTTCAAAGCTAGCAGAGTTGGCTTAGAATAAATGAGAGGTCTACACATGTACCCTGAGAATGTTATTTGTACTGAATCATAGATTTTTTTCATGGGATCATACTATGGGTCTAAAGTACTGTCACTTCTTTTTGTCACATTCTTTTTGTCACATTCACATGTCCTCTTGGTTGCAGAATGATTGCTGGGTTTGTGTCTATACCAGCAGTAAGATTCTTTTGAGATAATGAAAAAGCGGGTGTGCTTGTGTGTTAACTAGTAAGATGATATAAATACCACCCACTGATAACATTTCTTTACTTCTGCTCCAGGGTGTTTTCCATACACAGAGCTCTTACGTGACAGGCTGTATTCAACATTCACAGTACTGTTCAACTGACATAGGAAAAACACCTAAATTCAAAATTCTGGAAGGATGTTCTTGCTGTATAGCCTTGTTCTGGGAATCCTTTTGCATGGAAGTTCACTCTCGCTGATTCCTTGAGGAAAGAGTGTCTCATTAACTTCTTCCTGAAAGAGAGGCAGGCTGCAGCAGTTGTGTGGAGAGCAGCTGGAGTCTGGGGCAGTGGTGTCATAAGGCAGAAATAGTTTGGTTAAAAGTCTTACCCATCATTTGAATGATATTTTGGCTAAGGTGTATTGTCAGTTGCTTGCCACTATGTGATGTGAGTTTGTTCCTTTCCACAGAGAAGCAAAAGCACACTGCAATAGCAAGAGTCTCTCTGAGCTGTCTCCAGGCCTTGGAGGCATCGTGTCTGTCAAGTGCAATGCTAATGGCAATAGAGTCAGTATCCTTATTAGCAAGGTGAGACAAAGCTCTTTGCTCCCTCCCCAGGACCTGGCCATCAGTTAACAGGCCGTGCAGTTCAAGATTCACTTCTCAAACCTGTGTTCTGTGCAGTGCATTAGGTCTTGATGTCACGTCCAGGCATGTGACTAAACACCGAAATTAAGGTATGTTAAGGTTTTGTACATTTGTTGAGAAGAACAGCCTGGAAAAAGAAGCAGTATTTTAGTTACAAAAGCTACTTTGTAGCATTTCAAAGAAATCAAAGTCTAAGTTGCTAGAATAGAAAAATAGCAAGAAATATTCTAATATTTTTTTTCCAAAAAATGTGCTTGTGTGATTAGCAGTGAACACCACTGGGAGAATGAATGAGATGAGATCAGCATACCCTCTGGACTTGACCTTTTTCCTTTTTGGCTGCATGCTTCAGCAACTTTTGCTTTCCCTTTGTATAGGCTGATGGGAGCATCGATTCCAAGATATGTTTCTATGATGTTGAAATGGACAAAGTTATACTCTTTGACTTCAAGACTGAACAGGGAAATGGCAGGGAGAAGCTTTCTTCTAGACAAGGCACTGGCAAGTAAGAAGCTTTGATTTTGAGAAGTGTTATTTGTGGATTTCAGGAGCCTGCCCTATGAAGACAAACACCTTGATACTGGCATTTCTCTATGTAGGAGCTTGTATGAACTTAATTCTTTTATTTCTAAAGAATTAATTGAAACCAGTGCATTGTATGTCAATCTGCCTGCCTCTGTCTCTTCCAATGTGTGGAGCAGGGAGTGTCAAATGCAGGTATCGGAGAGCAAGCTCGAAATAAGCAGGACAACATGCTATTGAGCTAAGCAACTTCTTGCCAGTTATGGATATTGAAGAAGTAGAGATGTAGATGGGATGATGGGATGTAGAAGTTACAGGTGATGAAGGAAGGGGTTTTGTGAGATGAGGATGACTGTGTGTTAAGAGTGTATGCATAGAGGTAGTATATGACTGCAGTCAGGATTCTGACCTTAAAGAAAAATCTTGGAAAATCTCAAAAAGCTACTCTTCCTTGGAGACTTTCAAAGGTAGGAACTGAAAAGAAGACATTCTGAAGGAATCCTAGGAAGAAAGGTTAATTTTAAAGTCTAATACAAGGTTGGTTTGTATTGATAAGCACTTGTGCCACCTATTTAGAACTGACAGCTTTGTTTTCATATGAGCTGTTCTGTGGCAAATACACCAGAGATCATAGTAACAAGGTACCAAAATACTGTGAACTAGGAATTCTCCTGAAAGTATGGTGGAATGTTAGGGTCCAGTTTCCCCTCTGCTTTTACAATTGTTTAATGGCTGTATTTTTCTTAAGGAAAATCAGCATTAGAATTTTTGCAACGATCTGTTACAGGTGTTACAAGCAAAAAACGGATTTACTCTCCTTATCTCTGAAAAACAGAAGAAACTACCTAGTTCATTGAAAAGTAAATCTAGTGCAAATTTGAGGCCTTGGTCAGTTAAGCAAACAGTGTAATAATGGGTAGTGAGGAAGCTGTTTTCAAGTGTAGTATCTTGTGTAGCCCAACAGGGGCCACCACAAATTAGTAATACTGTTTCATGTATTTAAATGTTAGATGGTGTCAGTGTGAATAAACCGTTTATATGTGCTTCATTTTAAAGTATCTTGAAATTCAAATGAATAAACTCACCAGAAAATAATAATAAACACTTCTTCCCCTTCTCTCTCTTGCTTCTTCTGAAGCCTAATCTAAACACTTCAAGTTATTTTACACAGATGCTGTTTTTCAGTTATGAGTAATTTATTTTGAGTTCGGTGGCAAGGATAGGACATCAGGTACTTCTGCATCTCTTTGAATTTTTCCCTTAATTTGCCTTTCAGCCCCACTCTGATCCTCCCCACAAAGCCCACACTTCAGTGCTGACAACAAATGAGAAACATATTTTTTGTTTTCTCTTTTTATAAAAAAAAAATTGACACCTATTTATAGTCTGTGTATAAAGAAGAATCCTAAATCCTAAATTCTGTATGTCTAGTGTCTGACCATGGCCAGCACTAAAGTAGTATTTGCATGCCCGAAGGAGGCGGTAAGATGTTTCCTCTGTAAACTGCTGCCAGAGGGTGGCTGTCCTAAGGCTGCAGGGGTTGTCCTTGTGCTTCACGAGCCGTTTCACAGCGCCTCGGAATCCTCCATCCATAGGAGGAAGGTCAAGCTCAGTTCCAAGGAAGGGGAATGAGCTGGGGCGTATCTAGAGACTGAAGTCCCCAAGCTGCAGCTCTCCCTCAGCACCCAGAACTTGAGCAGGTCAGAGTATCAGTCACACTGCATGCCCATGTCTCTGCTGAGCTCTCAGTAGAGAGAGATCTATTGCCTGAGCACATAAACAAATTTCTTATATATTTTCCCCACCAGTTTAATCACAATTTCTTGTGATCTCTTATGACCCCTGCTTAGCCAAATATGAACGTGAGGTGTATGTGCTAGAAGCTCTCTTTTCTGCTCCTCTGACTGTACATCAGTGTACTCACGCTGTCTTCAACCTGACTGGGCATTTCTAGCAGCGCTGGCAATAAGTACCTTGGGGCAGGTTGTGGAACCCATACGCAGATAAGGCTGAGGTGTTCCTCATGTTACTGTACCTTCACTGGGAGCAGTCCCTAAGGTAAGTTGTTGAAGGATGTTCAAGTATCTGTAGGATGTGTAGTCTCAGTGGAGGCAGGGTTTGGATGCCTACTTGTATTTGTGGTAGTACCAGCTTTTTTTCTACTGAGATGCTCTCTGTCCTCTAGTCATGGTTAATGTCTACAGAGCAAAGTAAAAGCACCATTGCCATGTATAAAGTGTTAAGAGGTGGGAACATGCATATGGTCAATGTTACAATGCAGAGGTACTGTTAGAGGTAACTGATCATCATCTGAAAATTATCCTTAGATTAGTCCTTTATTTACATTCATGCACTGAACAGGCTGGAATTATTTTGCCTCCCATTATACTTTTTTTTTCTTGTCTTTTGGTAGGTCTGTTGTGGAGTATCCAGACTTGCACAGTCACATCCCTGCTTGCCATTTTTGGGACCAGAGTGAACCAAGACTTTTTGTATGTCAAGCAATTCTTGAAACAGGCCTACTATCTCCAGACCAGCAGAAAAACCAAACTGAGGGCACGGTATGGCCTTTTTGTTTGTTGGTTTTGCCCTGACCTACATGGAGTTCTCCCTGTCCAAGTAGTAATCATTGGTCCTTCATTAAGGATGTGGGAGTAGGCAGTATACATTAGCCTGTACAAAAAGAGTAGTGAAGCCACATGTTTGCTCTCTGTGGCTTCAGGCAATCACTGTATGTTAGCTTTTTGTTTTAGCCCTAGCTTGCACACAGTAATGAAGAAAAAGAGGTCATTTCTTTACCTATGCTAGAGTTTCGAGGATGATTATAATGTGAACTTGTATCTGATCAAGTGGCATTAATGATTGAATTGATAATCTAGAGGTTGGATATTTATTCTCATTTTAAAAAAAAAAACAAAGCACATTTTGTATCTTGAGTCCACTTTTAGCAGTGAGAATTAATTTGATAGAATAGCAGAGACCCCAACGTCAAGGTAAACAGTGAAGTACATTCTTCCCACCCAGTTCTTACCCTCTTCTGCTTTGCTGGACAGACATTGTATATCTTTATGGCACTTCCCAAATAGTCTTTTCTGGTCTTTTTTACATTAGAAAAAAGAATTCAGTTTTATTGATCAGAAATCATGTAATCAAAGATTTCTTTCATCAGACTAACAATTCCTCCCCACTTCCCCCGCTAATGTGCTTGTAGTGGTCCCTACATTTGGTGTGTACAGACCTGCTGGTCCTTCCTAATGAGTCCATTGTTTTGAAATGTTGATGTAGAGTTTTCTGATTTGTGCATGATTTTAGTTCAGCCTCTTCCAATTAGAGATAGAAGGCTCTTTATTTATTTTGTTGGTTGAAATTACTTTAGAAAAATAATAGGAAGATCAAAGTAGAGAAGAGAAATGGAATATGGTCTCAAAAGACCTTGGTAGGGTTTTCTAGCAAAGAACACTTCAGCCTAATATTCATAATGTAAACAAGCAGAAATATTTGGCTTCTACATAAAATGGAAAAATAAATTATATAAAAGTAGTGCAGTTTACGTCTTGGCCCTTATTTGACAGAACTTTTAACTTTGTGCTTATCCTTTAAGAAATGAGATGTCTGATTAATTTCTGTTGGAAGTAAATGCTTCATTTTCCCTTGAGTCAGGTCAACATTTAAGCTGTTCCAGAAACTATTTTTAAAAGGATGGTGTATCCCTGGGAATCTAAGCAGTCAGTGAGCTGCTGAAATTATAATAGAAATAACAGTTTTTAAAAAGAAAATTTGTTGACAGGAGGTGGGAGTATTTCTTTGACCTGAGTCAGACCTGTCAGAGACTTCTAGAGGAGCAGTCTGTGCCAGGGCCTTCCCTCTTTATGGTTAGTGAAGTTGGTTCCTGGAAGGCAGAGGTGGAGGTCCCTCTGCAGTAGGAACAGGGTTGAGTCATTTGGCTGCTTACTACAGGGGGCAAGCCTGCAGCGCTGCCCTTTCCAGCAGGTGTCTGTGTCAATGTATATCTCATTGTTTTCAAGAGAAGGCTCTGCCAAGTGAATATGGAAAATAAAAGCAAAATGAAGGAGGATATTGCAGCATGAAACCAATACAATGCTTTGCTTCTTTTTCTAGATGGATGCTTGTATTACATCATTTTTCAGTACTGAAGAGCATGGCCTTTTGCTTCAGGAGAGTTTTCCGTTGCCTTCATCCTACCAGGTTCTTCTGGGCATAGAGGTGCCACATTATTACTTTGCAAAAAAGGTGAGGAGATTTTTCATTATTCCTTCCCACAAGTTCAGACTTTTCACTGTGGAGGCATCAAATTTAACCGAATCGAGCCTGGGGGAGGTAGAGTAATCCCAGTGGCAGTTGCTGCATTCACATGTAGAAATGATGTATTTCTAATGCGGGTGTACTTGGCAGAAGTTGTACTGAATTAGCCTTTCATGGGTACTGCAGACTAGATGTGATGTACAAGCGTAGGGGATGCAGTCAGTACCAGGGAATGCAACTGAAAAATGGATTTGACAAAAATTCTTCTTTATGTAACCCCTGTGCCTGTTGAAAGCCAGGGGAGGTGTGCTGGCTTGGCACAGGCCGTACCAGGAGACGTTTCCTACTTGCTTCAGCAGAACCAACCCATTTCCTTGTTGGAATGGAGCTTAATCCCCCCAGAATATCAAGGAGAGCAAGAATGCTCATCTTGTACCATCACCAAATGCAGACACTGCAAATACAGGAATGCATATTTTAACTTCTTACCCTTGCACAGGAGTCCATAATTGTCTGTGGCTTAGGTAAGTAATACCATGTGTGACTCCACACATACTGGAGAAACAAAGCTTATTACCTGCAGATTGGTTTTCTGATTAAGCTCTGATTTGATTTTTTTTTGGTGCCTGTTAAGAGGGCAATTTGCACTGCTCCCTTCTTGTAGGGGGAGCTTAACAGAGCTGGTTTATTGTACCAAGGCAGCAACCTAATGAGACTTCTAACCCTCTAAATCTGCTGAGTAAGATAGACCAAGGTGATCATGTAAATCTAATTTCATATTAGTGTTAAGCAGGCAGAATGTATCTAGCTGTTTTCTCTACTAATTTATTTATCTTCAGAGCAGTGCTTTGCAACTTAGTCCCCTTGCAAAGAACCGACTGTTGTCACTCTCCCTCTGCAGATCTAGCTGTGAGAATTTTGACTTTCCTTTTTCCCTTAATTTGAAAGGTCAAAGGCAATTTGCAGTTTCTAATATTTCTTTTAACACTTCCCCCCTTCATGTCTTATGCTATTTTACTTTGATATTCTGTCTCTTTTTTTTTCTTTTTGTTAACTTTGGGTGGATTATTGCTGCCATTAGTTGTTTTTTCGGAGGGGATGTGTCTATAAACCTGTAAGTATCTGCATTATTTTGCTCCTGTTCCTTCATTCTCTGCCTTTTTCTCTTCCATTTCCATTTTCTTTCCTCAATAGGTTACAGTATCTCAGTGACGAAATTACTTGTTAGAGAATAATTAATTTTGGAAACGTGATTTAGTGTATTAACAGAGTCTGCTTTAAGTCTAGCAAAACAAGTTGATGCAACAAGTCTGTTTTGGCTGACTTTCATTCCAGGGTTTCTCCTTCTTCATTATAATGGCTTTTTTGTATGAGTCCAGAAATTCTGCAGATTTTTAGAGTAGTAAAACATAGTAGGTGCCTTTCACCTGAGAGGTGTGGAGGCACCCGTTTGCCAGCCTGATGCGCTTTTGAGGGAAGCGTGCTGCTTACTGGGGACTCGTACCAGGGACCTCACCAAGAGACTGCCAAACCTCGTGCAGTCCTCTGACTGTTATCAACTGCTGTTTCATGTGGGCACCAGTGATGCAGCCAGGAAAAGCCTGAAGACTATCAAGAGAGTATAGAGCCCTGGGAGCGGTGGTTGGGGACTCTGGGGTGCAGGTAATTTTTTCACGGGCCCTCCTTGTCAAAGGGAAGGGGGTTGATAGGGGCCAGGTGAATCTGGCAAATTGATAAATGGCTACAGGGCTGGTGCCAGAGCCAGGGATTGGGCGACTTAAACTCACTTTGAGAAGCCTGGCCCACTGGGGTCTGATGGGATCCACCTGTCAGAGAAGGGGACAAGCGTCTTTAATCAGCGCTTGTAAACCCAGCTTGTGAAGAGGGCTTTAAACTAGAGCTGGTGGGGGAAGAGATCCTAAATCCATCCCACTCCTACCAGTTTGGTGCCAGTACCAGTAATAAATGCCCAGAGCCTGGAGAAGGATCACAGGTCAGCATGAGAGCACCTGGAGTGCAGCACAAAGGAAAACTAGCTACTCCAGCCAGTAAGTCAGCTTCATCAGGGGCCCAGCTTATAATGTCTCTATGCAAATGTATGTAGCATGGGTACCAAACGAGGAATTAGAGATGTGAGTGTGCCTGCAGGACTGGGATCTTATTGGCACCACGGAGATGTGGTGGGATGGCTCCTGTGACTGGAGTGCTGGATGGGAAGGAGATTAATCTGTGAGTCCTGAGGGAACTGGCAGATGAGGTTGCCAAGCCGCTATCCATCAGAACTGAGAGGTCATGGCAGTGCAGTGGAGTTCCCACTGACTGAAAAAGAGAAAACATAGCCCCCATTTTTAAAAAGGGAACAAAGTAAGACCTGGGGATCTACAGGCTGGTGAGTCTCACTGCTGACCATGGAGCAAATCCTCCTGGAAACTCTGCTAAGGCAAATGGAAAAGGAGGTGGTGATTGTTGCTGTTGTAATTATAACAATGTACATAAGGTTATTAAGACTGTAATAATAGGGGGCTGCTTCTCCTTTGGCATGTTGCCAGCCTCCAGACTGTCACTGATGTACTGTGATTGTTATGATAAGCTAAGCTCTTCTATGACATTCCATATTTTGGGGCATTTTCTAGGAAGTTCTGAACTGTTGCAACTATTGTCACTACTGATTGTGATCCTGCAGAAATAGAAAATTGGGACTGTGGTGGAAATGATGTAATTAATTACACCTACAAAGGAGTAGGATTCAACCTACTTGATACCTAATGATAACATTCTCATTTTAGCCAGGAGAAGCTGAGACAGAACAGTCAGAGTCTGGCTCAATAAAGGGCTCTTCGATGGTTGTGAGACGATGCATGAGAGATTTCGTTGGGTTAGGAGACTGTGATAAGACCACCCAGGATGCCATGCTGAACTTCAGCTTCTGTCTGACTGCAGGAGACATGGACGAAGCCTTCAAGTCCATCAAGCTGATAAAAAGGTACTTATATGTATTTCTTTATGGGTGCAGTTTATTTTAATTAACAATTTGTATGAAGTTTGATTATCCTAAGTTCTCCTTCCATTTTTCCTTTTTGATTTCGTTCTCCCTTTCATTTTTAACAAGATGAAATATCTTTCACCTTACAGATGTTTTAAAGTATTCTCTGCATATATATGGTCTACAAGGCATTGCAAACACTGTGGAATCTGTTTTACTAAGCATGAAAAAAATGATTGATAACAAGCAACCTTATCCTGTGTCTGAATGACAAAAATCTCATGTTATCACTAGAAGAAAATGAACATTCACAACTTTATTTATACATCTAAAATAATCACAGTAATACCAAGTATTACAATTTTACCGACCACGTAGCTGATTTTAAAAATTTAATGTACATTATAATATGGATATTGCAATATTAGAAGAAATAATATAATGTCTTTTAAATATTCCAATATTTTATTTAAAAAAAACCACCCTGCAATTAATCATAGCATATTATTTCTAGAAAAAGATTTTCCAGAAAGTAATGTGGGCAAATGAATACAAATCTTAGTTGGTTTTTACAAACCTACTGTTAGAAGAAACTCTGTCAGCTCTAGGGTGCTCCACCCCGACAGCCTGGAACAATGCAGTCCTTCTGGCAGTCAGGCTCACTTGGAATATGGGGCAGAGCAGCAGTTGGGGCTGAGTTTCTTATTACATCAGGACTGAGTGCAGAACAGAACTCAAGAGCCAGCTTGATGATCACATTTTAACAAAGTGTGGGAAAGCCTGGTGGAAATGCTGATAAAGAAGAAAAGCAGTGTACGGAGTTGGGAGCGACACAACAGTCCTAGAGAATTTGTAAGACTGACAGCTCGTGGTCCGTCAGGCCTGTCATTAGCTGTGCTCAGATTAACATCTGTAGAGTTTGCAATCATCTCTCATTGCCTCTAGTTCCTGTATCCTAAGTATTCCTGCATAATAACTTTTGGCCTGTTGGGTTTCTTCCTGAAGGTTCTGTGCAGGTGTCTTTTGTGAGCCCCTGTGCTTCTCGGGGTCAGGCTTATAAACATTATGCCCAACTCCAAAGGTACTAATTATTTTCATTTCATTACCATGTTAAGTTGCCAAGCAGGTCTTTTCTAAATCTCGTGCTTCAGTACTCCATATACATCTTATTCTCCAGTTTGGGTGCTGGAGTGGCAGTTGCATTCTCCAGTATTCCCTGTGTTACGTGCCTGTGAGTGTTGCTGGGCAGAGCTGGGTGTCCTGACATAGCACTCTAATCTGAGAATGTCACAGCAAATGGTAAAGCAAACTGGGAAGAAAAGAATTTATTTTGGGTTGAAATATCTGGTCTTAGTAATTGTTTCCAATAATGTAAGTTAATAGCATCTGTGATTATTAGAGGGTCCATGTAACTCTTTGTAAGTGTTTGTCCTTGTTGTAACACCGAAGTAACGGTGTGGCCTGTTCTAGCTGCGTACCCTTTTCATTTTTAATGGCATAACTGGTTAGATACAGGGTAAACCCTTCTCTCAAGACGCAGAAGAAGTGTCTGAAAAAGTGCAGCTTAATTCTTCTACCTTCCCTTCCTTTGCAACTAGAATGGTTAGAGCTGCTTTTACGTGTTACTGTCCAGGCTGGGGAGAAGCTCCTTGGGGAGTGGATGGATGGAAGGACTAAAGATTCATGAAACTTAAAACAGCTGTTAAAATCATCACTTACTCTATAGTGAGTTTTCTGCTTTCTGAGATTGCTTGTTAACTCCAAAGCTGCTGTTACTGGTCTCCTATAGCCTTTTACAGTCTTATTAGGGAGCAGGATAACTTTGTGCAGACAGAGAAAAGGCGTTTGGCTGCCTCAGTTCTGTATTCTCATTGCATGCACTGTGTGTCTGCCTCACTGCTGACACGTAGCTGCAGTGCTCCGTCAGGATTCTGACAATCCAACACTCTGTGCTGTACAGCAGAGGGAGAGGGCAATATAATGTAATATTATATATATAATTATGTGTTTTATACATATATATATAGATGGAGCCCATCCAAATAATAATTGAGGGCCTCTGCCCACAAGAGTGAGCTTTGTGATGTCTTCCAACCCTTAGTTTTAAATTATAGCATATATTTATAGACAACAGCTCCAGTGCCGATCTCCTTGGAGATCCTTTCTCCTTCGAGTCCACTCTTTCAGCATGGTGACTCAACATAGTCGTTTTCCAGGCCACGGCGAAACCGAGCAGTCAGGGTACGGCTGATGACAATGACCCGGGGTGCCATGCAGTCCTCACGCCTGTGGAGGATGTTCCATATGAGAATGGCAGCTGCCAGTGTGGCCAAAAGACAGGCTCCAATGTTCAGGTAGCAAGACCAGGAGAGGTTGGTGTACGGTCCGATGCGGTAGAAAGTCACCAATCCGATAACCAGAACAAAACCTGCAAGGAGAACGTGAAAATTATTTGCAATGAGTTATTCTCTTGAATTCCTGTGGCCACAAGATGCCACAGGCCAATGTTCACAAGTCTATAAAGCCTTTCCATCCCTCTTAGGACGTGCTGTAAGTGTTCTCGGAGGTGTATTTCGGCAGGATGATTTGTGCAAAGAGTGGGTGCCTGAAATGGACTCTTAATGTTAGACTGGAATCTGCTCACTCTGATTTAAGCTTCGTACTGCCCCTCGGCTGCGTTTCACATCGTGGCTTTTCCCCATTCTCTTGTCTCACACAGGTGTCCTCTTTCTTATTGCTGTTGCTAACACAGAAAACTGGTATCTTAATCATCATAATGAAAATCTTTTATTCAGAATGTGGTACACTTGGGAAATTGTGAAATGTTTATTTTCAGGCAGGCTGCAAAGATGATGAATAGTTAAATATCTTACAGAAATAACTTTTAAGTACAGAACCTTAAAAAACAGAGAAGGTGAAATAAATGGGACTTTATGGTCCTACTGGAGTACTGTGCTGGAAAAGAAAGTGTTATGAGGGGGAAGTAATATCATGCTTCCAGAAGCTACCAAAGGCAAGGTTTCCATTCCCTTCCTAACCTTGGCCATGGTGGCACGTTCCCTAGAGTCACAGCACTGCACTTGTGTGGCATTTCTGTCCAGGTGTCATACTGTGAGTTGCCAAAAAAGAAAAAAAAACAACCAACCAAACAATGTATTTTTCACATTCTTTTTGGTAGACATCACTGATTTACAATCATGTGTTTTCAGAGCTGAGATGTGGTGACTTTTCTAGTGCTGCTGCAGGTTCACATCAGAACAAGGAGCAGAATCCATATCCCTTGACTCCTCCTTTGTTTTTGTTACTGAGACAGTCCTTTCCCTGAAGGATGCATCGGGAAGCACACAATTACTTCTCTGCTGTTTGTTGTATTAGTCTCTTTTCCTGTTCCTATTCTCAAATAAAACTACTTTTCAGCTTTTTAAGAGAAGTGATTTACACATCTGATTAGATGCAAACAAACATATAAAGAGGCCACCTAGCACTAGAAATAGCGTTGACAAAAGGGCCACTTTACAAAGGAGTTCTAGAGTAAACAAAGGCCCTGAGGATCTCTGGGCACCGTCCTCCTAATCTGATGGGCAAGGACTAGCCCAGAGCAGTGAGTCTGGGTGGCTGCATGCCCTTTCCTTAGATGTGCCACTTGCAAGCACTGTTCCCCCAGGTCAAAACCAAAAGGAGGTACTTTTTCAGTAGATTCATATGCTTAGCTCATCACCACATGAAAGTGGAAATGGTCTCTCCTTGCGCATTCGGAATCCTCACTGAAGTTTCCACATGTTTTTTTCAGCGTTCCCAGAACACTACTTTTGTCCCTAAAGCCATACTCAACTGTGCTCATGCTTTTCTGGGATGTTTCTTTGAGTTGCTTTTGAATTCTCATGACTTTGCTGTGTTTGGTGTTATCTGGGTCTTGTATGACTTTAATTCTTTATTGTTACCAGTAATGGCTTACAAGAAGATTGCAGCAGAGCTGGGGAACGAAAATAGTTTTTCCTTATTGCCGGTGTAATTCTCTGAGCTCAGTTTGTCCTGAGGCAGATGGTAGAGAAAACAGGGACAGACCAGATCCTCTACTGTGGAATACACTGGGTTTTTAAACTCTCTGCTGAGATGACTCAGTTCCCATCTGTGGAACCAAGATGATAAAACTCCTTTTTTCCTATGTTTTATTTTGTATTTCAGAGCTCTGGGAGCGGAGTGTGCTACTTGTACTGTGTATCTCTACATCTACAGTTACAGTTTTTAGGTCTTACAATAGAGGTAATGGCTGATAATGCTTTGCTGTTCCAAAATGCAGTCCATTTTTCAAAGGATGATAATACCCATTTTCTCATAGAGGTAGGAAACTGAGAGACAGGGAGATTGCTTTCACCTCTTGCAGCCCAGTTGTGGGCATGTTTCTTTTCTTCCTGGTTTAAAATGTGCAAGAAATAAGGAATTGAGGCACAAATTGAGAGCCCCATCTTATTGATGAGTCAGGCATGTGACAGAACTTTCTGTCATCAGTTCTCCTTTTCAGTTTTCCTTTCACAACTCTCTGCCAGTTCACATGCATTTAGTTCATGCTTTTCAGATTCCCTGTGAAAGTGTAAAAAATGCATGAAGGAGATCCTAACACCTTAAGCAGAAAGAGCTTGGAACTTAAGCTGTTTGTACCAGTGACCGCCTCTAGGGGACAGTTAGAAATATTCAGAGCAGCCTGTTTTGCACTCTTGCATTATCCTGCATATTTTGGCAGCGGGAGCTCAGCTCAGGAACACCAGGAATTACTTGGAATAACCCAGGTGCTTTGTGGTGTCTTGCAGCTTCATTTCCAGTTACTGAATTGTGACTTGTGCTCTCCCACTGCAGGTTGACATGATTAACCATTATCTCTAGCTTGGAGAGGTTTAATTCCTGGAAGTCAGGTCTGCTTGTGTGAACCTGCCAGCAAAAAGCTTTAGGGTTCTTGGTGTGAGATCTGTACTCCCCCATGCTTTGCTCATTTAGCCATGGCAAAACACAGTGGTCTATGCACGTTCCTGTAGGGCACAGTAGACATAAGTAGGTATATTTGCAGTATTGAAACTTTTTTTCCAAATAGCCATCTTTAAATTACTTGGATTTTTTTCTTTCTTGCTTTTGTATCATGGATGGCAATTACTGTTGTAAATGGCTCTGTGCTAGACTGGCCACCTTCATCAGCCCCTTCCACCCAACAGAGAAATTATCCACCAGGAAAAGGGCTTCCTCACAGGTCCCAAAACAAAGCTATTTATGCTAGCAAGACTGTTTCCCTTCACAAGCCCTTTGCATGAACCCTGGTCGGTTGAGCAGCCGGTCATTCAAGAGGCTTCTCTCCTTCTGCAGTTCTGTGCCAGTGCCTGAGCAGGGGGGAACTGGGAGATAATGAGTTTGAGAGCTTCCCAGCTTGGCAGATTGCAGGGGTGAGTCAATGGAGCTCTAGTCGGATCTGCTTCAAATGCTTTGCTGCAGGCAAGAGAGGAACTGACATTTCAGAAGAGAGAGAAACCTGGTAGAGGTGGGAGAGCTGGAAGTGTGTTACTGTAGAGTTTCCACAATCAGTTTTACCATTCTGCCAGCATGAGTGAGCTTTGGAATAAAAACGTCCCTGTGAACATTACTTTCCAGCATTCCTGTTTCATATTATCATGATGCTGGATTTGTAAATGTAGGAGCAAGTCTGGGCTCTAAATAACTGGTCAAACACGTGCAGTTCTCCTTTTGTGCCAGCCTGGCCCTTCTCCTTCAGTGGCCCTTCTTTCTTAGGGAAAGTAGGGTTTGGGTTTGGGGTTTTTTGGGGTTTTGTTTTGTTTTTTGTTTGGTTGGGTTTGTTTGTTCTTATTCCTTTCCTATATAGATGTATATGAGGAGTGGTGTCTTCCTAGTTTGGATGAAACCTTATGAATAATTGTGTTTGTACCATTTGATTGCAAGCTGTAGTGTACTGGTACAAAAATACTGTGCTTCTGGAAGGAAAGACTGAAACTGAAGTTTGACTAATGCTTTATTCTTGCGGAGTGTTTTCATCATTTTGGTATCTCCTCTTTCACTTACTGCCTTCACTGAGAGCGAAGCATTAGGAAATCCGTGACAACTTTATAATATCTTGCCTTTGAATATTGTTAAACATTCAATTACTGCATTGCTGTTCAATATTCCATTACTGTATCTCTTTTGTGAGAATTTATGTAGGAAAAATGGTGCTGAAATTCTGCTTCTCTTGATGGTTGTGTAATATGGGTAGAACTCAGCTGTTGATGTAAATATGCCAGTGCAGAATTTGGCTCTGTATTCAGAACAGTTAAGAGCACACCTATAAAACTGAACCTTGTATTGAGAACAGCTTCTCTCTCCTTGACTAAAACCGACTGCGGTGACTTTTCACTTTTAGGTAGATTTTTGTGACACTGAGTATCGATGTCTGACTTCAGTTTCACTATTCCAATAAAATACTTGGGGTGAGCCAGTTGGTTTCCCAAACTTTCCCATAGGAAACTCTACTAAAAGTGACCATAAAATTGCTACGTGCCATCAGTCCTCTTGAGTTCTTAACTTACAGTGCAGTTTGAGGAGAGCTGCATTTCCTTTAATTTAGGATTAAACATTTTAACCTGGGTTTTGTTTCTGTTCTGTAGCAATGACAAGACTTTCAGCTGCATGACTGAACTTCCCTGAATTAATTTCATTTTCTACGTCAATCAATTTCAGATAATTTTATTGTGTATTGTGTAAAGTCTGCACAGAGGCCACATCTTTACTAAAGCTCCTGATGAGATTACTTAAAGTACTTTATTTTCCCATAGAGCTGCTGTTTATCTCTAGTTGTTTCCCATCCGTAGCAAAACAAGTGTAGATGGGGGGCTTTTCCGTTGGGGAAGGAAACAGATAACAAATTCAGTAGGAAGACTTCTGGTTGCGACAGTATTGACTGTGCGAGAGGGGGTGGGTTGGGAGAATGTTAATTTTTGAACTTATATTTCAGATCTGTGTACTGAATTTCCTGTTTGTAGCTGGCTTGCAGCCAGCTACAGTTTTACAGCATTTTAAAGGAGCTCCCGTAGTCGATCCTGTGACAGTTGGGTGTTGGGTTTATTGGTTTTTTGTTTTCAGACACCCTTTGATTCATGTTGCTCCTTTGTATTAATACATTGAGTTGAAGAAATTTACATTGTGTGTTTTCCCTTGGTCAGTAGAAAGTCTATATTGGGAGTTACAATCCTCCTCTTTGTGGCTTGTCCTATAGGATGACTTTTGCTGCTGGAAAGAGGGAGAAGAAGGAAAATAGAGCAGGCAGCCTTGTTCAGAATCCACAACCCATGCTTGCAGAGCAAAACTGCAAACAAGGAGGGCAAATTTTTCACCCCCTTCTCTAAGTGCCCCATAAAGGTTTACAGGGGATGATCTAGCTGCAGTGAGTCCCAAGCCTGAGTAAGCTGCTTGTAGGAGCTCAACTGCATTTATTGAAGTGCGATCGATCCCCACAGTGTGATTGCTGTATGGGATTTGTGTGATTAACCACTTAGCACCATTTCCTGGGTCACTTGGCACCAAAGAGCGCTGCTACACTGCAAGGCAAAGGGGGAGCTCCTGTCATAGTTGTGTGCTCTTCATTGCAGTACCAGGCTGAAAGCAGTGGAAGTGCTCTTGCTTTGGTTTATGATGCCACACAGACTTCAGTGACCTTTGAGTTTTCAGTTGAACATCGAGCACCATAAAAATTTCCTTCCAAGGATTTTGGTAGAACATAATATCTCTTAGAATTAAACAAGGTATAAATAGCAAAGCTTCTCGGGGACAGTAATGCCCTCTTGTCCTTCACTTCTTACTGCTGAATTACAGTGGCTTTCCACTTGTGGTGTTCTCTGGGATTGTCCGTTTCTGATAAAGTTGGGAAGCTCGATCCAGTGTGAGGAAGGGAATTCTACTTTATGTTGGTTGGAAATCTTCAAAGGGAGTTGCAGAGCACTGTTGAACAATAGACCTGAACAAATTCAGGTCTACTGACAGCGAACTTGCTTTTCAAGGTTTCCTTTTGGAAGTTTCCTTAGAAACGATGCCAGTCCTTGAACTGAAGATTGAAAAGCATTCCATATGGATTGAACATCATTCCTATTGGGCAGCTGATAAAATAAGGATTAATGTTCAGACTTTCACACTGAAAGTCAGTTGCAAGCATTGCTTGGCATCTCAGATTCAGAGGCAGCTGGAGTCAATGAAAGCTCTGCTTCTGATCCCAGTAAACTTCTACCAGACAGAGGTAAGAGCCTGAACCACAACAGCCTGTGCAGAGGGACGCAGTCACTGATGGTGATCCTCTGGAAGTTTCAGTCATTGTCTTTTGTCTTTAAGGATGAGCTGCTTCCATTTTTCAAGTGTTCTATCCATCTCCTGATGCATCAAAGGATATAAGTCGGATAACTGGATCTAGCTCAGCAGCTCAGTTTGAAACTTGTTTGGGGGACATCTTTGTGGATATATAAAATGCGTGTTCGTAAGCAATAAAGGGAATATTTGAGTTCAAGAACTTTTCATTTCATATTCTTCTTTCTGCATTTCTAATGCTGTGTCTGTCACAAAACATGTTCCTTATACTTGCATAGCCAAATGGTATTTATCTGATAATATATTTGTTACCATATTTCTAATCAGAATATGTGTCTTTGACACTGAGATGCTACAACAAATCACCTGCAACTCAGTGTTGGTATTTAGACATGAAGAATTTATGAAGATCTTCTTCCTGCTGTGGTTAGACCCATTGAAGGATTCAACACACCTTGTGAGCTGCTGCCCTTCCCAGTTCACTGGTTCAGCTGCTCATCTGAACCATTTCAGGCAAATTAAGTCAGATAGGGTTTTGTATTTTAAAATCTTTGTGGTTCATTTTGCAAATATCTGAAAACAAGATCACTTTATTGTGAGGCTTGCAGTCCATATAGAGAACACGCAAGTTTGACACTCAGGTGAAATTAAAATGGGAAATAATGAAAACATTTAGCACAAATCAAGCAGTCAAGTTCTCTCTTTTTGTTATGATTTCTAGGTTATTTACAGTGTCTCATTTATTTGCTTCCTTTTCAGGAAGTATTAGGTTTACAGCTCTGTAGATTTCATCTTAGAACAGATCTGGCTTGAGGGTGTCGTGAAGGAAGGAGGTGGAAGGAAGTAATACAGAAATCAGGATTACATTGCTGTTGTGAATATCTTCAGCCATATTCTGCAATGGCTGCTTTACTGGGCTGTTTTGCATTAAAATCTTGTTGATATCAACCAATCTAAAGTTTGTAGTGTTCAGAAAGAAGACCTGAGTGTGAGCTCAGATTTCCTGTGATGCATCAAGGCCAGGTTGGAGGGGGCTTGGAGCACCCTGGTGTGGTGGGAGGTGTCCCTGCCCAGGGCAGAGGGTTGGAACTCCATGATCTTCAAGGTCCCTCCCAAATCTAACCATTCTATGATTCTGTTAGGGCTCTGGAGTGAAATTACACCATCAGTAGGAAAAGCTGGAATGCAATGCATGAAATTCAAGAGGTGAGACTGTAATTTATTTGGCTGTAAATGACGAGCTCAATATGTGCAGAAAACTTGTTAATATTCAGGGTGTTATGTCTTAAAGTAATTTAATGCTGAAAACGGAATAGCAGGAATATTAGTCCTTATGATTCAGCTTTATTTGAATCTTGGACTTTCAGAAACTAGGATGAGGTCTAATGTAAGGGATATTTCATCCTGGACCTTCCCCGTTATGTTTCTACTCTTTCACTCTAAAGTCTGTGATAATCCATTGTCCCAGATCGGAGACTTGGCTCAACTCCATTAAGGTCAGATCCAGTCTGGCAGGGAGTAGGTTATCATTCCCTGTCCTCTTAGTATGGATTTTCCTTTCCAGCTGCTCTTCTGCCAGCTCTGTTATTCATCCTATGTTCAGCACAGGGAGCTTGTAGCAGTTCCTTGGAAAAAGCCAGAAAACCCAAAAGCCTCCGGAGGGAAATTTCTGAGCATTGATACAAAATTCCACATACAACGCTGGTTCCATTTTCACCACATGCTTTTTCCAAAGCAAACAGTTTGCTTTCCTGTGAACTGGGAGCTGTGGGGTTGTGGAGCTCTGGAGCTGTGTGAATCCCATTGCTGTCCCAGGAGCAATGCCGCTTCCTTTCTTCTTTCCTTCCTCTTTGCTTCCTGGGGCTTTATTTTCTGTCAGAGGTCCATCCTTTTAGAATGCCTGTCAAATGCTTGTGCAGGTGCAGAGCGAAAGAACGATGGAGCCTGGAGTCACTGCAAGTTCGAGCAGGATCAGAGATGGTTGATGTGAATTTGTGAGAGGGTTTGGAAGATAATACTTAGTTACCTTGGTTTCCTAAACCAAAATGGACTTTTTTTCAGACCTTGGGTAACTGTAATGAAACCCACACATAATGTTTTAGAGTGTCAACTCTGATTAAAAATAAGTAAATTGTAGCTTGGCTTCTGAGCTCAAGCCTTGCTCCATGACTCTAGATTGCATCCTACCAACAGCCATTGCCGTCCTCTTCAGCACTTGTTGCCATATTCCAGAATGGAAGTTAGAAACCGAACAGAAGATGGAATCAGAGGGGGGACATAACTAAAGATAATTTTCTCCAAAATGCCTGACAGGATGAGCAATTGCAGAACAGTTCTCTAGATCACTTGGATCTTGAAAAGGAGAAAGCAGGAGGTGGGTGACTGTGTTTTCAGTAACAGATCTGAAAGTGCAATAGATGGAAATTACCCAGACGGTACTCAAGAAATATTTTATAAGATCTAAGTATGTACATTCTTAAATATTGCTTGCTCTTCTCACACAAATGATGTGTCTGGCCTAAAGTACTCTGAGTTTAACCCTTGAAATGAAGCAGAGGAGAGCTTCACACTGATTTCTCTTGGGCTGTTTTGCACAGACAAAGTGCTTTTAAATACAAGCTTTGTTCTGATGTTTTTGCCTAATATCGCTACTTTTCTTTGAAAATAGAAGAGAGGTTGCCATCTTGAAGTGGAGGATCAGAGGCTGAGTGTTACTTGTGGCTTATAGGATAAGGGGTAGCCTCTTTCCTGCACTTCTATGAAAAAATGTTGGTATCTAGATGTAGCAGCAATCCTTCACCAGAGCAACGGAAATGCTGGACTTGCTCGGTTTTTACGTGCATTTTGGCTGATATTGAAGACATTTCAGCCACAATGTATAAAATGCCTGGGCCCAATACGGGGAATATGGTGGAAGGGACTGGGTTTGTTGTGGCCAGTTTGAGTGGTTCAACATCACAGAGCATGCACTGGGCTCTGCGAAAGAGGAAACAGCCTCTTCTGTCTGTGCAGGCTGGACTCTGAACTGCCTGTCCTCTGAGTGCAGACCCTTGACTACCCAGGTGCTCACCGGTTTCACACACACAATCACAGAATCATCATGGTTGGAAGGGACCTCAGAGATCACTGACACACACAAACCGTACAGTCTCAGCCACCAGAGCATGCCCTGCAGTGCCACATCTACAGGGCTCTGAAACCCCTCCAGGGATGGTGACTCGACCCCCTCCCTGGGCAGGCTGTTCCAGGGCCTGACCACTCTCTCAGTAAAGTCATCCTTCCTCAGATCTAATCTGAACCTCCCCGGCCCCACCTTCACCCCCTTTCCTCTGCTCCTGGCATCATTCCCTTGGGAGAAGAGGCCAACACCCACCTCTCTGCACCCTCCTGTCAGGGAGCTGGAGAGGGCGAGGAGGTCTCCCCTCAGCCTCCTCTTCTCCCAACTAACCATGCCCAGTTCCCTCAGCCTCTCCCCACAGGACTTGTTCTCCAGACCCCTCACCAGCCTGGTAGCTCTCCTCTGGACACGCTCCAGCCCCTCAATGTCCTTCTTGCAGTGAGGGGCCCAGGACTGAACACAGCCCTTGAGGTGAGGCCTCACCAGTGCCCAGCACAGAGGCACCATCGCTTCCCTGCTCCTGCTGGCCACACTGTTCCTGAGACAAGCCAGGATGCTGGTGGCCTTGGCCGCCCGGGCACACTGCTGGTTGATGTTAAACCGGCTGTGCATCAGTAACGCCAGGTCCTCTCCTGCTGGGCAGCTCCAGCCACTCTGCCCCCAAGCCTGTAGCGCTGCTTGGGTTTGTTGTGACCAAAATGCAGGACCTGGCACTTGGCTTTATTGAATCTCATACAGCTGGCCCATCCATCCAACCTGTCCAGGTCCCTGTGTAGAGCTTTCCTGCCCTCCAGCAGATCAACACTCCCACCTAGTTTTGTCTCTTCTGCAGACTTATTGAGGGAGCACTCAATCCCCTCATGCAGATCATCCATAAAGATATTAAACAAGACAGGCCCTAAAACTGAGCCCTGAGGGACACCACTGGTGACCAGCCACCAACAAGATTTTGCCTGATTAATCACCACTCTCTGGGCATGGCCATCCAGCCAATTTTTTACCCACTGGAGAGTACACTTGTCTATGCCATGATTGACTCTGATGTACCACTGTCCTGGAAAACTAGGCCCCTCTCCAAGAAGTCTGTTTTGTACTGGGGTAATGGCAGATATAATCACTCCTCTGTTATCAAAGGTTATTCCAGACTTCAGCTGGTTGTTCTGGATGTGAGGAAGGAATTTGTTTAAGCCAAACTTTCATTAAGATAAGGAGATGTCCAATGATTGCTGTGTTACTGACTGCAAGGCTGCAAGCCATGTGATGACTGTGGGGAGCAGGGAGTAACTGTGGAGGAGGGTGGGGAGGGGATAGCACCCAAGTCCCTGCATTGCTTCTGCAGACGGGAGACCTTTGATTCCAGCAGTGCAGTGTCTGTCTCTTAACTGTCGCGAGCTGCCAGATCCATCTCTTCACACCTTTTGAACACAGGCAAGCAGATGAATTCCTTGATTCAACAGCTTCTTCGCCCATTCTCATTAGTGTTTTGTTAATCACTCTGGCTTTTCTCCCCTCTCCCCTCCCAGCGCTGGGGATTTCAAGGTTCAGCTTGCATAACAGGTAATAGCAGGCATTTCCTTCTCCTGTGCCGGGATATCCTGGCGCCCTTCAGTCTCTCTCTGACTGTGTTTAAAACAGACTTCAGCACAGGAAAAAAAAAAACCAACAAAAAAACCCAACCCAGTCCAAAATTAGCAGTCTTGATAGAAGAAAGGCCCATGGCTGTTCACTGTGCTGTTTGTCAATGAAACAACACATCCAACCAGGGCCAGAATGCATTTCCGCTCTGGGAAAAACAGACACGTCGAGTTTGGGGGGGATGGGAGTGAGAGCAGAGCAGGCATTGCTCTGATCGCCAGGGAGAACCATCCAGGCTTACACCCACCATGGCGTGTGTGAAGAGGCCGATGGGTTCTTGGTATGGCACGGCTGTATATCCGACACTTGAGGGTCTTGCTGCACCTGAAACCTGCATGTTTTCTATCTTCAAAGAAAAGTAGATGTTAGAGAACCCCTGCAATGTCCTCTTCTTGGTTTCAGGTTCATCGTCCTTAACGGGTGCTTATTGCTGTGAGGACCATATTTGAATGAGCCAGTCTTGTTGCATTGTAGACTTGAGGCTTCCATAGATTTATACCATTCTAAAGATTCTGAGATTTTAAAGTTGAAATTTGTAATAAAATGGTGCTACTTTATTATAACTTGCTATTTACATTATTATTAATGATATATTTTTAATCCAGTCTTGTAAGCAGCCTGAATGTTATATTCCATGGATGCATGGATATTTTATAGGATTGGACTCTTGGTGTAATTGAACACCGAATGACTTCTTTTATGTAGTAAAGAAAGGGATTATTGCAAAGCATTTATGATTTGTCCCCACTGCTGTCAGTTTGGAACTGTGATAAAGCCATTTCCTCCTTTCCTCGTTCGTCTCTGTGCACAGTCCACGCCCGTGAGAATTACTGGGGAATTTTGTTTATAGCAGCCAGTTCTATGAATTGACTTCAGCTTTCTTTGCCAGATTGCAGACCTGTCTGTCTGTCAAAACTCAGCTGTTGATGCTTGAGTAAATTCAGCGAGCTAAAAGCAAATACTCATATTTCAGCAGGACTTCAAAGATTTGCTCCACTGTTCTCTGCTTACGGACAGTTCCTTTGGAATATTTTATCCTGATAAATGGTGGGTTTACATTGCATCCAGCTTCTTTCTTTCATGTTTGCCTTCCTGGTTTCATAGGAAACAATAAAGGCTTGTTTTTCTTAGTTGGCAGAAGATTCCTGATACATGCAAGATAAAAGCTTCTATTCATGTACTGCAGAATCTCATGGGGAGAGCTTTTAAGAGACATTGAGCTGACTTTGAGATTTAGGCCTTTTTGCTGTTCTTTGTCGCTTAAAAGACTTATAATGTAAGAAAATCTTTTCCACCTGGATTTAATAGAGACTAAGCATTTTTCCATCAATAAAAAGAAGTGGACTTACTGGCAAGTTGGAACACGGCAGCTATTGCCTCCTCCCACCACTGGGTATCCTGAGAAATGATGGGTAGCTCCATCAGGCCCAGGACGAAGATGAGCTGGCCAGCAGTCAGAGCAACAGTGGCAATGAGGTTACAGGCACGCATCATGTCAAACTGCACTAGGGAAACAGAAGGGGTGAGCATAAAGTTAGAATGATACAAAATTGGGAGTAAGAAAATCCTGGCTCAGCGGGTATGTAAAATGTGTCAGTCCATGGAAAATGGTTCTCGGATGCTATTCCTGCTCCCAGCAGGAGCTCTAACTGTACTCCCTGTAGTTTGATTAAGAAAATATTTTCTATAGGGTATGCACCGAATCTTTCCTTTAGTTCCACACTGTCCCTTCACTATTGCTTCAGTGCAGAGCAGTCTTGTATCAAACAAACAGCTGATTTCCAAGGATGGCTTGCTGGAGACGCTTGATATAGTCAGAAATAGGTTTTCGGGGCCCTAAAATTATAATCATCTCAAAGACAAATCTGTAACACCCTGAGTTTCTTTTTCACCTAGTCTCTGTACTGGCCTAGAAACATCCTGTGCATGTTAACACTAACATCTTACTGATTCAAGGAAGCTTTGTATCGTGGATTCTTAACTTTTTCTTCTTTTAATGTTTATTAATGTTTTGGTTGCACAGGAGAAACCCTTCTGTTTCCCCTTCCATAATGAGGGAAACAGTGACAATGAAGTTGTTAAGGTTTGGCAGTTCTGAATGAGGTGTTATGGCATAATTTACCTATAGGTAAAAAAAGGGATTTTAAAAAATATATATATATTGGGTCCGTATATTTTAGTGGATGGTGGGCATCTGCTGTCAACCACCCAGCCAGGACAATGGCACTGATACATTATTCAATAAGGAATTAAGGGATATCTCTGAATCAGCTGCCCTTGTTCTTATGGGTGATTTTAACTTCCCAGGCATCAACTGGGAATTATCATAGAGCAGACACAAACAGGTCCAGGAAATTTCTGAAGCACGGTGAAGATAGCTTGGTGCAGGTACTGAGGGAGCTAACAAGGAGAGGTGCTCTCCTGGACTGGTAGTTTGTAAACAGAGAGGGACTCGGGGGTGAAGTGGCTGCCTGGGGCACAGGGACCACAAAGTAGTTGTGTTTCGTATCATTGGTGATAGCAGAAAGACTGCCAGCAACAATTTGGCCATGTATATGGGGAGAGCAGACTTGGGACTGCCGGAGGAGCTAATCAGTCAGGTCCCCTGGGAATCTACTTTTGAGGGTATTGTACTCCATGAATGCTGGTCAGTATTTAACAGCCATCTCTTAAGAGTGCCGTGTCTGAAGTCAAGCGAGCGGGGCAGAAGGCTGGCTTGGCTGAGCAGGGATCTAGAACGTAGGCAGAAGAGGAAAGTGTATGGACACTAGACAGGCAACAGGTCTACAGGGATTCTGTTTGCCATGGTGGGGAGACAATTTGTGTGGCCAAAACTTGATTAGAGTTCAAGGCAGCCAGCACCATGGAGGTAAACACAAGGGCTTTTTAAGTTAAGCTAACAGCAAAAGGAGGAGCAATGACAGCATTGATGAAGGCCAGTCACCTCACAAATAGAGGTATGCACAAAGCTGAGACAGTTAACGCATTCGTTGCCTCTGTCTTTAACACCAGCCATGGGCATTGGGACCCCCAGCGCCCCGTGTTGGAAGACCCTGACTGAGGTGGAGGAGAAACTCCCAGCTGACCCTGAACTTGTTTGAGACTTGCTGCTCCCGCTGAATACCCATAAATCTGTTGTGCCCAGTGGGATCTGTCCCAGGACACTGAAACAACTGGCCAGTGTCATCATGGGACCTCTCTCCATTATTTTTCAGTAGTCTTGGGGGTCTGGAGAGGTCCTGGTCAACTGGAAGCTGGCAAACGTTGTCCCAGTTTTCAAGAAGAGTAAGAAGGAAGACCCTGGTAATTCCAGGCCTGTCAGTCTCACCTCAGTGCCTGGCAGAGTTATGGAGAAGGTTATTCTGGGAGTTACTGAAAAACACTCAGGAGACAATGCAGTCATTGGACATAGCCAGTGCAGATTAATGAGGAGAAAATACTGCTCAACCACCTTCATTTCCTTTTATGACAAGGTCAGCCATCTAGTTGACCAAGGGAAGCCAGTAGATGTGGTGGGTTTGGATTTTGGCAAAGCTTTTGGTACTGTCTCTCACAGTATTCTTCTGGATAAACTGCCCGGCACACAGTGAGACAAGCCCATCACGATTTGGGTGAGTAATTGGCTGGTGGGTGGGGCTCTAAGAGTAAATGGGGTGACATCAGGCTGGTGGTCAGTCAGCAGGGCTCAATTTTAGGGCCAGTGCTCTTTATTGTTTTTATAAATTATATGGATGCAGGAACTGAATGTACATTAAGTCAGTTTGCTGATAATACAGACTAGGAGAAGCTGTGGATTCCCTTGAGGATAGAGAGGCCTTACAGAGAGATCTGAATAGGCTGGAGAGCTGGGCAGTCACCAGCTGAATGAAATCTAACAGGGCGAGTGCCAGATTCCCCACCAGGGATGGGGTGATCCTGGTTCTATGTAGATATTGGGGGATGGAGGCTGGAGAGCATCTCCACAGAAAGAGACTGGGAGGTTGGCTTAATGGCAAGTTGAATAGGAATCTGACAGCAGCCAAGAGAGCCAACCATGTCCTGGGGTGCATCAAGCACAGCATTGTGAGCCGGTCCAATGCAGGTGATCATCCCACTGAACTGCATTAGTGTGGCCCCACCTCAAGTGCTGCGTGTAGCTTTGAGTGCTCAGTACAAGAAGGACATCAGACTATGAGTGTGTGTCCATAGGAGGGCAGTGAAGATGGTGAAAGGCCTGGAAGGCAAGAACTGGAGAAGAGAAGGCTAAGGATTGACCTCATCACAGTCTACACCTTCCTCACGGGGGCAGCGGAGGGAGAGGCGCTGATCTCTCTCTGGTGACCAGCGATAGGGTACAAGGGTATGGAAATGAAACTGGGTCAGGGGAAGTTCAGGTTGGACTTTAGGAAAAGGTTCTTCACTGGGAGGGTGGTTGGTTCCTGGAACAGGCTTCCCAGGGAAGTGGCCACGGCACCAACCCTGTCAGAGGTCACGGAGCGTCTGAAGGATACTCTTAGTCATACGGTTTAATTTTAGGTAGTCCTGCAAGGGACAGGGAGTAGGACTCAACGATCCTTATGGTGGGTCCCCTCCAACTTGAGAGATTCTATGATTCTACATTAAATATAAAGAATAAATGCAAAAGTTATTGCAGACATAGATATTTGGAGTCTTGGCTAGAAACCTGATTAGAATGTATCTCCCAGCCAGGTACTAGATGAAATGCATTCAGTGCAAAGTAGGGTACTTTTCCTCAGGCCTTTTTCCTACTTTTCCTGTTAACCTGATGGATGTCCTGTTTTCATCCTTTTCCTTCCTCTGTAGCAAAAGGTGGGAATTGCAAGTACCATTGTGCCAGTTCATCAACATCTCTTGCTAATATGTCATTGTTATTCTGAAATAGAAGCAACTCAGTGCTTAAGTTGGCATATATTAGAAAAAGAAACTCTGGACATGAACATTCACTGGATTTTCAAAAGTGACTTAACTGTTATAAGTTAGTGGGTGTACTGACAACCAGAATTTGATTCATGGTATTCCAGGGAGACTCCTAAAAAAGTACAGAAAACAAAACTTGATGTAAACAAGCTAGAGTAAGCTTCCTGATGGTAATCATTGAGTCAGCTCTACTTTTGTCAGTTATAAAAATGAGTTTACCCTTTATTTTTCCCTCATAGGTCATCTTTAGCTTCCAGTGTTATACAGTAACAACTCGTGATTTAATTAAAATGTAATCAAATATGGAATCGCATCTGAGGGAGTTAAGAACCATAGTCCACTAAACTTTTTCACATTGCATAAAATGTTAAGAAGGTAACATAACAAGTATTCTTGCTTTTTCCTAGTGAGTTCATTTCTGACCAGAGGAAAATTATTTCACTCAAAACAAAGTTTGCTCGAAGATCTTATGTTTAACTTTCAAACTTGTTCTTTCGGGCACTGGGATTTTAGATCTCCTGCCATGGTGAACACCTACAGGTCATGAAACATCTTGGCTGATAACAGAACCATATCCACATGTCTGAGCTTTGTAAACATTCAGCATTTGGAGTGTTCTGGTTTTCCCCTTAAATGAACTTCTATAACACCTTGAGGACCGGTGCTCACTGGAGAGGTAATAGTGCATTTTGGAGGAGAACTGTACTAAGGGCAGGGAACAGTCGGTTTACAGCCTCAATGAATTCTGGGTTTTTGTCTGGAGCTTCTCAATAAAAAAAGCCTCTGTTTAGATATACCCTCTACATGTCTGAAGCTTATCCCAGAAATACATACTACCCCTTGACACAGAAACAAACACCCACCTTTTGCAGTCACTGCTATTCATGACTTTTTAACGCTGAACTGAATTAAAAATTATTTTGGCTTCGCCATGGATGATATCATCTCAGCATACTAAAAATAGGAAGTTTATGACTGTGACTCAATTGAATTCCAACAGAATTTGTAAGAGTTTGGTCTTTAAATAATGGCTCTGTGATTGCTGTCCTCTCTTGCAGTTGGAGGTGCAGTAGCACAGGGTGTTCCCTGCTGAATTTCTGTGCTGTGTACCAGAACTGCAGAGTAAGGGATGCTTATTCACCTGATACAGAGACACAGAAATGCAAGGGCTGTTCTGCATAGCTGCCTCTTTTAACCACAAAGAAGGTTGCACATGGCCCAGGTCAGAGCTGCAACAGCACAATGGTGGGTAGGACAAGGAGGGAGCGCTGGTATGACCTCATTAAATGTGAACACAGGTATTTTAATGGCATAAGGTGTTACAAGAGTGGAGTACCTTTCTGTACTTCACATTAGGATATTGTTTTATTCTGGCAGGTTTAACGTGTGGCCTGGCTTCTTTTGGTTTTATTCTAAAATTGTAATGATTCCTCTTCCTCAGAGGGGAAAAAATCAAACCTTACTCTTACAAACTCTCCTCTTGCAGTGGAGCTTGTAAATGGTATCCAGCCTGCAAGGGCCACTCTGCGGTGGCTGCACATCCTTGCTCACAGCCATTGCACCTTTGGGTGTTGTCAGCTCAGCACATGGTGATTCCATTTTGCATATACACAACCTGAAGCTGGGCTTCTGCACCACGAAACCTGCCACCCCAAAAGGTGGTAGTTGTCAAAAGCAGCTCTGGGCTCCTTTTTTTCACGGACAATGAACAGGCAGCTGGCACCCAGCACACAATCTGGCAGCTCTGATCAGGAAAGAGAACAGAGTGTGCAATTTCAAATCATTTCTTCAGAGCCTGTACCCAAAGACAGTGAATCATGTTGGGGCAGACAGACCACAAAGCTCTTTTCCTATTGAATGACTGCTCAATCCAGGAATAAATATTTCCCATCTCTTATAAAATTGGCTACAGTATAGTTTTGTAAGAGCTGTGAAATTTAGTGTTTACCTTTGTGCTCTTTTACTCTGCCTGTTGTTATTTTAAATTATATGTAAAGTGGAGATTCCTCAGCAGCCAGATTCAGTCCATTCTGATGTCTTTTCTAGACACTTAATTAGTATGAATTTAGGGTTATCTGTTCACCCATTTCTGCTGCATTTACAGTAGCTGTGATCCCACTGTAACTGGGCTATTGCAAACTGCAGCTTTTGCAGAATGGGACAGTTTGTTGAAGAGGAGGTTTAAAAGGAGTTTGTATGCACGGTTACTGGTGGCACTTGTGTTAATGATTAGCTTCAAGAATCTGTCATCTAAGGCTGTCGTGACACAGGTGTTGTGTATTTTGGATGTCCAACTTTTTCTGTTTCCATATAATCACAGAATGGTTTGGGTTGGAAGGGACCTTAAAGCCCACCCAGTGCCACCCCCTGCCCTGGGCAGGGACACCTCCCACCAGAGCAGGGTTGCTCCAAGTCCCCTCCAACCTGGCATTGAACCCCACCAGGGTTCAAGGCAACCTGGCATCTCACCATCCCACACAGCAAAGAAGTTCTTCCCCACATCTCAGCTCCATCTCCCCATCTCTGACTTGCTTTTTGAATGTTACTCGGTTGTTAACCTGTTTTCACTGCCAATATAAGAAGGCAGACTTTACAGGAGCTTGCTGTGTTAATGTGAAAGGAATTTCTTTAAAAAAAAGTATTCTGTTGGTGCTCTTTCCTTTTTATGGGTCTTGGGATAACTTATTGATTGTACACTCACATATATTTATTGAATATATATTCCGAGATGTACCTAATTGTCTTCATAAATGCTTAAAGTTCTCACGTGACTTTATTCTGGAAAGGAGGGCACAGGGTTGCGTTTCCGAAACAGAGATTTCTAACCAGCTCTGGGTAGAACTGGTAACGCCTCTTGGGCCTTAGCTTCTCACTTGTTTTTGTGAGAACTCATTTTCACTTGCTTGTAGCTTTGCTAGACTTGATCTTCTTGAGCAGGGTGTCTGCAGGCTGAGATCATATTCTGTTGTTAAAATTTAATCTAATTAGATAAGTAATTAGATTTTCTGTAATATAATCAAGAGATTCTAATGGAGTACATGGTTTTCCTGTGGAACTTGCCATTGTGCTGAGCTTGTTATCCTGACATCAGGGACGCATCTCCTGCTGGTCTATGAATTTTCACTCCAGTAGGTAGTCTGATAAGTCTTACTACACACTGCCTTAACGGAACCACAGCTGCCACTAAATCCTCTGCAGGCCCAGCAGTGCTTGTCACATCTGTCACGTCCTGTCCCGGAGCAGTGGATGTGCCATGGTACCCACTACGGCCTCCGCGTGTGTTCCTGCAGCCACGCTGCCGCCAGAGCAGCGAGCTCCTCCTAGCCCAGCCTCGCTAGGTGGCATCTCATTCCTGCCCCAGGTCCTAAGTCTATGGCAAATCAGTTACAGTTATGCCCATGTATTGGCCCCAAGGTTTGAAGCCTGCCCACGATTCAGTTTGGGCTCAGTGCATGGGTTGGTGTAACAGAGTTCTACTTCTCCAGCCTTTTGGAATAATTTTTAAAGTCCACATTATAGGAACTTCAGAAACGCAAAGCCAAGCATCCAAACATTGGGAAAAGCAAGAATAGTACACTTTTACCTGACTGGGCTGATACTGGTTTTTTCATGGGAGCTCTGATTGATTCGATGTGTGAAATAGTACTCTGCAGAAGGGGCGAAGTGGTGCTGCTCAGGCCAGCTCTGTATTGGACTGCTGTCCTGCTGACTCCCGCTTACACCCTTCCTGTTAGTGAGGCCGAGTTCTGTATTAATCAATAATTTTAGAAGAAACTCTTCTTTCTAGTTTAAAAACAAACCAACCACTTAGCCGACCTTATGGCAAGTACTTGTGTGTTGTCTTGTTCTGGATGTGCAGAAATGGCCTCTGCAGCTGACCTGGAAACTCGCCAGAGCTGTGCCCTGAGTAGCATCAGCACTCTGACAATGCAAAGTACAACTGCTTCATTTTCCAACACAGGCGTGGGAGAGTCAGCCCTCACTGTTAACCCAGGGCAGAGATAACAACAAGAGTGCTCTATTCTATGAAGCCTTTGGACATTTCTTCTGCTGATTTAAATTTGTGGCATTTGTGTTGTTAAACTCCTGAGCTGCTCTTTCAGAGTACGAGTTAGGAAATATATTGAATTACTTCAAAGATATTTGTGAAACAAGCTAAAAACCAGGCAGTATCTCAGTGATGACAGAAAGATTTAATGAAAGCACTGCCTCTTTGGTACAGATGTGTTTTCATGGTATGAACATACACTAATTTCTTAGAAGTTCAATAGATCTGAATCTACATTTTTCTTCATCAGTTTATCCTGTTCCATGTGTGGATGTTTTTTGCATGTCTTGTTGTTTTATCCTGGAAAGCAAAGTCTCTCCTTCTCTCTTTTCTCTTTAAATCTCTATAAGCAGCTATACAGCTTTCAGCTGCAGAGTCCTCTCTCTGTTCTGTTACTGGATGGATAGCTTAAAAATCAGAGCAGTCGCTTGTTTTGCTTGGTTTATCTCCTGGGTAGCTTTCTGAACTATGCAATTTATGATTTTTTGCTTAAACATAACTTTAAAAAGTGGGGGAGAGAAACAAATCTATTTTGGCACCATTAAAATAGTGTTCTGATATGTCAAGCTGGTTAAATCTTCCATCCTTTTAGGTATTTTAGATCTGTATTAGTTCATCTCAGTGTGAAACTTCATATTTGATTATTTGGTTGGAAAGGCACGCAGATCTGTGGGGAAGAGAGGAGGCGTGGGGTTGGTTGTGGTTCTTTTGTGACAGCTTCAGTTACTTTGGGAAGGCAGACACCACTACCTCAGCTGTTCTCAACAGAAACAAGTGCTTATAGTCCAGCTGGACACTGAGACCCTTTCTGGACAGGGATCAGTTTTAACAGAGGACGCTGTTACATGGCTCCTGTTGAGAGGTTCATGGTCTACACGTGAGGGTCTGCCTGTCTATAAACAGCAGCAGGGTATTCTATGGTGGTGGTGGCTGTGATAAATGTATTTAATCTGAAATTTTCAAAACCTCCATAGCCATTTTCACCCTTAGCACTTCAATCAAATTCAAAGTCTTGGTAGTAGGAGTAATCACCCATTGATTTCTCTGATAGCATTTCTGTGAAACACACGGGAAGGTGCTGCACTGAAACCTGTATTAGATTCATTTTCCTTTCCTGAATCGTAAAAAGTTTTGAATTTTCCAAAATAAGTATGCAGCACAGTAAAATCCACATTAAAATGAGTATTTACTCTAATTTGAGGAGCCAGATGTCTCACAGCTCACCTCCGGTGGCCTTTACTGTTAAATTAATAATGTTACTTATTTAAAGATGGATCATGTTGCGGATGTCAGGGGAAATCCCAAGCCCCGTGCTGCCGGCTGTCTGCCCTGCCTCCACCTCTGTGGAACAGAGCACTTTGCTAGGAACCACGTGTGAGAGAAGCTTTCAGGCTTCTGCTAAATCGGACGGTCTTCTCCTAATGCCTCCTTTAGACTGAAATCCAGACCAGTCTAGAACACGCTCGGCAGCTCGACTCAGCCTGGTGCCCACCCAGCCAAATTTGGGAGGGGTCTGTGGACACTGGAAATGTGTGTAAGTGTGACGGCCGTGGGCACCCGGGTGAATGGTGGCCTCTGCAGCCAACAGGCAGCTCCTTCTTCCCACCCCGAGCAGCATCCCCAGTGCCGCCTCGGCCCCTGTGTTTCGGTGGATGTGTGCTTGCACAAATCAGAGTTTTCCACCAGACAGGCGCTTACATCTGAGCCCTGTGGCAGTCACACAGTCACTGGTGGTACCGTGCCTCTCCTGGCAGTGCCCATACCTCCTGGCCAGCGCTGCAGTTACCCCCAGGCTCTGCTCTGGGCATCTCAGGGTGATGGGCGCTTCCTACTGTTGGGATTTTCATTATGTTTTCTGGAGCCCCGCAAAACTAGGCAAGGTTTTTATATCTTTATAAACCACTCCCTATTCCTGCATCTCCACATTGTTCATAATGTTCTTTAGACAAAAAGGGACAGACTGTGACCTTGGCTAATGAATAAATCAGCTCCATCTGTCCACCCAGAGATAGCTCTAGAGCACAGGAGGGCTTAAGGGCAGATTCTGGACTGTGCAGTGTGGTTAAAAATATCTCAGCTTGGTGTGCTCCCTGGGTGCAAAGCAGAGTGACTTTGAGCATGTTTGGGTTGCCCCGAGGGCATCACTGGTGGTGTGGGTAGGTGTTGTCACAGCTCAAGGCAGCTCATGTGTCCCTGTGAGAAGCTGCAGGGCTCGGTGCTGTGTCTGCTCAAGCTCTAAGTGGACACAGAGCTGAGTCTTGGGTACTCCAGAGGCACGGTCCTACTCAAGACCTTACTAAGTATATGCTTCTACTGCTGTGATCTTTTTTTAAGGGTTAAGGGATCCAGGCAAGAGCTAATCTTCTATACTTTTGCAATGACTCAGGAACTGCATCTCATAGAATGTTCTGGAGTTGAAGGGACCTTTCAGATCATTGAGTCCAACCATCAACCTAACGCTGACTAAAGCTGTCACTAACCCGTGTCCCTCAGTACCACGTCTGCCCGACCTTTAAATACCTCCAAGGATGACAATTCCACCACTCTCCTGGGCATCCTGTTCCAGTGCTTGATAACCCTTTTGGTGTAGAAATTTTTCCTAATATCCAATCTGAGCCTCCCCTGGTGCAACTTGAGGCCATTTCTTCTTGTCCCATCAAATCTCTGTAACCTTTGGCAACCTTCAGTGTCCTCACTCGGATGACTGGAGAGAGGCTGCCTGGCTAGGTTTCCTTGAATTGCTCTGGAGAGATCCATCTGAGTTCTGGATGAAGCCTTTATGTTTATATTGTCTAGTGGTTTGTCCACATTAGAAAATCTTTGCTTGGTGTCCTCATAACTGGGCTCTGATTTCCAGCATCAGATCTGATAGCTTGGTGCCACTAAAAAGGAGCTGTCTCACCCGTCATGAGACTTCACTGAGCTTGTGCTTGGTGGAGTCCTGATACCATCACAACAGAGAAACAACCACACCAAAACGAAATCTCATCCTCCTGCCACAAGCCTCCCACTCCAAATCTGGGAATATTCTCGCTGTTGGCAATTGGAACTGTCTCATTGAAGCTTTTTAAGCATCAGGTATGGTTGAAAAGGTGCAGGACTGAACAGGGAGGAGAGAAAGAAGCAGATAAGGACAGGAATCTCAGGAAGGGCCTGAGATTCCCAGGAGCAGGGGCTGAGATGCCTTTTCCTAGGACTTAAGTTAGCCTCCTTTCTCGTGTTCTGCCTTCTGAAATAGTCACACTGAGATGCTTCATTTTCCTAGAATATTTTCAACTCCTGTCCTTGGATTTCTCCCTGCCCCATTTCTAATTTTTTTTCCTTTTTTTTTTTCTCATGGCGTGTCTCTGCTGCAGCACCTGTAATCTCCCTTGGCTCTTGTGTCTCTCGGGATTTACACCACCGGGCCTTTCCTGACACTTTAATACCCCTGATGCCCTGTTTACATCATAGGATTTGTGTGCAGGACACCTTCATTCTGCTCTTGCTCTTGGTCTGTGTTACGGTGAGGTAATTCACACGGGTGTCCTGGTAGTGGGGAACTGGATCAGAGAGGTGTCTGGTGTGGGATTTGACTTTGTGTTTGACTTTTGGCAGACGTGCTCCAGGGCATTGACTTCTGTCCATTCCCCACACAACCTTTTGACAGATAATTTACTATGACTTTTACCCAAAATATGCAAAACTTTGATTGTTACTTGTTTGCATTTGTAGTTTAGTTTAAGCACATGCAAGTCCTGTCATAAGGAGCTACTTCTCTAATTTTTCTTGCAAATCATCTTGCTTGAACTGTGTATATGATGAGGGGAAAAAACCATCCCAACTTCATGGGGTCCCCTGAAAAGGAGCTTTGCCAATGATTTCAATGGGAGAAAGAGCAGGCAGTGAAAACCAGGATTTAAGGATGTGGTCCTGGCTGGCAGTGAGGGAGCCTGCTTAGGGTAGTGCCTTCAGTGGCTCTTACTTGCACACTACTTGGGCAGAAGTCAGCAGTGTGTGGAAAAGCAAATCCTCAAAGGCTTTACAGTTTTTCTTTGGAACTGTGAGATCACCAGCTTGCCCCCCAGATGGGCATGTGTGTATGTATGAGTGAGATTGTGGCCTTTCATACGTTGCTATTGGATGAACATATTTGCTATTTATTGTTCTACAAACGACATCTATACTACATGTTAATTGTTATCATTGAGGAAGGAATTTCTGTGTTCAAAACATTACTTTTTATATGTAGATATATATATAGATGTAGATGTAGATATATCCATACGGACCCAAACATGCTTCTGATTTATTTACAACTGACAGATGAGGGTTGCCATATATAATACTAAAATAACATCATTTCTTTAAACTGACCAAGACCTGGATGCAGAATGAAGCTCATATTTACAGTGTGTACAATCCATGGAAACGTACTTGTCCTAAAAACATTTGCAACAGATTTTTTTTCCTCCTTAGTTTGTCCTGCTGCAGCTGCAGAGGTGAGATATTCCTTTAAATGCTTCATAGGGATCCAGAATTGGCCTTTTGCTTAGGGCTGTGTAACAGGTCAGAAGTTGTCTGTTTGTGATTTATGCAGGTTTAATGTCAGCAAATGCACAAAAACCATTGCTGCATCATTTGATTGAAAACATGATATGGACGGGGTCCATGTTAAAGGATTTTTTGAAAAGAAACTCCTCTCATATTTCTTTGTTTTCATCTCCATAGGGATATAGGAGACTCTGAGGAGCAGAGCATTTTGCTCTTTCTCCACATTTCAAACCATGCAAAAAAAGACTAAAAAAATCTATCTGAAATGACTTCTGTTACCAATCCTGCTGTCCTTCAGAGGCACCTGAGCTGCTTGTGAGCACTGTTAAAATCCCTGGAAAATCCTACTATCTGTCACTGTGTGGAGTTCATAGGTGTTTTTTCTGTTAAGTTCAGTTCCTTGAAGGATGCAGTTGAAGGGAGGCAGCGGCTGGAGCAGCCTCTGGGCAGCAGTCACAGCCCTGGTGGCCGCGATGGCCAGGGGCGTTCCAGGCACAGCTCTGCTCTGCTTCCTCAGCACGGCAGGGCCGCTCCACTAACGTTAGGAATGTGAGGAGTAAGGCAGAGTTTTCAACTATTCACCTTTATAATCCTCATCTCTGGCTTGCAGGTTTCATTTTGCCCCCAAAAGCTAACTATCTTGGTTCAAGCTGTATGCGTTCTTCACACCCCGCGAGTGTGAATTTGCAGAAGCCGTGCTTAATGACTCGCACGTTCCCCGAGTTGTACGTAGTACCTGTGGTTTTTCACCAGGAATAGCTGCATGCATTAAGGCCTATCTCAATTTGACACGTTTTTACCAAAGCTGTTTCCACTCCTGGCCCTTCCAACAAAATTAAAACAGGGGGGAGAAATAACTTAGGCGGCATCTTAATACATTTTTTGTCTGGTTGACTTTTTAAATATTATGGTATTCAGAGCAGCTGTGGTTGTGGTTTAATATATTGCACAGGAAGGGATGTGCTTAGAGCAGGAACCCAGGAGGGAACAGTGAGCAGCAGAGTCTCAAAGCTTCAGGCTTACATAGTATTTTTTAGAAGTACATGCACTGCATAAACCTGGCAGCAGGCTGTAAATTCCCACTTTTGGGGTGGGAGGAGGAGGAGTTTAGGTCACCAGTGGTGGACATAATTATTCTTATTTTCCCAAGTCAATTTATTTCAGGGTAAATGTTAGGAGCTGCTGAGAGTCAGGTGGTTAGCAATGATTTCGGGATGCTCTGTCAGGCTATAAGTCTCCTGGGAAGCAGGCACACTGTATGATCATGACCTAGCAGGGAAGACCAGAGGTTGAACTTACGTTTGACAGTGCTCCGTGACTCCTGGAACCCGGCTGACTCCGAACCCCAGCCCAGGGCTTCGCACTCGCGCTCCTCCCCTTGCCCGTGCCTGGCACTCGTGCTTCCACCTCCTCTGCTCCTCTCTGCCAGCCAGCACATCTTCCACAGCCCCACGCTGCGCTTGCGCCCGTCCTCCAGGGTCTGGTACACCCAGTTGGGAGTGAAGGCGGCTGCGTTGTTAAGAATAAGTGAGACCAGGGCTACCAACACAGCTGTGGCTACCAGTTTCTGGACAGTCATATCTGACTGTCAGCTTCACTGCCAGTCTCGATCCGCAGAAGACTCAAGGTCTCAGTCAGCTGCAGCACATTGAACTTGGACTTGAACCAGAGGGAGCTTGGCTAGGGTGTTACAGATGGCTAGAGGACATCACCGTTCATTCTCAAAGTCAACTCCAGAGGTGTTTCTGATCAAGGAAATGAGAATTTTGAGAGGTAGGTAGGAGAATTCCATAAAACAAGAACTCCAAGAAGCTTTTTAGGTCCTTCCCAGCTCTGGCTTATCCTCCTTCTTGCACTTTGATAAGTAATGCCAGTCCTGTGCTGAACTGAATGATAGGGAGGTCCATTCCTTGTGAGGTGAGGCAAATCCAGAAAGAATCCAGTCTTGAGGCAGGAGAGAGAGCCTGAGCTGCTGCTGGGGCAGAGGGGGGATGCTCACCAGCAGCGTGCCAAGCACGCTGGATCCTCCCAGCCAACCAGTGCTGCTCTGAAAGCCTTTTTTTCGGGTGCAAACTTCAGAATATCCCACAAAGCATGAAAAATATCATTCTTTCAAAGCCAAGCCGAGCTGGAGGTGAGTGCTGTCATCCCAAAGGAGCTCTGCAACTCTGGAGTAACTGTAAGTTTGCTGTGCCGTGTCCCTCTCCGAAGGTCCGAGCCGTGAGCGGGGCTGGGAGAAAAGCCACTGCTGCGAGGAAAAGGCCCCCCCAGCTCTCCACCGAGAGGAAACGGCTGTTTTTGTGGCTGTTTTTGGTGAGCCTCAGGGCGTAGTCGACTGCAACAAACAGAGCCTCTGCCACTGCGGTCAAACATTAACAGGATGTGTTTCCTGAAAGGAAAAGACTATGGAGACTTCTAAAGTTGTACCTCCTCCCCTTGGAGAGCCCCCCTCCCCGACCCGCTCCTCCTCCCTCCCCGCAGCCACACTGGCCACCGACGCGTGGAACCCCAGGGCCTCTTCCAAGGGCAGAAAAGAAATGCCCAGCCTCAATCCTGGGAGCATCAGGTCTGCACAAACTGCTTGAGGAGAGGGAGTTTTGAAACAATAAAGAAAGCAAAACAGTATCAGGGCTACCTTCTGAGCAGCCTGACACGAGCGGGGTGGGGGGCGCCTCTGGTGTCCCCCCTCCTCTCGGCAGCCCCAGAAAGGAACACAGCAGATAAATCTTGAGATTCTCAACCTGATAAACAAATGAATCTGAGGGTGACTGGAGAGGCATTACAATGGGAATAGAATTGAAAATCGCTGCACGGGGCTGGCCCAGGCTCCCTCCCACCTCCTGCTTTTCCCTGAAGCTCCGTAGTGCCCCGGAGAAGCCCAGCCACCTCCCAGCAGTGCAGGAGCAGAAAAGCTTCTCCAAGCTCCTTAATAAATGCTTCTGGGTCACAACCTGGTACCAAATCCTTGGCCACACAGCCAGCACTGGTGCTTCAAAAGCTGCAAGTAAAGCAGCTCTCGTAAAACAGGTTTGTTGAGCGCACTTCAAACTGTCCCTGCCCGTGGGTGTCTGCAGGGACGGGCTCTCCAAATGGCTCTTCCATGTTTCCATCAGCTGCCAGCGTGGTCCTGCCGTGGGGCCGGGCCGAGGGCAGCCGTTCCCCCCGGCTGCTGGCTTCTCCTGCCCCCATAGGTGTCATCTCCTGTGGATGTGCCCTTCCCTCATCTCAACTTGTCAACGTTCTTCAGGCTGAAAAAATACTGTGGGAGGTGTAGTGTTAGTGTATTGTGACACAGAGGTGTGGCGTTCTCCCCAGCAGCCTGGAGAGGGAGTAGTGAGAATTTGTGGCAGAGAACCTGCGTCACTGGGTGCTGATGCACCACACTGACCCCACTGGAGATGTTGGTACAAGAGTGTCATCAATAAAAGGATTTAATTTTATAAAACAGCTATGTCTTGCCAGCTACGTTTCCTTGCCCTTAGTCAACAGGTCTGCACTGACCCCATACACATAGGCAAACGGGTTGGAAATATTTTGCAAGGCAGCATTTTATTTTCTCAGACTCAGTGAGAGGAATGGAAGATATTTCAGTGAATTTCACATGCCCTTATAACTAGGTTTCAGCTTTTGGAACTGCATGTACAAACCTGGCTATGGATTCACCGCTCCTCTCTGCACTTGGGTCATCTTTAATCCTTCAGTGGATTAATGCTTATAAATATAGGGTGAGTGTCAGGAGGATGGAGCCAGGCTCTTCTCAGTGACATCCAATGACAGGACAAGGGGCAATGGGTGCAAGCTGGAACAGGAGGTTCCAGTTAAATATGAGGAAAAACTTCTTCAGTTTTCTGAAGAAGTTTCAGTTTTTCTCAATAATTTAGATTATATCAGATAAATAGGCACTTGGGTACTGAATTTGTCCAGTTACTACCTAATAATTTCTGTTCACAGTTGCTTATGCAGGGCAAAATCTTTTTTCTATTTTTTTTAATAGGCAAATTGCTTTTTGATCACTCTATTCAGCTAATAAGAGTGTCTAAAGATGGGAAACTGGTGAATTCCCCAAATGAGTAGATTACACTAAGTCAAGATTAAATGAGTTTTGCAAAGATCCAGGAATTTTCCTGGCCTGCTTACACCAAAAGGCCTCAGTTATTCACTAAATAGCTCCTGTGTCTTCACTCGGAGATCCTTTGCTTCCAGTACAAACCAGTTCAGGAGTCCTTCTGATCCTCAAAAGCAAGAGTCGGTGACCGCGGTGGACGGAGGTGCGGCCGTGGTCAGAGCTTTCCTTTGGGCTCAGGAGCTCACGCTCGGTGGGTGTTTTATGGAGGCGAGTTTGGAGTAGCCAAAGCTGGGTATTTAATGTGATACTATAGATACTCTTCTGTGAAACCTTGGTTGCTTTATCAAATATTCTGTTTCTGCCAGGAACAACCTGGACAGCTTGTAATGGTTTGTTCATACATGAAAAATCCCTGAGATCAGGGTTCTCGGAGAGGCGTTCATTTAGCAGGATTAACGCTAACAAGAATCTCTGAATTGTTGCAGCTTTTCATATATTATTGAATTTCTTGTTGGGGAAGAATCCGGACCTTCAGGGATAACCGGAATCCTCGGCTGTCCCGTAGTTTGTCTCATTTGACCTTGCCCAAGCCCCCTCTCGCTGTTGCAGTCCGCAGCACAACGCTGTCACCCTCTGACCTGTCACGTGTAGGTGACGTTGATCCCAAATGAATTACCTGGTCAGAATTGCCCATCTTGTACATTTCAGCCAGATGACATTATTCTAATGGGTTTTTTTCAGGGTCTGGGAAGTGCAACTTTTAAGGCACTGAAATCCAGGCAGGGGATTAACAGGTTGTTGCTTTTCCTTTGGAAGCAGCGCCAGTATGTCCTGTCCCTTCCCTCCGCCCGGGGAAGCCCCGACCAGCACGTAGGCAGTGGGGGCACTGGGGAAGGGTAGCTCCCGCTGCCCTGGCACTGCTTACATCGGGGTCCCTCATAGGCAACACTTGGCACAGCCACGCTGGCAGCTGAGCTGAGAGACTGTGGAGAATCTGCCCTGAATGTCTTGGGGGTTTGATTTTGTGACAGGGAAGGGGAGTCCTTGTCCCACCACTGGGTCAGCAAGAGCAATCCTGCTTGCTGGATTGATTGCCATTTTTGACAGCCCAAGTTGTACCAGGGGGCACAGGGGGACACCCGTCCAGGTAGATGTATGCATTAGGGATGTAATAATAAACTATGATATATATAATATAGTGTTACAGGGATGCAGTAATATATAATTATGTATTCTATATAGCAGTGTTATAGATGTCTTATTATAGTCTTTCCCTTCACAATACAGTAGTCTGTGAAAGCAGAATGCTTAGGATCCTCTTCAAGGAAGTGGGGCCCAAATTGGAAAGAGATTCTTTTTTTCTGCTGAACAAGATCTTTAGAGGCAAGACAAAGGACATATGTTCCTTTTCCAAATACACTGCATTAAATATGGGGGGAGAGATTTTGTAGTGAGGTGCTCCAGCAATTATAAATAATAATCAATTTACTGGATTTTCTCTTTAAACTTGCGTGCAAAATGGGAGATGAAAAATCTGTAGGAGCAGAAGGGGCTGTGAGCTGTCAGATGTTATAAACAGCTTCATACAAAACCAGATGCAAAAGATCAGACGTAAAGGAAGAAAAGTTTTTTCATCAAATACTTTGTAGAACTTGTGTCTGGTCTTGGGAAGCATCAAAGTTTGTTTTCCAGCTCCACTGCGCTGTAGATGCCCCCGAAAGGCCAGGGGTTCGGGGGGAGCATGGTGGGATGGGGCTCCCCAGGGCTGCTCTGCAGCACGTCCCTTCCCATGGCCCTGCTCCTGCCGTGGCGCCTGCTCTGCATTAAGCTTTCAGCTTGGGCTGATGAAGTACAGATGTGAGCAGCCTTCCAGGGGGGAGAAGAGGAGGAGGAGGAGGGGAAGAACAGGAAATTCCCAGAGCATGAGCTGGGGGCAGGGCAAATCATTACTTGGCATTTTATGTACAACAGTGGGGCCAGCCCTGGAAAAAGGGGGCCTTTTAGGGATGCAAGGGCAGATCTGTCTTTCTCACTATAACTATTGAGAGCTAAACCATGGTTTTGGAAAGGTTGAGAGTGGATGAGGGATGGGATGGCAAAGCTGAGGTGGCCCAGGGGCAAACTGCCTGGGGCAATAGCTCCCAAAGAGGAATCCCTGGGGCAACGGCTCCCCCCAAGTTCTGCAGTTGGCAGGAGCCACTGCCATTCAGGAAAGCCTGATGCAGCTGATAGCTGCTGAGTAGCATCTTCAAAGTCCTGCTGCGTGTGTCTCTGCACACTCTTGTCTTTTAACTTTATATTTTAAAATATGCTGTTTGGTCTATTTCCTCAAAAAAATGTCCACTCACTATAGTTCTCATCCATTCATCTGTTCAAGCCCAAGGACTCTCATCTTTCTACACTGAGGGAACTGCAGGCTATCATAGAATTGTCTGTGTTGGAAGGGACCTTCCAACCATCAACCCAACTCTGATAAAAACCCATCACTAACTATGTCTCTAAGCACTGTCTTTTGAATCCCTCCAGGGATGGTGTCTCACCCACTTCCCTGGGCAGCCTGTTCCAGTACTTGATAGCACTTTTGGTGAAGAATTTTTTCCTAATATCCATCCTAAACCTTTTCTGGCACAACTCAAGGCCATTTCCTCTTGTCCCATCACCTGTGACTTGGAAGAAGAGGCTGACCCCCCCCGGCTACAGCCTCCTTTCAGGGGGGGTTAGAGGGTAAGAAGGTCTCCCCTCAGCCTCCTTTTCTCCAGGCTGAACACCCCCAGCTCCCTCAGCTGCTCCTAAGACTTGTGCTCCAGACCCCTCACCAGCTTCATTGCCCTTCTCTGGTCCCACTCCAGCCCTTCAATGTCTGCACAAGATTTGACATCTTTTACTGATGACAGAACTCACTGTCCTTGTTGATCAAACCCAGGTAACAACATCTAATACAACCTAAATGTCCTTTAAAGGTCTTTTTCTGGCTTTTTCCCCTTTTGGATGCAGGCAGTGACTGGAATAAAAGATAAACCAATTCCAACTTTTAAAAAATGCAGATGGCCACATCTGCTGCTGCTGTCAGCATTTCTCTATTGAGTGGGGATGCACAGAGTTACTCTCAGAGAGATCCAGCGCTGGAGTTTATGTGAGGCCTCTCCAGTTCAATGGTCCCTTTGCCTCCTCAGTCTGGGGGACTTGGCCGTGGGAGAGCAGAGCGCGAGAGCCGGCTGCCTTTGGACTGCATCCATCGTGGACATGCAGCTGTAAGAAAGTCAGTAAAATATTCAGACGTGCTTTTTCGCTTTTCTAAACAAGCAAAACTACTGAACTATTTGAAATTTATCAATTTATTACTCCTGAGCCCATTTTATTTTCTCTATACTGTTTAGCCTCTAATGAAGTTCATATCATATTTTTATGTTGAAAAATTGGTAGCAGTTGTAGTTGCAAATAGAAGATGATATAATTGTAAAGTGAATTGGGAAAAGCATTTTTTTCTCTGCCTTTCTTTATTGTGTGTGTTTGACCACACGTCGTGTCTCTTCCTAGTTAGTCATTTTCCCCTGTTTGTGCAGAGGCTTTCCCACAGCAACTGGGAAGATAAAAACATTTTAATCATAGGAAGACTGTAGGGGATTTGCATGCAGATGCAGGACTTGAAGTGTCATTCAGGTCTGGGTTTTTTTCTTTTATCATTTAGGTACTTGTTTTGTGCTGTGGTGCCGTCTGAGAACTATGTGGAATGTACCTCCATGAAGTTCACACATGGAGAAACCCCACATTTTGAATACTTATGGTTTCTGTTAGTCAAACATTGCATTTTATTCTGAAGACCCTCAAATGTAAACAGAATCTACAGAAGTCTTTGCTTGTCACCACCTATGTGGTCAACAGTCCTTCTACTGAGCCGTGCCGCTTGCTGGGACCTGCCATTCCCTGCCTCCCTTTGGGCAGAGGCTTTTGCAAAGTTAAGTGTAAGCTCCTACCTCTGAGTGGTTCTCATTTTGAGCATTGCAAAGCTTTTCTGTGTGCCATTTTTACTGCAAATTTTAAATTAGAACACGATAATTTGCTGAGTTGTTGCCTACATGTTGGTCCCTGATGTTGTGTGCAGCTATTAGGCTCCTAATGGCTGTTCCATGTTTGAACTCTGCAGGACAGTAGCAGGACATAGAGCTTCAGCAAAGTCTTTGACACGGTCTCCCACAATGTTCTGGGGAAACTGGCGGACCGTGACCTGGACAGGTACACTCTTCTCTGGGTAAAGAACTGGCTGGAGGGCCATGCCCAGCGGGTAGTGATTAATGGAGTTAGGTTCAGCTGGTGTCCTGTTACAGGTGGTGTCCCCCAAGGGTTGGTACTGGGGCCTGTCTTGTTTAATATCTTTATTGATGACCTAGATGAGGGGATTGAGTGCACCCTCAGTAAGTTTGCAGGTAACACCAAGTTGGGACGTAGTGTCCATCTGCCTGAGGGTAGGAGGCACTTCAGAGGGATCTAGAGAGGCTGGATTGGTGGGCTGAGGCCAATGGGATGAAGTTCAACAAGACCAAGTGCCAGGTCCTGCACTTTGGCCACAATAACCCCATGCAGCACTACAGGCTGGAGCTGCCTGGCAGAAAAGGACCTGGGGGTGTTGGTTGATGCTCAGCAGAACATGAGCCAACAGTGTGCCCAGGTGGCCAAGGAGGCCAATGGCATCCTGGCCTGCATCAGGAATAGTGTAGCCAGCAGGAGCAGGGAGGTGGTCATCCCCCTGTGCTCAGCTCTGGTGAGGCCCCACCTCGAGTACTGCGTTCAGTTTTGGGGCCCCTCACTACAAGAAAGACATCAAGGCCCTGGAACGTGTCCAGAGAAGGGCAACGGAGCTGGTGAGGGGTCTGGAGCACAAGTCCTATGAGGAATGGCTGAGGGAGCTGGGATTGTTTAGTCTGGAGAGGAGGAGACTCAGGGGAGACCTCATGGCACTCTACAGCTTCCTGAAGGGGGTTGAGAAGAGGAGGGGGTCAGCCTCTTCTCCCAGAGAACTCATGACAGGACTGGAGGGAATGGCCACAAGTTGTGCCAGAGGAGATTTAGATGAGATGTCAGGAAGAGCTGTTTCTCCCCAGGAGTGCTCAGGCACTGGGATGTTCTGCTCAGGCACTGGGATGTTCTGCCCAGGGAGGTGGGGGAGTCACCGTCCCTGGTGGGGTTCAAGAAGCATCTGGACGAGGTGCTACAAGGCACGATTCAGTAGCTCAGTGGGTGGTACTGGTGACAGGAGGACGGTTGGACTGGATGATCTTGTAGGTCCTTTCCAACCTTGTGTCTCTATTTAAAAAAAAAAAAGTTTCCAGTGTAAGGTTTATAAGACTTTTTTCACAATTTCTCTTTTGAATTCTGAACATTGACCCAGGCAATTCTGTGATTCTAATGTCTGTATGTTGCAGCTACAGCAGGAACCCCAGTGAAGGGTGTATAAGTGTTTATATACATGCAAAGGTAACTGCCTTTGTTTAGACACTGGTGTAGAACAAAACCAACAGTATTTCCTTGAAGCCATGGGCATCAAACTCCAGAACTAACCTTTTGTCTGAGACCTATTTCTGTTCCTCTTCCCTCTTCACACAGCAGCTGGAGTCACTTTCTTACGTCCAGGAGGTGCCCATCACACTCTCCCTTTTCTGTGCATCTTCCAGGTTTGCCCCATCACATGCTCCTCGTTTCGTCCACCTTCCCCGCTTGGTACCCAACCAAACCTTGTAACAGCTCTCCATTTCTTTCCCGTTTCTTGCAGCAAGGCTGTCTGGGAGAACATGGCTCGCATGTGTGTGAAGACTCAGAGGCTTGATGTTGCCAAAGTTTGCCTTGGAAACATGGGTCATGCAAGAGGAGCCAAGGCGCTGAGAGAGGCTGAGCAGGAGCCGGAGCTGGAGGCCCGAGTGGCTGTGCTGGCCATTCAGCTGGACATGCTGGTAAACCCCGCCTGCGGGAATGCCCACCCGCCTCACTAGGGAAAAAAAACATGAGAAACACCATTTTTAAAAAATTTTGATGCAAAAACCTTAAAGGGGAGTAAAACCAATTGCCAAGTTTCCAGGAAGTGATCAAGAATAGTTCTGACAATTATTTTCCTGAAGCTCAGTTTATCCTGGGGAGATGGGCATCCCCTTGAGCGTTGCCCAACCCCGTGTTGGGGCCGCACGCGCCCTGCATGACACCGGGCAGGGGAGGTCAGCAGCCCCCTCAGCCCTTCAGAGAGCAGGTAAGAACGAGTGTGGTGGAATCTGATGCCTGGAATCAGAGTGCCAGGAGCCATAACCCAGTAAGGGCATAACAAATTCATTTGTCTGTTTTCTTACCTGCTGTGCAGAATTTACATGGGAGTTTTACTCCTGTATGAAAAACTGATGAATGAAGGAAATATCTTTTGAGTTTGGTTCTTAAGTGAAACATTAAACAGAAAATCTGTTTTCTTGGGACATAATTTTTCCAAGCTTAATAGTTCTTTGACTGGATTAAATAAAAGGGTACACTTTGAAGTATTGTAGCTAAAATGCTTCAACAAACATATTTCAAGGTCCAGCATGTCCCAAACACAGGTTCCGTTTTGACATGCTTGTAGAGTGTAAGGCTAACACTGTGTTAAGCAGTTTAGGCAAAAGTGGTGTTTCCTGCTGCGTTGGAGAGCTCTGGTGAGTCCCAACGGCTGCTTGTGCTGTCCCAGGGATGTCTGCTCTGCTCTGGTCACCCACATTTCCTCCCTGCTTTCTCCTGCCATGGTCAGGCTGTTCTCCCCATAGTCTGGGAGCATGGGGTGACTGTCCCTTGGACCTCTGTCTGGAGCCCAACTTGGACTGCAAATAGGAACTGAAATGGACCTTGTCTGTCCTGTGTGCCTTTATTGCAGTCTCGCTCCACTGCCCTTGACCACCAGTACAAGTGAGCTCTAAACTGGGCTTGAGACCAGCATTGGACTGGAAGCTGACCAGAGCACTGCTGAGTTAGGTGAAGGATAAGAGCGTGCGTTCCACTGCGCTTGCCTTCATTTGGTGTCTTCATCAACAATGTGTGAAAAAAAGGAGAGATTTTTGTAGTTTGGGAACTAGAAAAGATCCAGGCACACGATCTGTAAGAGGGAAAAACTGGGAAAGAAGAAATCACAAATTAGGGAAAAAATGGCAAGGTGCTATGACAGCAAGAATCTGTTTGGGGATGTGTTTGAGGAGACACCACACACCCTGAGCTTCAATTTGATGTTTGTCTACGTATTTGTTGTGGCTGCAGCTGGAACATTGACTTCCACCCTTAAGTATCTCATTACCAGAAAAAAAAACCATTGATGAACTGGAAGAAGGTGAGAGAAAATCAGTCCAAATTGCTAAGCTCTTGAAAGATTTCACAGACAAGCAAGTCTTTAAGATGGCCAAATAACTAGAATTTGGCTTTAAAAAAAAAGGTGTTTAGCAATCTACAACTATTTTAAAAGTATAAAAGCTAGAGACAGAGTAAGTGTTCTGAGTTACAGTGAAGAAGGAAAATTCCTACTGAATGTTTGGAAAAGCTTCCTGACAGAGAAAACTGCTGGAGAGGGTACATCAAAGGGATACAAAGATGATGAGGGGACTTAGAACATCCCTCTGGTGAGGAAAGGCTGAGGGACTTGGGTCTGTTTAGTCTGAAGAAGAGAAGGCTGAGGGGATCTGATCAATGCCTATAAATACTTCAAGGGTGGGTGTCAGGAGGATGGGGCCAGGCCTTTTCCAGTGGTGCCCAGGGACAGGACAAGAGGGAACAGACACAAACTGGAACATAAGAAGTTCCACCTAAACAGGAGGAGGAACTTCTTCACTGTGAGGGTGTCAGAGCCCTGGCAGAGGCTGCCCAGGGAGGTGGTGGAGTCTCCTTCTCTGGAGACATTCAAACCCCACCTGGACACGTTCCTGTGGGACCTGCTCTGGGTGACCCTGCTCTGGCAGGGGGGGGGGCTGGGGGGCTTCCAGAGGCCCCTTCCAACCCCCTAACCCATTTGTGGTTCTGTCATTCTGTAATACTCCTTTTGGTTATTGAGATATATTTGGAGAGGTGGAGGGGAAATATAGCAAAAAAAAAAAAAAAGCAGTTCTGTTCCTTTTTTTGATCTCATCCAGAAGCACAGTGCAGGCAGCTTCCATCTCTGCCTTCTGTGGTTTTTTGAATTTGAAACAATAAGAGACAGAAACTATTTTTCTGTCTTGGGCAGATAATCTCAATTTACTAAATATAGTGTTCAGCTGGATAGCAGTCGGGTGGAGCAGGAAAATGCTCCTTCCACAGGAGTACCTCTCAATCTGCAGAAAGAATAGTTCCAAGTTTGTTTGCCCTTGTGTCAGCATCAGCAAAGTCTTCCTTTTCTAATTCTGTCTTAAATTGATCACATCTATTCCCAGGAATGGGTACAACTTATCCATGAACAGCGTTGCTGCCTCTGCCACCTGCCTGGAGGTGCCAGAGGGTCCCCTGGCACGTAATGCTTTCTTCCAACCCCCCTGGTGCCTGGGACCTTCTCCTGGAGCTCTCCTCTGGGTAGGCAGCATGGCTGTTCACGGTAGCCCCACATGAGCCTATCTCCCCTTTCTGAAGTGGTTTAATGCTCCTGATGACAACATTCAATTGTTGATGGCTTGCTCGTGTCACCCGTCAGTTGATGCTGTGCAGTAAATGCCAGGATCTGAGTGCTTTCCTTATTTTCATGTAAACATCCTGTTTCCCAGTCATGTGCTATTCCAGGCTACATAGATGTAGCTGGTTAAACCCCCTGCCTGAATTATCCTTACTTTAATTGCGTCACGGTGGCCTGCCCTGAGAAACTGCTCCGAAGTGCAGTGTCTGTTGTGAAGGACACCCGTGGGACACCAGCCGGAGCTGAGGAGGTCTTTGTGTGCTCTCCTTCCAGGAGGATGCCGAGCGGCTGTACAAGGCTTGCAAGCGCTATGACCTCCTGAACAAGTTCTATCAGGCCTCAAACCAGTGGCAGAAAGCCATCGAAGCAGCTGAAGCTCACGACCGGGTTCACCTCCGCACCACGTACTACAACTACGCCAAGCACCTGGAGGCCACTGGAGAGCACAAGCTTGCACTGGCACAGTAAGCTCCAGCCCATGGTCCCCAGGGGACTGGGAGCCTGGCTCTGCTGTGAAGGCTGGAGGCAGGCTGAGGAGGATGACTGCTAATAATTAATTAAAGTCTTTTCCTGGTTTTGGTGCTTTCTATCTCATGGAGTGAAAGTATTGAGTTAACTTCCCAGCAGCCTCCCAGGCTAACAAAGCTTCCATCAGGAAGGTTCAGTATCTTGTCAGGGCCAACACTTGAGCCCCACAGATACCCAGTCACCTGTCTCTGGAAGTTCACTGGCCTCTTTTCCTTCCTTTTCCATGACAAAACCCCTTCTTCACTTCTCCTGAGAGTCCTAGACGCAACTGCTGGGGCAGAATTTAGTCCGGGTTTAATTGGGAGCTTCAGGTGCCTGGTCCTCTCCTGTGAGTGATGAGTCCCTAATGGAGTTAGGGGAGGTGATTGTTTTAATGCGCTGCAGTTTTTACTTGAAATCTTGGTTTTACATGAGTTTTCCCATATGAAGCCTCATGATACAATAATAACAATAGCAATAGCAATAACAAATAGGTCACTTCTGATATGAGTCAAAGCAGAGCTCTGGTGTGATCAAACTGACCCATGAGGTGATCAAGGTGGGCAGGGGGTGAGGAGAGACTCTAAGGGTGGATGGTGGTCAGTGCAGTGATCTCCTGGTGGTGCAGAAGAGGCTGAAGTTGCAGTGGCTGCAGAAAGACTAGGCAAGATGAGGAGCTCAGGGCACCCATGACCTTCTCAGCCAGTTGCACAGGGATGTGTTTGGTGTTTGGGGAGCTTTCTGGGATATTTCTTTGGGCCATGACTGGCACTCTTAAAGTATTTACTGTCCTGTGATCACATTGCCTCCCTGACTCCAGCTGCCTTGCAGGACCATTGCACTTCTTATTTTTGAGGGTGCTGGCAGAGTTCAGCTGGTCTCACACCGACTGTAGTAACGCAAATGAAGCAGCCTTGCCAGCGTTGTCACTGTAGCTGAACAACAATAAATGGATTATTTTTGGAACACAGGAAGTAAGCAAACGTGAAGGCAGATACTTCACATCTAATATGGTCTCTTTCTCTACAGCTATGAGAAGTCAGACACACACAGGTTTGAGGTACCTCGAATGCTCTCTGAAGACTTACAAGCCCTGGAGAACTACGTCAACAAGGCGGAAGACAAGTTAGTGCTACGTTTATTCCTTTTCCTCAGTGGGGTTTTCATCTCTGAAATACAACTTGTGAAGAGAGCAGGGGAGGAGGAGTGTGAATCCTCTCAACCGCAAGTTCAACCCCTGCCTGAGCCATTAAGAGCTTCCTACAGCTTTTCAGGAGGATGCTACCTGCCACTCGAGAACTGCCACATTGCCTGACCTCCCTTATAGCGCAGACCCTTGAACCACCCTGGAGCTGGGGGTGAAGCCTCGGCTGCATTCTGACAAAAACTGTTCCAGCCTTGAGTTCAGTGTCTCCGTGAGTGAAAAATGCAATCTTGGGCAATTCTGTTATTTCAGGTAATATTGTTGCTTTTCTAGGAGCCTGTGGAAGTGGTGGGCACAGTACCTGGAGAGCCAATCAGATCTGGAATCTGCACTGAAATACTATGCCCTGGCTCAGGATCATTTTTCCCTAGTCCGCATCCACTGCTTTCAGGGCAATATTCAGAAGGTAAGGCAGCCCACTCCTGTCTGCTTCCAGAGACCTCTCACTCCTGGGATGAGGGTGGGCACAGAATAAAGCTGTATGATTTCCTTTCCAGGCTGCTGAAATCGCAAATGGAACGGGGAACGGGGCGGCATCGTACCACTTGGCCCGTCAGTACGAGAGTCAGAATGAGATCAAGCAGGCTGTTCACTTCTACACCAGGGCCCGGGCGTTTAACAACGCCATCCGCCTGTGCAAGGTGTGCAAAAGGGCTCATTTCTGCCCAAAAGCAAAGTAGGGTTCTGTCCTTAGGCAGCCTAGCGAGCGCAAGCGGTGCGAGCTGCTGCGCCCGTGTCAGGCACTGCTTGCACATACACAACCCACTGTGAAGATGCTCCTGGTTTCTCCCTCCATCGTCTCCAAAAGGTGCCTCACTAACGGCTCGGCTGCCTGGCACGTTAGTGTCTTGAGCAGCCCAACAGAGAGCTGCCTGAAATGAATGGTTGCATTTGCAGCTCAGAGGTACGTGGGTTGGTGTGGATTTTACACAGAAGGGGCTCGATGGGCTGCTGTGTGACAGTATGAAGCTGCAGGCTTGCCAGAGCACAGAATTATCAAATGTTTGCTGTGTGCCTAGAGCCAAATCTTTGCTTTTCAACAGGAGAACAATCTAGATGATCAGCTGATGAACCTGGCTCTTCTGAGCTCTCCTGAAGACATGATAGAGGCAGCTTGCTATTATGAGGAAAAGGGGGAGCAAATGGACAGAGCTGTCATGTTATACCACAAGGTAAGTGTCTTTTTAGTACAAGAATACCAGACTTTAAACTGAAGTGGTTGCTACAGCAGAGGAACTTTAATCAACTGTAGTTTTTACTATGTCTATTGTTTATTAGTCATGTATTTCATGGTGGGTAAAACTTTCATAAACCACTTTAGGATATCTGGTAAACTCTGCAGTTTGTACACTTCTAAGCTTTAAAGACTCATTCTTGATTTTGCAGGCAGGACACTTCTCCAAGGCGCTGGAGCTGGCCTTTGCCACGCAGCAGTTTGGGGCTCTGCAGCTAATTGCTGAAGACCTGGACGAGAAATCAGACCCGGCTCTGCTCGCCCGCTGCTCGGCTTTCTTTATTGAGCACGCTCAGTATGAGAAGGCAGTGGAGCTGCTGCTAACAGCCAAAAAGGTGAGCTCCAGCTTCTCTGGGGCACCCACAGCAGGTAAAGAGGAGCTCAGCATGTGTGTGTGTGCATGCACATCTGCTTAGCTTTGCTGGGAAGAGGATACGCAGGGACATTGGTGAGGTTTAATGTTTCCCCTCGTGCCAGTGACTCAGGGGGTGGTAGCACACTGGCTCAACTCTGAAAATGCATTCCTGACTTTCTGTCTTATTTCTGCCTTAAAATCCACAGATTTTGCACTCTTGGGAAAAGAAAAACTCTTACTCTCTAAATTAACGTAGTTGGAGACAGTAAAATTATAACATCACCAGTCAAAAACACCAGTGTTGCTCCCTTTGTCCTCCCACCACGGTGGTTAAGGTGCTTCATCTCTCACCTGAGCTTTTTGCACGTCCACGATGCCCTCCTTGTCGTGCTGGCCCAAACGCTGGCCAAAGCAGCCTTAGACCCATTCCCAGACCCACAGACCACACTCCTGTGCCTTACTTTCTTCCATGTGTTACAAGCCCTTCTCTGGGCTAAAAACTATTGTACATTCTACTCATAATTTGTTCCTCTATGGGAAGTAGCAAAATGTTTAACAAAGTCTTTCAAATGCTTGTATTTATTTTATTTGGATTTGCTGAAAACCTTGGTACAATCAATCATGTGTAGTAAATGTGACCTGTATGTCTCTCAGAACATCATGTTTAAAGAGACAAAACCAGATGAATTTTTAGTCCCACACTACTGTCCTCTGAGAAAACAAGGTGAGAAACAATGGGCTTCATGGAAGAACAAATGTGTTCCTAATGAACAAAATGAGACAGCATGTACTTGACCAGGACTTGACCAGCACCCCAGTGTTCCAGACACAGCATCCACAGTGACTGGTGGTGGTGGCTTCCCGTGGCTGGTTTCTGTAGGTTACACCATCATCAATGGGAAGCATCGCAGAAGTGTTTGCAAATCTTACTGTTTTCTCACTTTCCTTAGTACCATGAAGCTCTGCAGCTTTGCCTGAAGCAGAACCTGACCATCACAGAGGAGATGGCTGAGAAGATGACGGTCCACAAGGACTCTGAAGACCTCTCTGAGGAGTCCCGGAGGGAGCTGCTGGAGCAAATTGCTGATTGCTGCATGAGACAAGGCAATTACCACATGGCAACCAAGAAATACACCCAAGCAGGAAACAAGCTGAAGGTCAGCCTGGATAGGTAGAAAAATGCTGAAGGGGCTGAAGCAATCACCCTTCTAAGGTTTTTCAAAACAAGGGTGTTTGGAGAAGTAAATATCAGAACAGCCTTGTCTTATTTACAGGAGTAAATTTCAAAACAGATCTGCCAGACGAGGCTCTTTGGCCATTTTAACATAGCTTATGGGTTTGTGTTCACAGTATTTTCCTCCCTCTTCCCCCAATCCCATTGCTAGGCTATGAGGGCACTGCTGAAATCTGGAGATACTGAGAAGATCGTCTTCTTTGCGGGAGTTTCCAAACAGAGAGAGATTTATATCATGGCAGCCAACTACCTACAATCCCTGGATTGGTGTAAGGACCCTGAGATTATGAAGAACATCATTAGCTTCTATACTAAAGGAAAGGCCCTTGACCTGCTGGCAGGTTTCTATGATGCGTGTGCTCAGGTACCTCTCCCTCCTGTGGCTGCCAAAGGGGGTTGCTTTGTTACTGCTGGAGAAAGACTTTCATCTCCTTTCTCCTCTGGCAGGTAGAAATTGATGAGTATCAGAACTACGAGAAGGCCCAGGGGGCACTGACAGAAGCATACAAGTGCCTTTCCAAGGCAAACACCAGAAACCCTCTGGAGCAGGAGAGCAAACTGGCACAGCTGCAGAGCAAGCTGACCCTGGTTAAGCGATTCACCCACGCGCGAAGGTGAGCTGTGGAATTCCGAGCACAGAGAGCACACAAGAGAAGAAGTTGTATTGGTGCCTACAGTTTAACAAATCACAGAATCCCAGAATCTCAGGGATTGGAAGGGACCTTGAAAGCTCCTCCAGTCCCATCCCCCTGCTGGAGCAGGAACACCCAGAGCAGGTCACACAGGAACGCCTCCAGGCGGGGTTGGGATGTCTCCAGAGAAGGAGACTCCACCACCTCCCTGGGCAGCCCCTGCCAGGGTTCCCTCACCCTCACCATGAAGAAGTTCTTCCTCATATTTCAGTGGAACCTCCTCTGTTCCAGCTTGCACCCATTGCCCCTTGTCCTGTCAGACTCTTATAAAAGCTGCTGGTGAGTTTTTCTAGCAGAGAAACCATTCTGTGACTGTTTTTTTGTGAAGTGCTGTTTACATTAGAGATGAGAAGATGAAATAGAAGCAGGTGCATTGAGCAAGGAAAGCATAGCTCTGTCAGACAGGCAATGATGGAACCCAGCACAGTAAAAACCAGTCTCCTCCAGTCTGAATGCTCCCCCCACAGGTTGGTCACAGTTTCCTTTTGCTTCTTACTAGAGTTTATGCTGAAGATCCTGAAGAAGGAGTCAGACAGTGTGAACTTCTCCTGGCTGAGCAAGATTTTGACAGTGCTGTACGTCACGGCGATGTCTTGGGATTTCTGGTGGAGCATTATGTACAAGCAGAGGAATTCCAGATGGTAAATGAATTCTTGATTCTTCCACATACACCCGTGTAGCTTGGCACAGCAGGGTCATATCACACAGGAAGACGTTCCACAGGAGAGGCTCCTTTACAGGAGCAAAACTGCTCGGCAGGTGTGGTAGAGCTCCAGAACTATATCCAAATTGTTAGATATTTCATTTTATATGTTATATTTCATTTCATGGGAATGAAGAGAAGGGAAAAAAAGCTCTCAAGACACAGAGCACAAATACTGGAGGATTCTTAAACATTGCCAACGAGATAAAAATAGACGGGTCTGTCCGGGAGCATATCTCATATCCTCCTTGAAACCATGTTAAGGCACAGAAAATAAGGTGGTGATTGGTGGTGGCCAACATAGCTTCAGCAAGAGCAACTCATGCCTGCATATTTGGTGGCCTCCTATGATGGTGCCACAGCCTTGTTAGCTAAGGGGAGAACAACAGATGTCATCTGCTGGACTTATGCAAAGCATTTGACACCGTCCCTTGTGCCATCCTGGTCTCTAACTTGGAGAGAGGCAGATTCGATGGATGGAGCACTGGGGGGATCAAGAACTGGCTGGATCGCTGCGCTCCAAGGGTTGATGGCAACGGCTTGATGTGCAAGTGGAAGACAGTGAGGAGTGGAGTTCCTTAGGGGTCAGTACTGGGAGTGCTGCTCACCATCTTTGTCAGACATGGCCAGTGGGATTGAGTGCACCCTCAGCAAGTTTACTTACAGGGACCTGGGCAGGCTTGAGAGCTGGGCCTGTGTGAACCTCTTGAAGTTCAGCCAGGCCAAGTGCAGGGTCCTGCACCTGGGACATGGCAATCCCAGGCAGAAATCCAGGCTGGGCAGAGAATGGCTGGAGGGCAGCCCTGAGGAGAAGGACTTGGGGATGTTGGTGGATGAGAAGCTCTCCATGAGCAGGCAGTTTGTGCTGGCAGCCCAGAAATGCCCCCCTGGGCTGCATCCCCAGCAGTGTGGCCAGCAGGGTGAGGGGGGTGGGGGGGATTCTGCCCCTCTGCTCTGCTCTGCTCTGCTCTGCTCTGGTGAGACACCACCTGAGTCAGCACAGGAAGGACACGGCCCTGTTGGAGCCAGTCCAGAGGAGGCCACAGAGATGCTAGAGGGCTGGAGCCCCTCTGCTGGGAGGCCAGGCTGAGCGAGTTGGGGGTTCAGCCTGGAGAGTAGAGGGCTCCAGGGAGACCTTAGAGGCCCTTCCAGTCCCTCCAGGGGCTCCAGGAAAGCTGGGGAGGGACTCTGGCTGAGGGAGGGGAGCCCTAGAAGGAAGGGGAATGGTTTGACCTTGGAAGAGGGGAGATGGAGCTGAGCTGTGGGGAAGAACTTCTTTGGGGTGAGGGTGGTGAGAGCCTGTTCCAGGTTGCCTCAAGAAGCTGTGGCTGCCCCATCCCTGGAGGGGTTGAAGGCCAGGTTGGAGGGGGCTTGGGGCAACCTGGTGTGGTGGGAGGTGTCCCTGCCCAGGGCAGGGGGTAGCACTGGTGGGGCTTTAAGGTCCCTTCCAACCCAAACCATTCTGTGAGTCTATGAATTACACTGTACTTCAGTTGACACCTGGCCAAAGAAGAAAAGAGAATTGTAAAATTACAGTCATGTAAGGAAATGGTGAATCACTGCAGGGCAGCCGTGCCCATCCCCCCCCAGCTCTTGGCCTAACCTCTAACCTGCTGCTCAAGGATGCCAAGTGAAAGTTCCTCCCAGCCCTGCCAATTAACCATGTCTTTAAGAAGTCTGATAGTGCCCCAGCCATCAGGATGCGACACCAGCCTCTGAGACCCTGTGGTTTTTAAAACTGGAAAAGCTAGAATTGAGACAAGCTGCTGAAACAGGGCATCCTGTTGGCCACGGCCACAGCTCCTGGCTCAGCGTTACTGCCCTTCAGCACCGAGCTCCTGCTCAGAGCTCAGCCCTGCACCGAGCGGGTGCTGTCACAGCTCTGCACCCCCTCCCAGCGCTCGCTCTGTGTTGCCTCAGGCTGCCCGGTACCTGGAAGAGCTACAGAGGAGAGTCCCACCCGCCAGCCTGAGCTACTTCGTGCCGCAGCAGACCCTGGAGGCTGTGCACCGGGGAGCGGGTCTGCCCCGAAGCCGACCCCTGGTTCCTGAGCAGAGTCGCCACAGCAGCGTGGAGACCAAGGAGGTGGAAGAAGAAGAGGTGGCTGATGAAGTGGAGGACCCATGAGAACGTGCACTTACCAAATGTCAGTTTAGTACCAGGTTGTGTATTCTGCCCTCGTTAGGGGTCATACAGGAGGCCACACACTGCTACAACAAGGTTTTTTGGGTAGTACCAACACATTTATTTTTCCAGCTTCACTGTACAAGCAACAGTATCATCTCAAACACTATGTACAAAGATTCACACCTATATCATGTAACGAAACTGCTTTTAGTACTTTAATAAATTTGAGAGAGGAAAAAACCCAACAGGATCAGCAGATTGTCATTTCAGGCTTTTTTTTCTAAGTACAGAAAAGAGTTGAATAACTGGGGTGGAAACTCCTAAGTTGACACAATCTTTCAAGTACGACTTTGATCTGCTCAGGTGCCAGCTGCCTTGTCATTCACAACTGAAAACAACCTCTGCCAGCTCTGGGCAGGAGCTTGGCTAAAAGGGAAACCACTGCCCTGCTGCAGAACGAAGGGAGACGTCCCCAACCCCAACCTGGGTCAGGCAGGTTTGAGCTACCACTTAAAACACCCGGACCAAACCTCGGAACCACGGGGTGGTTGGGTTGGAAGGGCCCTGTGGAGGTCACCTGGTCCAGCCCTGCTCACACCGGGTCACTCGGTGTTTGTGAAGCTTCTTTCTCCCTGGGCAGCTGCTTTCTGAGGGTCCCCCACGCTGTGCTCTGCGAGGCAGGTTTCGGGCTGCAGCTGCCTTCCTTGGCACACGCTGGGTGCTGAGAAGTGAAGCCCAACGTCAATGACCAGGGTTCTGCTCACCTCCCAGCCTGGTGCCCTGCCCCAGGAGGGTGTGTTTGTCACACACCGACCAGCCCTGCTGCTTGGAACAATTCTGCCTTTTCCCATTTTTGTGACTTGCTTCAAAACTTGGGGTGAAAATGAAGGTTTTTCAATCTGATGCTTTCAGGGGCAGAGGGTGGAGGGAGGTTTTTAAGGCCTGGATGTTATTTATCCTTTAATAGGAACTTATTTCTGTACCAAGATTCTACATAAAGGATTCCTGCTTTGTTCCTGCCAAACCACAGCCCAGTTCTACCTCAAGCCTCTCAGGTTCAGCACATGCTCAGACGGTCAGTGCAGCTCCTCAGTTCCTACATCTCGCCCAGGGCGTCCTCCCCTGCGCTGTCACCCCTTCGGAGACGGGGTGACGGCAACTGTTCTGCCAAACACTGGTTTGGTAAGGGCACATCCCAGCCCGAGCCCCGGGAGGTGGGTGACCCTCTCCAGCCCCCCCTGCTTTTCTGACAAGAATTCTGCTGCGAGACCCACGCTGTATTTTTAGCAGAGTGCTGGGACCTGCCAGGGTTATAAATAGCTGGGAGCGGGGGCTGGAAGGCGTGGGGAGGATGGCGGTGCTGGCCTACCTTCCTGCATCTGTACACCCCGTACCGGATGGCAAGAGCTCACTAAATTGGCCTCCACTACAAAGTCCAGATGTCAAGTCAGGTTTGCTGGCTTACGGCTCTGCACCCTTCCCCCTTCTTCCTCCTCTCCAACCAGGTGACCGCGAGAGAGGCCCCAGCAGGGCCTACAACCAGCCAGCTGGCAAGAGGATGAGGTAAAGGGAATTTCTTTTTTACCCTTTGGCTATTAAGGGACAGCTTGGAGTTTCTTTTTCAGGTTCTCCATTAGCAGCAGGTTCTGCAAGGCCAGCCTCCTGCAGTCCCCATCTGGATCCTTCTCCACCACATCTGGAACAGAAGCAGCCGCTGTTAGTCAGGGAGCACCACCCTTCACTGACCTCTTCTCAACCCTGGCCAGCACAGAACTGCCCCAAACGCTGCTCAGTTTGGGCTGGACCTTGGCACTGGCAGGAATTACATCAGACCAGAAGGCAAAGATGCCCAGCCTTGGTCATCCTGAGCAGCGTGGTCGGCTGAGCCCTGGCCATCATGTTCGTTCTTGTAGCAGCAGGAACAGTCAGTTGGGCTGAAACACTCCAGAAACCACCCACTTGGCCTTCCCTGGGAGAGCCTCCATGCCAGAAGCTGTGCTTGTGCCCTTGAGCTACACAGAGCCTTTCTCCAGCCCATTATGAGCATGAGTGGGGTTTCCAATTAGAAACCACTTACTCCAAAGCCTCAAGTCTCTGCTCTGCCAATTCCTGCCATCCCAACAAGCGCCCAGCGTGCCCTCCTGCAACCCGTGGTCACACTGCCCTTCAAGTGGGGGAAAGGAAGAGGCAGGCCCCGAGGTTCAACACATTCTCCCTTCCAAGGGATGAGCCATCCAATGAAGCAGTATCCCTTTTGTGCCTTGCTCAGCCTGTAAGGGAGGGCACAAAGTCACTTCCAGGGGCTGTTACTGCAGGGCCCCGCAGAGCAAGCGCCAGGATACGCGCAGGATGTCTGAGCAGGGGGAGCTGGAAGTGCCGAGAGGCTGCGTGAGGATATCCTGTACGCAGGAGCCCCGTGCCCCGGGCCCTGGCAGCCCAAACACATGACTCACCCTGCTGGAGCGGGGCTATTTATAACCCCAGGGAGATCTTCTGGGTGGTGTTTCCATACTCCCTCTACAGACAGCAAAAGGGGGAGGGTACCAGACGGAGCAGAGGCTGATGCTGGCGCTTTCCCTACTTGCCACAAGCATGGATGGACCTGGAGCTGCTGTACTGAACGGGGGGGCACAGGGCACCAGAGTATCATCCTGGTAACTTAACTATGACCTAGCTCTACAGCACGTGCAAGGGGTGGGGAAGTCCCCAAAGACAAGCTGCTGAGGAATCAAAGGAACTGATTCCTAGAAATGTTTAGGTATTTATTCCCTTGCTTCCCCGGGAAAGATCAGGCTCCTCAGTATTAGGTCCAGCACAGCACTGGATGGGGACATGCAGTATTAGGTCCAGCATGGCACTAAGAGACAAGTGGAAGACAAGAGAGGTGGATCCCAGCCTCCCTCCCCAGCTGGCATGTCCCAAAGCATCCACTAATCAGACAATACCCCGATGGTGACTGAAGCAGTTTCTTACACCCCACTGCAAACACTTTCTAACAGGGAACAGTTCCAGCTCCAGCTCCAGCCCCAGGGCTGAAGGGCAGGAACAGTCAGTCACACCATGAACCACAGCAATCTGCCATCTGCACAGAGCTCTGACAGAACAACAAACTGGAGCAGATATGTAGATTTCTACTAAATGCTTCATGGGTAGCATTTTCCAGCCCAATGTTCCTCATTGTGCTTTAGCCACAGCAGGAGAAATGGAACTGCTTTAAGTTGAAGCTCAAGGTGGTGACCCTTGTCCTGGCCATCAGGCATGGCAGGAGAGGGCTGGCATGCTTGGCAGCTTCTCACTTTCCCCAGCTCCAGCAGCAGACCGAATAGCAAATCTTGGCTGGAAGAGTCATGAAGCCACAGCAACCCCACTGGCTCAAAACACGAGTTTTGAGTCACCAAAGCACATCTCAAGTGACCAAATCCGCCTGCTGGAGCATCAGGGAGGAGCCCAGTGCCCTCCTGCAAGAGCTGTGTCACTACTAACCTTACAACAAAGAGCAAAGGCACAGCCCACGAGGCTGCCGAGCTCCAGGAAGCAGCTCTGGAAGGACGTGCAGGTTTTAAATAAAACTCAAATTCTCTCTGACCAGACGTGGAGCTGAGCTGTATTCCTCAAGGTTTCCAAATGGCTGCTAGAACAGTTTCCCTTCTCTACTAAGCACACAACTGTGATCCTCTCTTCTCATTCCCACCACAATCCACCATACAATTTTCACAGAGAGAGATTCTGTTAACACTAGCTATGGGCATAAAAAGAAGCTACTGGCCATGTTCTCCTCCCCCTTCTAAAAATAAATTATTAAAAACAGATTGTGGAGACCCTCATGCTGAAAATACATTTATAACATTCCTGGAGAGGCTTGGAAATAGCAGAGTTAACTGCAGAGACAAGCAGATTCCTCAGAGCACACTGTGTCGTGGGAAAAGCGAAGTTTTCAGCCCCACAAGGTTCCTTTCAAGGGCAGTACCAGGGCCCAGCTGTGTCAGCATGGCTTCCTGCCTGCTCCCCATGGGATGGCACCTCAGCACGAGTGAGAACGGTGAGGGAACACAAGGAGCCACATGAGCTCCACTGAGAACACAGTGGGGGCTTCAGAGCTACAAAGGGCACGGCATTATTTCCTCCTGCACTTCCAGCCATTGCTGACCCCCGACTTGTGCAGCTCCAGCCCCCCAGAACCCACAGACACTGGGGCTTGCATTGATGTCTGGGTGTCATGGTGCAGCACCCAGTCACGTGCTGTCTTGCCATCAACAAGCAGAAGTTGGAGAACGGGGCCATGCTCTTCCTCCTCCCATTTTTAGCACTAACAAACCCCATCGTCTGCACACACGGCACAAAGAGGCTGTACAAGCTGTGTGTGTTCCTGCAGGTCAGTCACTGCCTGGAGGTAACAGTGACACTTTCTGCAGCTTCCAGAACTGGGTGGTTGCATGCTTGGACAGGGACATTCAGTGTGGTCTCCTATTTGTCCTGAACCTACAAGCAAGCAGTAACTCTGGCCATCATGCAGATCTCTGGTGTGCAGCACTAGGACTTTACTGCTGCTATCACAAAGAGATGCTGCCCAAAGACTAGACCACTGACCAGAAAAACACTGGCATCCACCACCACCACTTACCTCCCAGCCAGGACTGAGTCTCCAAAAGCTCTTCTGTCAGGTCTTCTAGAAGACGCTCTGCAGGGACACTGAGGAGAATGGAGGAGATGCAGGACAAGAGCCCCTGGCGCACGTACCTGTTGGAGAAAGCCCAAACCGGTCACAGCCTGTGGCTTCAGGCCCTACCTCTCAGTCAGGTGCTAGACTTGAACAGAGACAGAGCATGGCTGGAGACCGGCTCACGAGCTGGTCTCTAAAAACACAACTCACGTGTCGGTGTGAAAGCGCAGAGCCCAGACAAACTCCAGCAGTGCCTTTCCCATGGCAGTAACTGCCTGCAAAGCAAGGTCATGACAGGAACACTGAATACCTTCACACTCCCAGCACTACACAGGACCAGACACAGGCTGGTGTGAATGCTAGGGCTGCAATGAACTTTTATTTTACAGATGAGGAGGCGTATGCAGTGAAGTGAGACGTGGTGTCCAACCTCCCACTGAAGTTGATAGTTTTTCCAACAGAAGCAGCAAGAGATGCTGCAGTGGTGTCTGAACGACTCCTTTCTGAGCACTTTTTCCCAGCCCTTTTTGCAAGTTCTCAGCACACACCACTCAAACCTGCTGCCAGTCTAAGTGTGGCGGGCCCCAGGGCACACAGTAATTTCAGAAGGCACCTCTGAGCTCTCAGGCTGGGTCTCTCTTCCCACCTGCAAGTTCCTGCAGCCTTTTCTTACCACAGTGTTGACAGCCAAGTACATCAGGATTGCTAAAGAATGGACCAGTCTTCCAAGGACAAAGTGATCTTCCCCCAAGAGATCAAATGTTGTCAAAGGCCTGCAAGTGCAAGATGTGCAGTCTGTAGCAGCGAGAAGGCGGATCAGGGTGTCTCTGGGACAGCCAGGGTGGTTACACAGGGTGACCTGTCCCCCACAAGCCTGAATCCCTGAACCAACAGTCATCGTACAGTCATTCCCCGCTTAACACAGGCCACAGCGGTCTGGTCTCACCTTTGCTCCCAGATCAATAACATCTTCTGCTCTCACAGCAGCTATCACTCATGCTACCAACAGGCTTCACTTAGAACTGCTCACAAAAGCGAGCACCACTGCCATACTGGAAACAACTGTTCTTCTCAGGGAATCAGTTACTCAGCCCTCCTTAGGTGAGCTAAGACTTCAGTCACTGACAACAAACATGGTCACAAGGACCAATCCAGGTGACAGGCCCAAACCTGAGACAGAGTTAACTTTGATTCTGCAGTTTTGTGTGACCCTCCCAAGCTGGAGGGTCAGCCAACACAACTGGTGTGGTACCGCCAGAGTCATCCGCTGTGGACCTGTGACAGGTTATTCTTCAGAACATATCTTCACTTCTACAGGGTCTTACACACTCCTGCCCAACGAGACTTCATAAGAGAAGCCCAAGAAACCACAAACCCCTGCTCTCTTAAACTTTATGCATGAACCAGGCACTGGTGTAATGTCGCTGGACTCCCACAGAGCTTCTGGGCTTTTGTGTGCTGCTCCAGGGCAAGCAGAATGAGCAGAAAGGTTGATTCTGGCAGCTCTGGGCCCACATCCCAGGGGGTTCACACTCACCTGTCAAAGTGCTGAATCAATGGAAAAAAGAAGTGCCCAGCAACAGAATTGAACTCGTTTGGGCCAGAAGCCCATTCCACTTGAGACTGGCCCTGTCCAAGAGAAAAATGAAGTTTAGACACAAGATGCAGCACCCGACTATTCCATGTGTCCCTTGCAGCCACTGTCAGCCCCCGTCTGCTTGTACGCCTGTGGCTCCTCCTTTCCAGACTGGATGGCTCACTTCCCACGCCAGATCCTCTGACACACACAAGTAGTTCAGTACAACAGGGCTCAGTACTGCTGGGCCAGGGATAAGAACAAAGAACATGCAATGGGTAGAGGAGTTTTAGAAAGCAGGTTTTCCAGGATGAACCAAGGGGGAGTTCTGGGAACGGGCAAACTGGCATCAATTTATCTCCCTGCAAAACAGGCTGAGACAGCCCTGCACAAAGGCAGCTCTGGGATCTGGGTGGTGCAGTCAGAGCTCCCTGCAGCGGCCAGACCAGCTCAGAACAGCTATCCCTCAGGGCAAGGCAAGGAGTTCAAGGTTTATTTTCCTCTCCCTGCCAGGTACTCTGCACCAAAAGATTCAGCCAGATACTCAGACAAATTTATTTTTGAAGTTACGGTCTTTCCTTTGGGTTGGGCCCCATTTTCAGATAGAACTACAGCAACTCCTAGTGTCTCTATTTTTGCTGGATTTGACATGAACTTGCTTCTGGCCTCACCGTAGCAAATCTGCGAGTCTTGCTTTTGATCCTCTCATCAACAATTCTTCTCCAGTCCTTAGAACTGTCACTGCCAGGGAGGAGCTGGATACAAGGCTTTTGAGCACCAGAATGCTTGGTCTTCCCATGGAATTTGGGACAGGACAGTTCTTGAGCTGCCAAAACCAACACCTAGATGAAAAAAGAGGGAGGTTTCCTGTACTAGGGAACAACAACAATAGTTACCTGCACCCAAACTGATAGGAACAGCAAGGCAGGAAGGCACAAGAGGTTTTGAATGAAGGTAGCAAGGCAACCAACACCCAAATAACCAACTGGCTCTGAGGCACTGACCAAAACCACTTGGTCACTTAGCCCAGAAAAACAACAGTGGCTCCTCCTAAGACACAGTGAGTGAGATGACGCAGGAGTCACAGTCAGATTGCCTTCTTTTGGAAAGTGAAGATACAACAGTCTGATGGCACATTAGGAAACAGTGGCTTCTCCTAAGGCAACTGGCCATCACATGTTTTGCATTCTGTGGGGAAGGACAACTGCATATCCTGAGTGCAGGAGTGTTATGAACAAGAGGGGAACGCCAGGCACAAATACCAAGGTAAGAGATTCCCACACCTCTGCCTCCTCACCCCCCATCATACCTCAGGGGAAGAGCTGGTGCCACAGAGACACAAGGGAGGAGGAAAAGCAGAGCACTTACATCGAGAATGTCCACGCGCTGACCAAGACTGTAGTTCAGAGAGTAGAACTGGGAGGTCAAATATTTCGCTACCTGTACAGAAGAATCAAGGCATAATGAACACAAACCAAGGCTGGAAACAGCCTTCCTGCTAATTCTAAAAGCACTTTGTTTCAGGAGAAATGTGCGAACAGGGGAAATTCAGATACTTCCATTTCTAGATTCTCACAGAAGATGTAAATGATAAATGAGACTTTGCCTTTCTTCTTCCCCTCCAATGCAGAGGTAACCAAACACCACTCACAGCAGCTTTGACACTCTGAAAGAGACCTCATTGTGGCCTTTCAATACTTAAAGGGAGCTTACAAAAAAGATGGAGAGAAACTTTTTACCAGGACCTGTACTGATAGGATATGGGGTGAGGGTTTTAAACTGACAGAGGATAGATCTAGATTGGACATAAGGAAGAAGTTCTTTGGGGTGAGGGTGGTGAGAGCCTGGCCCAGGTTGCCCCAAGAAGCTGTGGCTGCCCCATCCCTGGAGGGGTTCACGGCCAGGTTGGAGGGGGCTTGGAGCCACCTGGTGTGGTGGGAGGTGTCCCTGCCCAGGGCAGGGTGTAGGACTGGACGGTCTTTAAGGTCCCTTCCAACCCAAACTATTCTGAGATTCTATCATTACAATCACCAGTCAAGTCTTCTTCTAGAGAAGCCCTTTGTACACAAGCTCCCCTCTACATGAAACAATCTCCCTTCAGTACAACAAGTCCTCAACTAATTTGCCTTGTCAGGTACACTCCCACTAACAGTCTCCAAACAGTTCCTCCGGTCTCTTACAGCTCTGAGAGAGTCTGCTCTTCTCTATTGTTTCAGTCCTCCGTTACAGATCCTACAGTCCATGGCACACCTCTGTGTAAATGCTGTCAGACGTGAACGAGCTGTTCTACCACACCGATAACTGCTGCTTTCACCTTGAAGTTTTGAAGTGCCTCAACTGGAAACAGGAAAGCAGTAGGAGGGACTCACAGGTATTGGATCTGTGGTTAAAACAGCTACTTGAGTTCTCTGACGGAGCTCTGCAAAGCCTTCAATGCAAGTCTTCTCCTCCAGATGCAGCAGTATTTTTGCCAGCTCCACGCTAACCTGCTCAAAAAAACAAAAAACGGAATTGGGTGTTTTCTCTCTCACGGAATTTACACAGCAGTACCTGTTTCTCATTTCTAACATTTAAGCAAGGACAGGCAACATCTCCATAGCTCAGAAGGGAAAGAACACACATCAGGCTAACCACCACTGCGACAGGTTTCTCCAAACACTGAACAAACCTTACGCTGACTCCTCTGTCCACACTCACTTTTGGAATAAGTGGTGGCATCATGAGATAGGAGGACTTGTGACTAGAACTGAGTTCAAGGGTGCAGTGTCACTTCCAAAACCCATCCAGATAAGCAGCAGCAGATTGTGCATTGTTTACCAGACTACAAACACCCCTTCCCTTTCTCAACTGGAAGAGCTTGCATCACTGCCACCTTCAAGTGGTCACTCACAAGTGGTGGAGCCCTCATGACAGCAGTGACCTTGTCCCAGGTTACTCTCACCTAAGCTTTTCATCTTGGCCAGTACAATCCAACTACTCCCTCCAGAAGACATTACACTTGCACAAGCAAATGGGCAAAGTCCATTTGATTTTATTCCCCATTTAATTGGGGATAATAACAATTAAATTCAATTTCAATTCAAAATCAGTTAAAACCAAAATTAAGATCAACCTGTCTGTGGAATTTGTGGCTGCTCTATAAACTGCACTTGGCTGCACTATAAACTGCATTTCTATTGGTTTTTCTGCCCAGCACAAAGCATGGAGCTTCCTCATGTTACTGGCATGTTACTACTTGCAACACATTCCATTTTCAGGGCTGGAGCTGCCAAATGCCAGCCCCTTTTCCTGCTTCTTTGTTCCTCTGTCCCCCGCAGCCGCACACACAGCCTGGCTGCTGCCCTGCTGGTGCCTTGAGCCTCCTCTCAAGGGCAAAGGCTAGTTCCCCTATGAGGATAAATCCCTACTTCACCTCTCTGGTTGCTGCTGGATTCTTTCGAATCAAGCTCTCAAGAGCCTTGACTGTAGCTTCCCATTTGTCCACATCTTCAGAACCCGTCAGGACTGAAAGTAATCAAGAGAAACACGAGCTATTAACAGAATGGCTGTGCTTGTGTATGTACCCCCAAGTTTCTTCTGCCAACTGCTTGTCTTGTGGGTGGGTGGTGGGTATCACTGACCGACCACGTAACCCACATCAGAAATGACATGGAAATTACTCAGAAATTACAGTTCAACACTCGAGCCCACGTTACTGAAATCCTCTTCAAATTAGCTCAGGAAAAAAGTAAACCTACACAGAGACCACTCTCCCCAAACCAGTAAGACTCAGCCCCAAATCTCCTACCTTCAATACAGTCTCGGATATACACAGGAGCCTTAGTCTTTTGTTCTGTATCCTCTGACATGTCATATGGGATGAGGTCATCATCGCTGTGAAAGGAATAAAATTAGGAGTTAGACTATGGGGTACAGACATTCCTCCTTTCCCCAGCTCTCCACCCCAAAGGGAAAGAACCAGCACACACATGGTGGTAACACTGTCACTCTTGCACCATCCAGCAGCACTGCTGAAGCCCAGGCTGAAAGTACTCCTTAGGAAGTTCTTTCAATTACTCTGAAGCTCAGTGAAGAGCAGTTCTGTGACCAGATCTGGAACTGGATCTCCTGGTCAAGTGCAGGAAGGACTCGGGTGACCCAGCAATTAGAAGCCTTGAGATTTCTTTATATATTGGTAAAGTCACTGAATCACAGAATCGTCATGGTAGGAAGGGACCTCTGAGATCACTGACACACACAAACCCCTACAGTCTCAACTACAGATCTGCTCTTAAAAACCTGCTGATTATTTTCCATTTCCTACCAGTTCCTTACCCCTTACCTGTCCAGCTCAGAATCTGACTCCTGATCTGACTTCACAGGGGCTGCTGTGTGTGACTTCTTGTTACTTTCCAACACCACTGGCACAGCAGCATCTGCCTTCTCGTTCCTGCTTTGAAGAATAAGTATTAAACCCAATGGAGTAACAGTACTTATGCACAAGAAGAAACTCCCCACACCTTCAGCTCTTGCTGCTGAAACAGAATGGCAGATGATTACATCTGCTGCAGCCTCTCACCTCGACAGGCCAACAAAATTATAGAATGGTTCAGGTTGAAAGCAAACTTAAAGATCATCCAGTTCCAAACCCCTGCCCTGGGCAGGGACACCTCCCACCACACCAGGTTGCCCCAAGCCCCCTCCAACCTGGCCTTCAACCCCTCCAGGGATGGGGCAGCCACAGCTTCTTGAGGCAACCTGGAACAGGCTCTCACCACCCTCACCCCAAAGAAGTTCTTCCCCACAGCTCAGCTGCATCTCCCCTCTTTCAAGGCCAAACCATTCCCCTTCCTTCTAGGGCTCCCCTCCCTCAGCCAGAGTCCCTCCCCAGCTTTCCTGGAGCCCCTGGAGGGACTGGAAGGGCCTCTAAGGTCTCCCTGGAGCCTTCTCCTCTCCAGGCTGAAGCCCCCAACTCTCTCAGCCTGGCCTCCCAGCAGAGTGGCTCCAGCCCTCTAGCATCTCTGTGGCCTCCTCTGGACTGGCTCCAACAGGGCCATGTCCTTCCTGTGCTGACTCAGGTGGTGTCTCACCAGAGCAGAGCAGAGCAGAGCAGAGCAGAGGGGCAGAATCCCCCCCACCCCCCTCACCCTGCTGGCCACACTGCTGGGGATGCAGCCCAGGGGGGCATTTCTGGGCTGCCAGCACAAACTGCCTGCTCATGGAGAGCTTCTCATCCACCAACATCCCCAAGTCCTTCTCCTCAGGGCTGCCCTCCAGCCATTCTCTGCCCAGCCTGGATTTCTGCCTGGGATTGCCATGTCCCAGGTGCAGGACCCTGCACTTGGCCTGGCTGAACTTCAAGAGGTTCACACAGGCCCAGCTCTCAAGCCTGCCCAGGTCCCTGTAAGTAAACTTGCTGAGGGTGCACTCAATCCCACTGGCCATTCTGACAAAGATGGTGAGCAGCACTCCCAGTACTGACCCCTAAGGAACTCCACTCCTCACTGTCTTCCACTTGCACATCAAGCCGTTGCCATCAACCCTTGGAGCGCAGCGATCCAGCCAGTTCTTGATCCCCCCAGTGCTCCATCCATCGAATCTGCCTCTCTCCAAGTTAGAGACCAGGATGGCACAAGGGACGGTGTCAAATGCTTTGCATAAGTCCAGCAGATGACATCTGTTGTTCTCCCCTTAGCTAACAAGGCTGTGGCACCATCATAGGAGGCCACCAAATATGCAGGCATGAGTTGCTCTTGCTGAAGCTATGTTGGCCACCACCAATCACCACCTTATTTTCTGTGCCTGAGCAGATATTCCAGAAGGATCTGCTCCATGACCTAGCTGGGCATGCAAAGGAAACTGACTGGCTTGTAGTTCCCCAGTTCTTCCCTTTTTCCCTCTCTGAAAATAGGGGTTAAGTTTCCCCTTTTCCCATCAGCAGGAATTTTACCAGACTGCCATGACTTCTCAAATATAATGGAAAGTGGCTTGGCAACTTCATCCACCAGCTCCCTAAGGACCCATGGATGGATTTCATCAGGTCCCATGGACTTATGTACCTTCAGGTTCCTTACAAGCTCTCAAACCTAGTCTTCTCCTACAGTGGGTGGTTCTTCACTCTCATAGACCCTGGTTTTGCCTTCATAGACCCAGTTGCCTTCAGCCTGGGAGGTGTGAGGAGAGGGGTTGGCAGTGAAGACTCAGGCAAAAAAGTTGAGAACCTCAACCTTCTCCTCATCTATTGCCTCTGTCATTTTCCATTCTTGCTCATCGGGGGTACACTCTCCTGAACCTTCCTTTTCTGGCTGACACACCCACAAAAGCCCTTCTTGTTCTTAGCACCCCTTGCCAGGTTCAGCCCCAGCTGCACCGTGGCCTTCCTGGCCTCGTCCCTACATACCCAGGCAGTGTCCCTGTACTCTTCCCAGGTCCTGCCTGAACTGCCTCTGCAGTTCCTCCTTGCCTTTTAGTGGAGAGGAAGGGGGAGGGAGAGGGGGAGGGAGAGAAGCAGAATCTCTTAACAGAAGAGCAACTGATCACAAAAATTAAGCTGATTTGCTGTGTTCCCCATGCACTAACTTGTACCTTGGACTGCTATGGAAGACTTATCTGTGATAATGGGATCACACTGGCCTGTACTGGCCAACGTATTGGAAGTTGTGAACAAAACTGAACAAACCAGGAAGAGACACCTTTAACCATTGCTAGTGGGATGAATACAGTAACAGAGATTTTTTTCTGTACCTATTTCTGTGGGCTTTGGCATGCCCTTTCAACTCTCTGTGTCTCAAACGCTGTCTATGCTAATCATGCCCCTAAAATGGGAGCAATAAATCCTCCGTACTTCCCTGCAGTGTTGGACAGCTTCATTTACTAAGAACATGAAGCCCTTTGTTCATCTACTGATTAAACTGTTTCAAAGGCCAGGAGCCACAGCAGAGGCTATGGAAGTTGAGAGCCTTTAGACTGACAGACATGCTAGATTTTTGTTACCAACGAATGGGCTGAGGATATACGGCCCAAATGCCAGATTTCCCAGACACCAACAGAAAGGCCCATTTGATCCTACCCAGGGGCATTTAAGAGCCCTAGAAACTGCAGCGTGGTTTCACCACACACAGCTGTCAAGCAAGCAATTTTAATACACGCTACCATTAGAATTCTGAGTTTAACATAACTACAGTGCATTGTAAGAATAAGGTGCAGTATAATGCTTAAGAATATGTAAGACATCTTGAATACAGCTCTAGTGTGTAACTGAAAACACCAAAGAAGTATGAAGAGCAAAAAGATGGCACAAATAGTAGCAATATCTTACCTTTCATCTGAAAGGCTGGGGACAACACAGGAGGGTGGAGTCTGTACCAGGAGGGACTTCAATTCTCTTGCTTCATCATCTTCTTCATACTAAACATTCAGAATAACTGTTACTGCACTGATTGCAAATACGCCCCAACATTCAGCATTTGGCCCTTCCTCAGTGTGCAAATGAAGACTGAATCAGGAGCAGATGAACCCACACAAATCCCAGTTCTTTCAATCCCTTTCCATCACTCCACTGACAGTAGTGTATCTATGCTGTATAGCAACCTGTGCCATACACAGTCTTTGTCTTTGTAATTAACCTGATCAGACCTTGCCTGAATGTTATTTACAATCTTTAAAAATTTCCATAAAAGGCAATGAAACCCGAGGGATGATGTGGGTTTTTAGAGAATTAATGTGATTTAATCACGTAGTTCTTACAAACCCTACTGGGGGATTGGACTGGATGATCTTTCAAGGTCCCTTCCAATCCCTGATATTCTGTGATACTGGAAATAGCAGAGCTTGGAAACCTCAACTCAGAGCAGGTCTTCCCACCGCGTCAGGGACCAAGTGTTCACCCTGGTTTAGGCTTGATATTCCTTCTCAATTTCAACGGGTCAGACTCTGATTCCCCCATGTAATATGATAAATCCTTTATTATCATCAGTCTGCCCTGGACTTTGTCATCACATTTCACTTTTAAGGCCACTCTCAGCCACCCGGCTATTTTCTGTACAATTGGGGTTTTTTTTTTGTAAATAGATATCCTCTCTTTTTGAAAGTGTGCTGCCTTTCTTTATTTCCAGATGCTGGATTGCCCTGGATCATCTAGTTTAAAGCTTTTATTTCCTCTAAGTCCTGCACACCAGACATAAATTTCATTATAACCTTCACCTGGAACTTCAGGACAGGCCCATCAGTATTTATTTTTGAACTAATGCTCTCTGCCACAATCATGCCCAGCCGCCTTATTTGTGGCAGGTTGCTGTCCAAGTGGCACTTCACGCCCTCCATCATGCTTGTGAGAAGCTCTGGAAAAAAGCCCAAACAGCACATGAGAAAATGACACAACAAACATCCATCTTTATGCCGGTTCCCTGAGAGTTCCTTAGCCCTCACTGCCTGGGAGCGGGGAGAAATGCAGGAAGGGCCCATGCAGCTGGGACTTCTCTTTCTGCTGTGGCAGGATTGCCCTTCAGCACAAATATAACAAACCCACCCTTTTTCATGGTCAACAAAGTCAGCAAAACATTACCATGTATTCTAGATCTGGAATATTTCTATTGTCATGGAAACAAAAAATGATGGTAAGTCAAGACAATCTTCAGTTTGTTTTTTAAAGTGCTTCAAAGCCACTGAAGTAGATGGTTGGACTCGATGATCCCAAGGATCTCTTCCAACCTGAATGATTCTATGATTCTAAGCGAAATGCCAAGTTTTGAGGAAGCTACAAGCCCTGAGTGCTACAATGGCCACAGAGGGGGAAATTTCCCTCCCCACCTAGATAAGCTGAAACGCCCACAGAGAAGGATGGCTGCCAGCTTTACTGCGCAGGCTTACTGCTGTTAGCCTGACCTTCTCCAGCTCTGAAAAGCTTATCTTTTTAACAGCTGTCAGATAAAAAATAGATTATAAAACTACAGTAATGTTAGTAAATAACAAGTCACTTCTTCACCTAAACAAGAATCAATTCTAGAATGAAACAGGTCTTGTAAGTAAGCCTTTTCCTTCTGTACAAAAGCCACACAACAGAAGTAACTCTAGACATTGGACTGAAATTTTTTATTACAACAGAAACAGAAATTTTAGACCAGGACCCCAGTGTTCTATGCCCTGTATGAACCCAGAATAGGAGGCCCTTGCTGGTAGCTTACTGTCCCCACTCACCTCCCACTGAGGGGAGCAGAATGACAGGTAGAACACATGCAGATAGACAGAGCCCAACCAAACAGCTTTTCAACCTTGGTGTACTTTCCCCGTCCTCTTTGAAGCCTTACTCGTGCTCCAACAGAAAGCCTATAAATTGCAAATCACACCATTCATCTACGCAGTCCCAGAGTCAATCCTTGTTTTCCTGTGACCAAACTTAAGGGTTCCTAAACCACTGTTCAGGTAAGAACCTAAGTTCAAAGACATGCTTCCCCAACTTCACAATCGAAAGCTATGCACTTGGAATTGTATCATATCAGTCCCAAGATGAAGATGGGACAATTCTGTTTATCCATAGATCAAAACAAGGTGGTTTTCCACTCACAGTCAGACTTTCTCTTACACAGAGCTATCCCCCACTTCTCCCACTGTCTCACCTTGCCTGCAGCTCTCGATTTCATGCTCCCTCAGGTGGGAGAGGCAGATAAGGATGGCCTGGCTAATGTACTGCTGCTGCTCGGGCGGGGAGTGTTTCACCGCACTGCTGCTGCCCCACGTCTCCAACAGGTCTTTCAGCACCTGAAGCAGAGAAGTCAAGTTGGCTTGAAATAGATCCTTTCTACACACAAGTCATCTTCTTGCAGCACAGGTCAGAAATGTGCTTTCCTACAGAACACTGTATGTTCTGATAGCGCTGTGTTCTTCATGCTTCCCAGTGAGCTTTACACTCCCTACAAATGGAGCTAATCTTGCTTTTCAGGGCCCAAAACATGCTGTGTTTGATCAACTGAGAACTCCACACCACCTTCATTTAATGTACTGATAACAATAAGGGAAGTTTTTTGTATTTAAAACAATATGTGTTATTGTCAAAACCCAGTATGATACTATGTGGTGTAACACGTTTGGAGTCCAATCCTATATAGCTGCCAGTACTTCCAGATAATTACAATTAGAACATATAACCAGTGCAAAAAGAAATAATTTTTAAAATATTGACAAAACAGTAGAGATTTCCAGAGATTCACATATCCTATAAGTTCCATGAAACTGCTGACTCGGAGAGGGAAACTATCTGCATCCCCATTGAGGAAAAGGCAGATGAGAACGATCTGGCACATCCAGCCGTTTGGCACACAGACAGCAATCAACAGCTACACCAGTTGGTGCCATCTGCCCAGCCACACAACCAGGGGCTGTCAGAGGAAGCTGAGAAGGATGGAGGACGTGTGACATCTGTCAGAATCCAAGCCTTATTAGGTTCTGCTACTTGGAAGACAATTTACCAATTACACATTAAAAACTAATGCCAGCAGTGCTGAACATCTTCTATCTGTGTATCACAGTCGGCTGGTGCTACGGCAGGGCTTCCCTCACTCCCATGAACAGTGATGGAAGTTACTTCTTAGGGAGTACCCAAATAGTGCACCCCACAGACAGGCACGCTCACACAGCACAACGTTCTCTATCAGACGCATCCCCGACAACGCTACTCAACCTCACCTTGAGCAATAAGGCACGCCGAAGGCTGTCCAGGGCCAGGTAGCCAAGGAGGCTTTGTAGCACCATAGTCTGCAATGAACCATGTGTTCTGCTTTAATTGTGCATAAAGTTCTCATCCAGCAAGGGTAACTGTGTGTTTTTACTACATTAAACCTTTCATGTTAAGAGACTGGTTGACAACATTCAGAGAGAGAAAAGTAAATTGAAAAATCAACCCCACACGCAGCTGCTGCTGAAACACACAGTAAAACAGGACAGCACTTTTACCATCAAAACCAGCACAGTCCCAGGCAAACATGGAACACAAAGTACAACCCTCACAACAGCATCACAAGCCACAGAACATTTCCTAACACCTTGTGACAAATGCAGGTGTGCAAATGAAAAATAATAAAAAAACCCAGACGCGACCCCTTGTCTCATCTCTTCAATCTAATTCTTATCCCTGAGGGCAGGTCATGGCTTCTTCAGTCTCTTCTCTCAGATTCTAAATGAACTAGATGTCTCCAGCTCCCCAGAAGCCTGCAATCACGTGCAAATAACCATTTGGTTCCTGAACAGTAATTCTGCTAATGGCCTTCAACCACGAGAGAGCACATGAATCCCATGATTTCAAAGCAACTGTTTAGCACTCCCTCTTCATTACGTTGCTCTGAGGGATGTACAGATCAAGTACACGTGGAGAGGCTATTTCAGAATAAAAAGTTAAATCTTACTCAAGAAGACTTGGAGCTCAGTGACACAAAACACTGGCACTTGGGAAAAGCACGCATCACCAACGCTGCTGTTCACCGCAGAGTCCTTACCGAGTGGCCATACTGCAAGAGCAGCATCTTCTGTGTCACCACAAACTGAGCTTTCTTGTTTTTCACAACCAGGTTCCCCAGCAACCTAGACAAGACATCTGCCCTGGCAAGACAGGGCAACAGCAGAAGGTCAGGAATCCACGTAATTACTGTCAGGCTGCCACTAATCAAGGAAATTCTCCAAGCATCTATTTGCAACAAAAGTCTCTAATGCTCCTCTCAACTCTAAGAGTTGAATCAGCAATTGCAAAGAACGTTTTCACTTGTTTTTTCACTGCATGTCGTGACACAGATCTTTAAGGGATGATGAAGGTTTTACCTGAGAGGGAACAATCAGCTACTTTACCCTTAAGAGTTTCTCAGGAAACACCACTGTAAGAAACCACCTACACAAACACACACACGTCAGAAACCAATTCTGCAATTCTGCAGAAAGAATTCCAGCTTTTGCTCTGGATCAGGGAGAAAAGCAGAGTTCTTACCCAGATGCTCTTTGCACAAACCCAAGGACCACAGCTTCCATGCAGCGGTCCGGCACACATTCCACCAGTCGCCAGCATATCCTTTGCCAGATGCAGTCTGACTTGGTGAGATCCGTTAGGTGGGGAACCAAAACGCTCAGAATTTCCTCTGATGTGGAAGAGAAAACAGGTAAACACAGCAGATGGATGGAACTGATGCAATGGTGCTCAAGGTCAGCCTGCAGATTTCAAAGTCCTTACAAGGCAAAGAAATACAGCGTAGTTTGCAGTTCTAAAATTGCTCCCGTGGTAAGAACTAACCCAAGCAGCCTAAGGAACCTGCAGGTATTGTCACAGTAAACAGCTAGAAAATCTTCCCTCTTCTTCCCCAGCCCCACTAACACTGCATTCATGTGAGCTGACAGAAGCACCAAAATCAATCAGATATGCAGTTGAGTATCCCCAGAAGGTAGAGAGCGGCCCATTCAGTCCAACTCACAGAACCCTCCAAGTGTCAATTGCTCCATTTCCCACTCCCTCTGCTGATCACCATCACAGCCATCCTTCTGTGCTAATGCAGAAAAACAAACCTTCCCCCCCGCCCTAAACAGGACTGTAAAACACTCACTGTGTCTCCCATGAACGCACACCTTCCCCAGGACATGAGAAACAAAAGAGATTGAGCAATCCAGACCACCTGGGACAAAACAGACACAAGCTTACCAAGAGCATCACCAGCATCCTCTGAACAACCTTCAGAGGGCGACACTTACACTTCTACAAGTACTGAAGCCTGAAAACATAGATTAATTTCTTCTCTTCAAGCATCTTCTCCTTCTCCCTCCAACATTTGGCTTTGGGCAGAAAGCAGCATCCAGTATTATTTATACACAGCAAGAGTTAGAAGCCTAAAGCAGCTCCTTCCCACAGTAACACAATGGTAATAAACCCACTGCTTCCTTCAGTACCATTTAAATCTTCCAGGCGATTCCTTCAGCACAGACCAAGTGACCACACTTTGGCAACAGACGGTGCTGTCTAACAGCTTGTAGGAGTGCAGCTTTCAGAGGGATTTTAAAAAGCCTCAGCCTTCTTCCCCATCCCTAGTGCCTTATGCCTTTAAAAAGAATGAAGTTTGGCATGAAGGATGAACGTGAGGCTCTGCAGCACCCACTGCCTGTATCTAAAGCACCACGTGAGAGGGAGTCCATGCACAAACCACTTCTCCGGAAGAGCTGTCCCTATCAGTCCTCCTGCAATCTTACCTCTTAGAGAATCTGAGATCTTCTGCAGGACCTGGATGATTGCACCACCCAGGAGAGGAAAGTAGTTCTGTGGGAAGAACACGGGTGGGTTTTTCCCCTGGAGCTTGTTGCTGACGTGGTCAGGCAAACACACGACCTGGGAGAGCAGGACCTCCTGCGGCGTGGGGGAGCCGGCCTGCGTCTGCTCCCGGCAGAGCTCCCACAGCAGGGCTGACATCCGTCCCTCCCGCAGGAACCGCTCCAGCACCGCCACCACCTCTGGCACAGCAGCGCTGGGGATGGAGGAGAGCGACTGGGGTAAGTCCCTGCCCTTTTAACTGGTCAAGAAGCCTGCGCTCTGGTGGTTTTCTGCTGTGGTCTTACCACTGCAACACTGCTGCCCAGCCACATGGAAATTCAATCACAATCAGATTAAAACCAAAGTGATTTTAATCTCTCTGTATCTTCTGTTTCTTCAACTTGTAATGTTCCAGATGCCATGAGCATGACTGATGAGCTCTGTGACCCCAGGGGGACTGGCAGTGCTGGGAACTGCTGTGACACCAAGGGATCCTGACCCAAGGGCACAGAATCAGAACTGTCTGGGTTGGAAGGGACCTCTGAGATCATCTAGTCCAACCATCAACCCAACTCTCATAAAAAACAACCCATCAGTAACCCATGTCTCTGAGCACTGTGCCAACTCCTCTTTTAAATCCCTCCAGGGATGGTGCCTGAACTCCTTCCCTGGGCAGCCCAGCCCAAGGCTTATTAACCCTTTCCCTTTAAACATTTTTCCTGGTATCCAACCTGAACCTCCCCTGGAGCAACTTGAGGCCGTTTCCTCTTGTCCCATCGCCTGTGACTTGGGAGAAGAGACTTAACACCCCCTGGCTCCTATCAGGGAGCTGGAGAGGGCGAGGAGGTCTCCCCTCAGCCTCCTCTTCTCCCAACTAACCAATGCCCAGTTCCCTCAGCCTCTCCCCACAGGACTTTTTCTCCAGACCCCTCACCAGCCTGGTAGCTCTCCTCTGGACACGCTCCAGCCCCTCAGTGTCCTTCTTGCAGTGAGGGGCCCAGTACTGAACACAGCCCTTGAGGTGAGGCCTCACCAGTGCCCAGCACAGAGGCACCATCACTGCCCTGCTCCTGCTGGCCACGCTGTTCCTGATCCAGGCCAGGATGCTGGTGGCCTTGGCCGCCTGGGCACACTGCTGGCGAGAGCCAGGCCCCCTCTCGCCCACCCTCACCGCCGCCCCCCGCGACCCCTCCGCCCACCCCTCGGGAGCGAGTCTCTC
>VZTM01000936.1:302474-333009 GCA_013400555.1 Jacana jacana
CCCACCCTCACTCACATCCTCAATGCCCGCCTCAGCCGCCGCCCCAGCCCGTCGCGCGCCAACGACGCAGCGTGGGCGGGAAAAGGCGCCGCGCGGCGCACGCCGATGGCGTCACGCGTGTGGGGGGGGAGGGGGACGGATTTAAAGGGACAGGGCAGGGTGTGTGAGAGATGGGGTGAGGTGGACTGGACTGGACTGGACTGAGGGGGAAGCGAGGGTGTCTGTGGGACGAGAAGGGGAGGGAGGGTGAGGGCGTCTGTGGGGCGGGGAGAGGGTCAGTCAGGACAAGCTCTGCAGCTGCAAAGGTCCCATCACAGAATTTCAGGGATGGGAAGGGACCTTGAAAGCTCCTCCAGTCCAATCCCCCTGCTGGAGCAGGAACACCCAGAGCAGGTCACACAGGAACGCCTCCAGGCGGGGGTGGGATGGCTCCAGAGAAGGAGACTCCACCACCTCCCTGGGCAGCCCCTGCCAGGGTTCCCTCACCCTCACCATGAAGAAGTTCTTCCTCATATTTCAGTGGAACCTCCTCTGTTCCAGCTTGCACCCATTGCCCCTTGTCCTGTCATTGGGTGTCACTGAGAGGAGCCTGGCTCCATCCTCCTGACACTCACCCTTTACACATTTATAAACACTCATGAGGTCCCCTCTCAGTCTCCTCTTCTCCAAGCTGAAGAGACCCAGCTCCCTCAGCCTTTCCTCCTCTGGGAGATGCTCCACTCCCTCCATCATCTTGGTAGCCCTGCCCTGGACTCTCTCCAGCAGTTCCCTCTTGAACTGAGGGCCCCAGAACTGGACACCATATTCCAGATGGGGTCTCACCAGGGCAGAGTAGAGGGGGAGGAGAACCTCTCTCCACCTACTAACCATCCCCCTTCTAATCCACCCCAGGATGCCATTGGCATTGGCCTTCTTGGCCATGAGGGCACAGTGCTGGCTCATGGTCATCCTGCTGTCCATCAGGATCCACAGGCCCCTTTCCTCTACGCTGCTCTCCAACATTTATTCAGGACCCCCGTGCTCCCCCTGGCTGGAGATGCCTCCATTCGGTGGGTGCCAGCCTCCTTCCCTCAGGGGTGTCTGACTTGTGCAGTGGTGAGTGATTGGTCCCTCTTTTACAGGGGACCCGTTTTGCATGTCTGTTACTGCATCTACACCTACTGTTTTAATAAAAGTTGTAAAGTTTTCCTACAAACGTTGTCCTGCTTAATCATAGTCATAGCCAGGGCTTCAACTCTTGACTTTCCGTAAGTGACAGCCACACAATCACAGAATGCTATAGGGTTGGAAGGGACCTCTGGAGATCATCTAGTCCAACTCCCTGCCAGAGCAGGTCCTCCTAGAGCAGGATGCACAGGAACTTTTCCCGGTGGGTTTGAATGTCTCCAGAGAAGGAGACTCCACCACCTCTCTGGGCAGCCTCTGCCAGGGCTCTGCCGCCCTCACAGCAAAGAAGTTCCTCCTCATGTTGAGATGGAACTTCATAGGTACAAGCTTGTGCCCATTTCCTTTTGTTCTGTCATGGGGCACCACTGAAAAAAGACTGGCCCCTTCCTCTTGACCCAGCCTTTAAGCATTCAGAAGTGTTGATCGGATCCACCCTCAGCCTTCTCTTCTCCAGACTAAACAGACCCAAGTCCCTCAGCCTTTCCTTTTAAGAGAGATGCTCCAGACCTCTAATCATCTTCATGGTCCTCTGCTGTTTCTTCTCCAGCAGTTCCCTGTCCTTCTTGAACTAGAGATCCTAGAACTGGACCCAGTGCTCCAGATGGGACCTCACCAGGGCAGAGTAGAGGGGCAGTGTGCCCCTTCCTCGACCTGCTGGACACACTGTTCTTGATGCAGCATTATGCTGAAACACCAAAGGATGTGGTGGGCTTCATGTAGCCCTGGGTATCATGATAGCCAGCCCTGGTTGCCACATCCAGATGGATGACTGAGCTGCCACTGGGCACATGGAACAGAGAGCAGGCGCAGGGAGGAGATGGGAAGAGATGCACAATGAAACTCAGATTGCTGACAAATTCAGGCACAGAGAGCTCAGTGTTTATTAGTATCACGCCAAATGGTTTGTACATGGAACAGACTCTCCCACGTCTGCAAGCTGCCTCGACATCCTGGCAACGTTCCTCGGCCCGCTCTGTGTGGCTGAACCAAACTACCTCGGTCTACTGCGCTGTGCTGCCAGCCGGTCTCTGCCTGCTGCCGTTGAGACCCTGGGGTCTGTCCCAGCCTGCATCCCCAGCAGGAGTCCATGCAGTCACCTGCATCCCTTGGCAGCGTGGGCGAGGGACCGTGCACCTCCCAACCCTGCACAGGAAGCAGCACTCCCCAAATCTGTGCTTGTCACCACAGAGATATCTCTGAGCTCCCACCCTGCAGATGACAGGACCTGTCCATTTTTATTGCTACTCTACATGGCGGTGATAGCTCTCAGCTAGCGAGCACTGCCTCTAAAAGCGCTGCTTCAAAGCAAGCCTAATGCCCATGGCCGTCCTGGAGACCTTCTTGCTATTTCTAACAAAATGCTTTTGGAGCTGCTGAGCTGAGTCTTGCCGACTGAAAGACACTAGGCATTTACTGCTGGGGGGGGAGGGATGCACCAACCAAACTCAGGGTGACCCCGACAACCACTGGGGCTGGGATCTGAGAACACAATGAATAATGAATGTGACCGATCCCGTCCCAAGCTCATCAGGCCGGTTCTGGGGTATACTCCTGCTTCCTCCAGGGCCATCTGCTGCCCAAGGTGAGAGCATGGCCATTACCTGTTGTCCGGCTGAATCTACCCTGCCCAAAAGCCCCATCCTGGTACCTCCAGAGGGTGAGTGGTTTTTGTGTGTCTGGAAGTTTTTTTCAGCATCTTTGTGTTGCTCATCTGCATCCACTCTAGAGGAAATACTAACTATTTATCCACTTCAACTTTCTTCCTGCTCCAGTTGTTGCCAATAATGGTCATGCATTGGACAACTGCTGTGTTTTTCTTTTCTTGGCAGGGTGCTTGGCACATTTTGCTGTGCTTCCCATGGAGGTCTCACTGGCACGTGCCGGTGAGTGCTGAGTGGTTAGAAAATGCTCCTTTGTGTAACTTTCTGCCAGCTCACCCACAGGGTATTTAACCTGCAAGAGCATCCCAGCACCCCCTGAGGGGGGGTATAACTCCCCTTGGGACTTGCAGCTCAGCCCATAAAAGCCCAGGAGATGTAGGGCTGAACTCAGCATGTACTACCTCGCCATCTGTCCTGGAGGAACGTCACCGTCCCAGTCTTTGAGAAGGTTTCTTTTCTGTCTGGTGCCCTGTCATGGCACAAATGCAAAAAGCTCAAGGACATCAAATGCTCCCTGCCAGATCCAGGCTGAAGACATGAGAATGCTTTCAGACAGCCTTTACATTGCCAAAAAAGGGACGGAAAGAGCCTCTCGATGGGTTTGAACAGGCAGGATGAGGTGGATCAGCCCCAACATTCTCTGACTTAGCTCTCAGCTTGCAGACCTGAACTGGACCTGCAGGTGACAGGGGTTTTTTTCCCAATAGTGAGAATACCCCCATCATCCCCCCCCCCGCCCCAGTTTTTACAAACCCTTTCTCCCATCAGCCAGATGGGTCAAACGTGGGAGCCAACAGTCCTCAGGTCTGCGGCAGGCAGTCCACGTGGCTTGAGAGAGCCAGTTACTGCGCTGATGGAGGTGGGTGTAAAGAGGGTGGCCAGACCATTTGCTGTTTCTTGAGATGCTGCCTTCTCATCTGAGACACTGCCTTTTCTCTCAGTGCCACCTTGTGCTGACCAGGGCCAACAGATGGGCAGGAGTCTGTGGCTGCTGAGAGGAGCAGGGAGTGGATTGCTGTCTTTAGCCAGCGAATGTCTGCTCAGACATTCTCGGGATGTTTATTCTCAAGAACCAGCAGCTGTACGTGACCCGGCCCCAACATGGGCAAAGACTTTTACTTTAGCTGCAACAGAACTGCGACATCAAGCATTCCCTCTCCCCCACCCAGGTACCCGCCCCCAAAGATGCCCTGACCCCATCCCACCCCACCAGCCCCCTTGGTTCACTCCAGGTCTCCTCTGGGAAGGCTGCGATTCCACTAGTTGTGCAAGCTGCTGCCACACGCTGTGGAAGCTGGAGCTGTTGGGGAACAGAAAGGAAAAGGGAATGAGACCTGGTTGAAGAACACAGGAGTGGAATGTAGGCAGCGACCCGGAGGTGGAGCAGCAGGATTAAGCACTAAGCTCAGGGCCAGGTGACAATAAATCATGGTCGTAAATGCCATTTCTTGAGCACTGGTTCAAGTGGCATCAGAATACCCTGAGACCAGCAACGCCTCTGCCAGCTCCTCACTTTTTGCAGAGGTTGAGGCTCCATCTTGCCAGCAATGAGAGAGTCTCGAACTGGTGAATGGAAATGGGAATAAATACAGGGCTGAGGCAGGAACACCCTGGTGGTGCAGCAGTGCAGGCAGATACATTCCACTTCAGTCCTTCTTTCTAGCAGCATATAACCAAGAACAAACTGGGCAGGAAGAGGCAAGCAATGAGACTCCAAGACTGCTAGGACTTCTGGTGCAATACAACCTGAGGTTCAGGACGTCAGCCCACACCTCGTGCTCTGCAGTTTCTCAGTCCATAGACAGAGTCGACAGATGGGTATCACAAGCTCACAAGCTGTGGCCACCTAATCCCCTTCAGCATGCTGGAGCTATATAACAGGCAGGAGGTGATGGGGGGACACTTACCAGCTACTGCTCTAAGGAGTGTTGGTCTCAGGCTGAATGTCTTTCTCAGGCCTGCAAAAAAAGAACAAGCTTGAATCAGTCAGTCCATCACTCGGTGGGGACAAGCACATCTTGGAGCAGGAGTAGAAAATAAACAGTGGTATTGCCCTTGGAGGCAAGGACACCTTCACAGCGTTAGTCCTCAGCACAGTGCTTGCTGATCAAGGACCTGCTGATGCTGCTCACAACCTGAGGACCCAGCTGTTCAAACCATGGTCAATGGGGAGAGCAATGCACCTTTTGTTCAACGCCCTTGCAGTGCTTTTTGCACACTTTTGGCTTAAGCAAAACACTTCTTTCTGCTAGTTTGAAGCCCAGACAACTTCAGTGCCCCAAGATGAGAGAGCACAAATGAGCAAACCAGAAGCCGCAGCAGATCAGGTGGTCCAAGGACCTTCCAGCATGCAGAGGCCCGGTGCCCACTCCCGAGGAGCATCCCAGCTATGAAAAGCAAAGGCTGTTTTTTTCCAGAGAGTGCTTGAACTGCTTTCATCTATTTTAAAGACTGGCAAAACATGCATGTAACGCTTGACAAAAAGAAGCATGAGAAGCTCTTGCTTTCAGCTACGTGCAACAGTGACGGAAAAAGTATATTTTCTTGTATGACCATCAGCTCCCGGGAGCTGGGCCCTCTGAATCTAAATCCCTTCTCTTCTTGGCAAAAAGTGGAAGCTGCCTGAACCTTTGCCTTGTCCTGGACACTGAGCGGCCCCACATGGAGAGGCAGAGGCGGGTCCTTTCTCCCAGATAAGACCTAGCCCAGTGACTAGACCATGGTTTTCCCAGCAGCAATGCTCTAGTGAAAGCAGGTCCCACCAAGACAACTTTCCCCTGATGTGGGGGACGGTTACTGACACAGGATCCCAGGGATATGAGATATAAGGATTCCCCCTCCCAGCAAACCATCCACCCTCTCTGAACCAATCCTGCGCCAGTGCAGCTGCCGAGGAAAGGTCTCTTATTTAAATTGGGACATGCTTTGAGTGTCTGAGAAAGGTTTTCTAGTGGCCAACATAACCTGATTCTTAGGAGCCCTCCCTCAGCTCTTAATTGCCACAACAGAACATTTGGAATGATCTACTTTGCAGAAAAAAATGCAGATTTAGACTGTGTATATATATCATGGGCACAATATATGCTCTATATGACCTGATATACTGTATATAAACAATACATCCCATATGTTCCCATAGGGGACACCTAACTACAGCAGTGCATGCTAAACTAGCTTCACCTAAGCTTAATTTAATGAAACCAGTCCCCAGTGTCCCTGCATCGTGACCAAGAACAGCTCAGACATGGCAATACCAAGCTGCAGTGTTGCCTCCAGGGTCTCATCGCGGCAGCCATCCAGACTCCACTGAGGGCATAGCTGCCACCCAGAAACAACAGTCTGGGAATTGCCTTGCCCTGTCCATGGAGGTTCCCATCTCCCAGACACACACCAAGTTAAGAAGGGAATCTAAGCAGGGCCTTTGCTGACATATCATTCAGGCCACTCATAAGGCATTCTCTTCGCTGGACAATGCCAAGGAAGAAAATACTGCCACTTCGTCCCCAGATCTTCTCCTCCCACATGGCCAGAGCTCCTGCTTCACATAAACAAGGGAAAGTAGCCCAGAATCATTTTGTGTTCCCACATCCTTCATCTTCACAACTTTAGGCACCCCCAGCCCACTCCAACCCTACGGCCACCATGAGGAACTGACAACGGTTGTCCTCTCACCCTACAGTCATAAAGACACAGCTGAGTTTAGCAGAAACAGTCCAGATCAGCAGGAAAAGAAAGAAAGGCGGAATCAAGGAGACATACAGCCAAACCAAGATGCCCATGGAGCATGGTCTTTACCGGTAACCCTCACGGTATCGCCTGGAAGCAGTTGGGCGCTGTCTTCTCACATAGAGATCTGTCTCTACCATCTCCTGAACCGCTTGCTCTGAAAGCAGGACAAAGAAAGATGGTCCTCTGTTGATAAGATCCTTGCAGTTGTCAGCAAGCCCTGCAGGAGTCTGCATGGAATAAGCTGATGGTTGGGGAGAAGCTCCGTGGCAGCTGAGGACTGGCATTTTCAGGGCTGTATCTTGCAGACTGGTTCAGAAAACCTCTACTGCAGCCCTCTGTCTTTCCCTCAGTTGAGCCTTGATCTTCTCAAGCTCACTTCAACTTTTAAATTCGATGCCTGTTTTGTGTGGCATGTTTGGAAACCCAGCACAGTGATGTCCTGCAGACCACAAGTGCTGCACAGTGCAAGAGATCGTGGCTTCTGCAGACCCTGACTCAGGAGGGACCTCTCAATTGCGCGTCACAGCTGGCCCCAGATAACCAGTCAGTGGTTTTGCTACCAGCAAAACCGCAGCCCTTAGGAGTACACAGAACCAATGGTCTCCAAGTAACTTCATGGATATCTTTCTGGCCTGGCTCTCCTCCACACTGCCCAATGAAGCTGGAGTTACACCACGTGAAGGCAAAGCATTCTCTTTCACTGACTGAAGCCACGCGTCCCGCTTTCCTACATCGCCTTTTGGCCTTTCTCACGCAGCTTAAAGCAGCTCAGAAGAGCACCAAAACAAACTTCACTCCCCATTTGGAGAACCACCATCAGGTCGTTGCTGTTCAGTCTCTTCCTCGCCAGCTGGTGCAGCTGAAAGGCTACTCCTGTGGTTTTTCCTGTTGCACTCTCCATTGATACACACAGATAATCCGTGTGTATTTAGCATAATAAGGAGGCACAGATAGAAGCTGCCATTTCCCAACCTGAATATGTGGAATGAGAGAGCGGGTGAAGCAGCTTTTACCCCTGTGTGACAGAGAAGGATTTACTAACACTTGGGTGACTTCCTTCGCTTCCACACACAACACTGCAGAGCTGGTCAAATTAAATTTTGGCAACAACAGATTTCTTTGTAAACAAAGCATGATATTAATGGTTTCTTTACTGGTCAAAAAAATGCTTGTTCATGGAGAGAAGAGATAAAAATTTCCCAAAGCTGCCATCAGTAATTCCAGCGATATTTAGCGGAGGGAGGTCTTGAGACCTACTGAGTGTGGAAAGGCCAGGGTAGGCAGGGACACCCTCCACCCTCCTGCTGGCAAACCAGCTCTGTCCCCTAACGACTTCTGAGCTCACCACCTTCCACTGAGGGAAGGCTCAGTCTGTAAAGGGAGAATGCAAAAGTTGATTTTGAAGTCAATGACATATTTGCAAGTCAGGTGGAGAGGGCTGGGGAAGGGTCCTAGCACTGGGCACTACTGAGCTACAGCCTGCAGAGTGGGAGTGGGCTGGCCAGGAGGAGACGAAGGGAAAGCGAGACCCAGAGTATCCACATCCTTGCTCCAACCTGCTGCCATGGGAGTGGTGGCAGCTTAGGGTGAGGACCACATGCCTTTCCTTTTGTATATGACCTGAAGCACGGCCAGAGTCCATCATCCTGGTGTCACCCGGCTGAGCATGGCAGCCACAGAGCCAGATTTCCCCAAGGTTACCTGCTAGGCCAGTGGGAATATCTCCTTAACGACCCCCTTTTCAGGGCCGCAGGCACAGCCACGTTGTTCAGGAGAAAGGTCTCTGGGCATATTCTTGCTTGAAACCCATGCCTGAGGACAGCTGTTACCTCCATTTCTTTGTAGAGCTGCTTTCCTTCAAAAATTAGCTGCAAAGAAATGGCCTTTTGTAGCCAGTGCTCACAGCCACTCCCTCTGCACCCACAAAAACTGAACCCGAATATTTGGCTGGGTGTACAATTTTTGGTGCATAAGGTGGCAAAGCCAGGAGTGGCTCCCTCGTCACTGCTGGGTGAAGTGGTAAAAGCAAGTGCCTGCACGGGAGAAGGGGAATTCTCTAGTCATGATCTCAAAGTTTGGCCCAACTCACCAATCTCTTCCACAATATTCTCAGTGCTTCCAGGAGGAGTGGTTTTCTCCTGCTCAGAAACGAAACAAAATAAACAAACAAACAAACAGAAGAGTAACAAGTCAGTTGGGTGCTCCTTGATCTGCCATTTCATTTTGCTCTACGGGAGGAGTAGGAATCACTGAGGCTTTTCTTGTCATTGCTGTGTTTAACACCACGGGCACGGTGGGGACACAACGGCTTTCCTCCTTGGTGCCCTCAGTTGGTGCCCTCAGCACCAACACACCTGGTCTCTTCAGCCACTCTATGCAGTGGAACGGTGTCCATCCCAGAGCTGGGGCTCTTTCTTCTTCAAACAGAGACATTCATGTGAATACAAATTGACAGCACTTGCTCCAGATTTTGGGATAAAAAGCACCACTGATGTATCTGACATGCTCACAGAAAGACAACGACGAGCACAGCTGACCCCAAACCTGCAAGCACATGCTGAACTGGGATCTTTCTAGAGTAAGAAAATATTCCAGAGTTGTGATTACAAATTTATCTAGCCCAGCTGCACACAAGCATTTTTCTTGCAAAGCCAGAGCAGCCCACAGACACGTTCAGGTCTTCAGGAGCTGGATCTCACCCTCCTGCACCATAAGAACGTACCCGAGAATCCAGTCCCTAGTGCCTGTAGTATCAGATCAGGCTTTCCCAATCCCAGCTGAAGGATCAATGCAAATTCCTCCATACAACAGGGAGCGTTTTCTAATCTATTCAACACAGCAATCACAGCATTCATAGAAAAAGATATATTAGGAAAGAAAATGGGGTGAAATTATTGCTTGCTGCCGGGATTCAGATTTTTCTCAGTGGAAATATTGGCTACATCGGTCCTATAGATGCTGGAGTATTTGGTGTTTTGCTATTTTGGGAAGAGATAGGAAATCACAGCACAAAGTAACACCTGATTTTAAATATTGAGGAAAAAACTAAAATTTACACAGAAAAAAAATAAATCAAACTTTAAAGCAATCAGAATAAAGATTTTTTTTCCCTAGTCATGAGGAAAAAATACCAAAACACTGATTTGATTTAATATAAGAACCAGGCTATCCCATTTAGTCCTGTGCACGCATGAAGTACAGGCTGTCCTTATCTTTTGTGCCCTCTGCTGCTAGTTGCTTTTCAGCTGTGGTTCCTCTCCCAGTGCCTGCTCTCCAGCCCCTGCTCAGAAAGTCTCGTGCCCACTGTCTGGGTGCTGCTGCCACTAAGAGCTGGTTTGCTTTTTGGATAACCTTGTAGACACAGCCTTTAAGCACCTTTTGGGGTTACTCCTTGTACAGCCATGAAACGAGCCTCTGTGAACTCATCTGCTGCTGTTGTCTCCAAGCACAGCTGTTGGCTTATCTGTTTTCTTTCTGTGTGAGCTGGAGCAAGGACTAGTGTTTCTTACTTGAATGTCAAGCCCGAGCAGCTGAAGGGACCTGAGGTTTGAGAGCTGACAAAACTGCTGTTCGACCCTCAGACCTCCAGGAAGGCAGTAGGTTACTGCAGACCTGCTACACGGGGGCTTTGCTGAGCGCTGCCTTCCCTCCAGACTCTTCTTTGAACTGTTACCCACCCGAGGGCTTTAAACAAATCGGGGGGACCATCTGAGGAATGGAAAGTTTGGCTCCTATGGGTCCTCCAGCTCTATGGGGATACTGCCCTCCAGCATCCCAAAACCTGTTGTTCTTCCAGCGGATCAGTGCTGATGAGTGAGCAGGGGGAACCAAACAAAGGAATGGAAAAACACCGAACAGATGGGAAGAACATATCGCCTTAGCTCCCCAGACCACACTTTCATAAGCCTTCCTTCTGGCAAAGGTGCGCTCTGACATTAACTTGACCTCTCTGGCTTAAAGAATGCCAACATCTCCTGCTCTGACTTGGGATATGTGAACAGGTCACCCTGGCACTGCCCCGCATTCCCGTGGGGGCCTGACTGTAACTCAACACGGTCTGGCGACACCCGCCTCCTGGAGCAAGAGCCCCAGAGCCCCGGCTCCTGCTCGGAGGCTGCGCACCCCCTTTGGAGAGGGCAGGTAGCAGCAGAACATGAGGGCGACGCTGGGACAAAGGCAGGTTTCAGACAACAGGCAGGTTGTCTGAGGTTTTCCAGGAGCACCAAGCAGCGAGGAAAACTCACTGCCTGGGAGCAGAGGTTGAAGAAGAGCAGTCGGGAAAAGCAGACCAGGGTCTGACACACTGGTGGTGTTGAACTCAAACCAGCCACCTACCCCAGGGGCAAACGATCTGCAGGAGAAATTTGCAGTGGTACCTGCTGCCAGGCAAGTCCACACAGGCTCAACACCTCATTTGTACTCGGTACGTTATCGCAAACCAAGTGTTTTGTAGCTATACCTCCCCAGCTCTCACAAACTTGTTCTTCCTAAATTCTGGAATGGGTATCCGTGGATGGGTCACTGCCACAGGACACAGCAAGTGCTGGTTTTGCTCCATCCTTCTTTGGGGTACATCTGTGCTTGCTTACTGCTAGAGATCACCAGGCAGCTCAGCCAAAGCATATGGAAAACTGCCTTAAAGCACCTGGAGAGCTAACAGCCAGGGACTTTGGTTAAAATTGATGGTATCTTTCAGCACTTCTCACCGTTCCTTTATGAAAACTCTGGACTTGTCCCGCTCTCTGCATCCTGCAAGTTTCTCTGGCCTTGTCTAAGTTTAGTCTCCTTTACAGCGATCGCCTCGAGAGCGTGCTTGGCCTGGGGAAGTCCAGTTACCTACTCTTGACCATCCTCATCCATGCCTGTTGTCCCACGGCTGAGATAAAAATACGATTAGTAACAGGTGGACTGGATTAAAAAAAGATGTCACAGAAGCCACCAGAAAATCCAATGCAAGTGTTCCTTGGTGCTGAGGAGATGATATTCAAGGCAGCCTCGTGAAGACTACCTACTGCCTCCAGACAATATCCCGAAATATTCAGTTACCTGCCTAAGAAGGCTTGGAGAAAGACTCCTTCAGAAGTAAGGATCTCCCTAATACAGCCTGAGGTGAGTGTGTTCATACAGCTCAAGGTGCAGTTCCCACCACGGCAATGTCTGCTAACAGGCCCTGTCTGGCCATTGTGGAAAGCTCACTGACAAAGAGGAATTCACGAGGATGCTGCAGCTCACCGCCGCGTGGTACCGTAAATATATGTTCATGTATGGGAAGAAATAACTCAAGTATTTCCTTTTGGAATCAGTGACAGAGACATTAGCTCTCGTAACTCTGACATTCAGGAGGCTGGTCTTTGTACAAATGCCAGTTTACAGCAAAAACTCAACGTAAGGTATTGAAGATCAACAACTCTTCTGCCTTGAAGCCACGGAATAGTCATGAGAACTACCCTGACTAAGTAATGGGCATTTTGTGCTAAGGGGATCGTATCCATGTGCTAAAGTCCTTGTTAGTTTGTTTAACTGGGATCAAAGGGCATGAATTCCTTCCAGAACATAAATCTGTCCCCAAGACCCTGAACATACTGAGATGTCTCCTCATCAGCCAGTGATCATACCCATTCTGCATTTTTGCCCCTTTCATGCTGTGGGGCTTAGGAAATTGGCAAAAGAGTTATAAAATGGTGACAAGCAAATTGTGGAGGAATCTAAAATGTAGCACTTTAAGTAACAGCTGGGAAAATGCTGGGCTAACTGGTGTGAGCAGAGCACCACTCCAAGAGAGCCACACGGCCTGGTCCCACCACCGCAGATCTCTCCAAACCAAGCTGTGCCATAAGGACAGAAAGCACTCATTGTCCATCAGCCGTCAAAGATGCCCGTTTGTCTCTCTTGACTGCAGGAGGAACCACAGTTCCAGCTCAGGGTTTGGACATCTAAATTTTAGGGGCCTAAATCTGGGCACAGGAGTTCTCCTCCCATGAGTTAGGCTGGAGTTAGACAAGTTAAACATTGAGACTCAGGTCCGTAAGAGCACTCGCAGGCATCACCCCAAGGAAGACTTTGTTGAGCTTCAAGTCTGCATTCCCAACGCTTCTCTTTTTCAGTGGCAACGTCATGGCTTGATGCTAGGCTGAGGCAAGTTACTGGAAGGCAGGTGGTTTATGGTTAACCTCACCATTAGTTGTGGTTATTTTAGGCATTTTGTTTTTGCTGCTACCTCCAATGTGCCAAATCACTCCCCTCTCCCAGGGTACCTAAGTTAAATGCCTGGGTATTTCTGCTCCCCTTAGGAGGCTGGCAGGGATACAGCACCAGATGCAACAATGCTTTGAGCAGAGGGCAGACAACAAAACCAAAACTCCCTCAGTTAAAAAGTGAGATAAGCACGGCAAACCTGCTGGCTGTGCTGATATTGAGGGGTTGCTTGTGTATTTACAACCATTCTCTGCTGCTGCTCTTACCCAGACTGTGTGCTTTGGAGGTCTGTGAGGCCCTCTGCAAACACAGTGGTGCTGAGCAACCAGAACCAAAGGTGGACGCTCTGAACTGATCCCCAGAGTGACATGGCATCTATGACCCATGCTATGGCCCTTCCTAACCACAGCCACGGGAGAGCAGACAGGTAGTGACAATGGCTGCAATTAGCAGGTGGCAAAACCTTTAAAGGTCAGCAGCAGCTCAGTTGCAGATGACAACATCTGCCTGCTCTTACCAACACTGCCTAATTCACACAGCTGGGAAGGGAAACACTGGATTCTGGCATGACTCTTCCAATGAGCTCTTCTTAATTAGTTTCCCCTGACAGAACACCAACGCTTTCTACTCTTTCCCATCAAGAATGAAATCTCTTCTTGAGTTGATATGTCTGCTTTCTCCATCTTGACTCGTGCAGTGAGCAAGTGCCACACGATTGAAAATGCCTCCTCACAAAGCGTGATGGTGATACCAAAAGGATAACACATGCAATACAGTCAGATAGTGTGTAACCTGAAGGCTGACATTTATTTGCAGAATGTCCCTGAATAAAGAAATTCCAGGGGCAGAGCCCTGGAATCCAAGCGGGACATTGAGTCTCGACAGCCTTTTGAGAGCAAAGGTCCACGGAGGACTGTAAATATCCAACCTTTGCCATTCTAATAGTCACACTGAATGGTCATCTTAGACTCTTTTTAGCATCTTTAACCCGAATCTTACATCCACAACTACTGAAATCATAGAAATGTCAATGGAAGGGACATTTGAGATCATCTAGTCCAACCGTCAACCCAACTGATATATAAACAACAACCCCTCACTACACCATGTCTCTAATACTATTTCAGTACGTCTTATAAATCTCTTCTGGGGACAGTGCCTCAACCCCTTCCCTGGGCAGCCCATCCCAAGGCTTAATAACCCTTTCAGTGTAAAAACTTTTCCTGACATCTAATCTGAACCTCTGCCAGAGCAAATTGATGTCAATTCCTCTTGTTCTGTTGCCTGTGACTTCAGAGAAGAGACTGACACACACACACGCACACACACACACACCCCTCCTCTCTACTACCTCCTCTCAGGGAATTGTAGAGAGTGAGAAGGTGTCCCCTCAGCCTCCTTTTATCCAGGCTGAACACCCCCAGCTGCCTCAGCCAATCCTCATTTGGCTTACTCTCCAAAAAGGAGATGAAATTCAACAGGAAAGAAATGTGTACAGGATGACAATATTGACTCACTTATACTCTGAATACTCTTGCATCATCTCCTGGACAGCAAGTCCACAAAAAAAAACATTGCCATCTAACAAAGTACAGATGATTAAATCCATGCTCTTCTCCTCTTGCTCCTCTTCCATGTGTATCAGTCCTTCTCTCAGGCATGGGGTGGGTCCCCATCTGCATTGCTGAGAGCTGCCTTACAGTAAAAACTGCTGAGACGTGCTGCATTCTTGCAGGGGTTGTGGATCAACAGGAAGAATATGCCACAACTCAGCCAAGTGAAAGCTGAAACTTCCAAGTCAAGAAATCTTAATCTCCTGGAATACAAATATAGCTGTTACTTAAATGTCATCAGCTGTTGCAGTAAGGAAAGTGATTCAAGAAGAAGGGAATTCTGTACCTGTAAATAAATGCTTGTTAGTGATGATAGGCTTGAAACCCATTGAACTGCTGGCCATCTTGCTGGAACACCCTAGGCTTCCTTACCAGCACAAAAAAATTGGGGCAGAACTGTCTCCTCACATTAAAAGAAAAGCGTAGAGATTCAGCACGTTTCCATGGGCTGCTTTGGAATGTACCTGGTTAAAAGCACAAAGTTGAAACTTCAGATACACACCCTGATACCTGCCTAAATTACTTCTCTGGGCTGACAGTTTGTGGCAGAGAGTGCAGAGAAATGTCTGGACTGAGTACTGAGTTGGAGGACGTGCATAGAAGCTGAGACTTCAAAAGAAAGAGTGTTTTGGTTTTCCTGCACAAATGCTCGATTTCTCCTGTGTTCGAGGATATCCAGGTAGTTAGATAAAGACATTGAAAATCTAGTCCTGGGCAATCTGCTCTAGCAGACCATGCCTTCTGTTGGAGGAGCTGATCTCCACACATTCCTTCCAACCTGCTTCACTCTCTGGTTCTACAAGCTGTGGGACACCCAAAAGCACCACCGTGTCCAGATCGATAAATGACATAGCTGGGGGGGAAAAATGCAAACCAAAACACAGAGGAACCTTCAGGTCCACCAGCTCCCCAGGTCTAAGGACAGACATCCTCCCTGGCTACAAAACCCTCTGCTTGAAAAACGACAGCTCTGACACAGACATAAAGCCCAGCGTGATGGCAGGTCCTGAGAGGGTTACAGAAACACACCCTCCCAGTATTACTGGTGCTGTTATTTAAGGTGTTTATCACCCCAGCACGAGAGGCACAAAGACATTTAGTTATGAGTAAGGCAACTTAGTTTTCAGGACCTGTGATGGGCATAAGTAGCCCCCCAGGCCACAAGAGTCGCTTGCAGCATAAAGAAACCCACCCGAGATCCGGCGGGAACGCACCGCAGAGCGAAAGCTTGACGCTCTTGCCAGGTCTGGAGTGTGAGGAGTCCCAGTGCCACACCACAGAAGTCGGCCTTGTGAGGATGAATAACAAGTGTTTTTCCTTGCAGTTCTGCCTGTTCACGCTATGCCCACGTGAATCGTGGCTGTATTAGAACTGACACATCATCACAAGGATTTCCACGCTTGCGACTCACAGACACTCAGGTTGAGGACAGCGTTGGAGACTACTGACTGTGGGCAAGCGCTCCCAGCATAAGCCCTGGTGTTGCCAGTGTCAAACGTGGGATTGTCAGAACTGGGCAAGTTACCATGAATTTACACCGATGGCATCTCAACAAAACCACTGATGACGGACACCTCTGACACACTTCTGGACTCGAGCTCTTGCTGTCGCGGGGCACACACCCTGTGTTCCCAACCACCACTGGAAACAGCTCTCCACTCACCATCCTGTTGTCCTTGCACTGTTTTTTCCCCCACTGCCTGGCTCGAAGCTCACATTTGTGGGTTCTCTAAATCCATGGCCAACTTCTGCCTTGTCTCTACAGCCCATGGTACGTGCTGAAGACGGGAGGCAATCTATTTTTCCAGCCTGTAGGAGGCTGACACCCCTCTGCCATCTGCCACCATTCATTTTTCGTTGCTTCTGAAAACAACCCTGCTGTGACTGAGTTTAATGAAGCAGGAAACCCTCCAAGTACATTTTTCATAAAAAATCTGTTTACTGCTCTGTCACCTGTCTTACCCTCCTGCACTTCTGAACCCACTCCCTTGATCCTGGTTTGGCTGTAACGACTGGACTGCTCAGTTTCCATGAGAACAGGAAGCCAGTAGGAAAACAGGGGGAATCTAGAAATTATTTTTAGTAATTTAATGTGTAGCAATAAATAGAAATTCATACGAAAATATGGATTCTACCCTACTAGGCAAGGTCTTTGATGACTGCAATGAATAACAAAAAAACCCACCCCAGTGCCTTCTGAACACTCATTTGCAAGACGAAACAGCTCCCTTCAGTAAGAAATGGGATAGCTCAAGGTGTCTATGTTGACAGCTGACCAACCATGGCCAAAGCCCATTTAATGAATCCAATGCTCCCTGAGAAATCCAAAACTAGCATTCTCTTTTGCCAATACTAGTAACATTGCTTCTTCAAATGATTGGGGAGCCAACAAGGAAAGGAGCTGTGTTTCATCTTGTCCTTACCAACAACGAGGGTACTAAATGTCAAACTCAGGGGCAGCCTAGGCTGCAGCGATCACAAAATGGTAGAATTCAAGATTCTTAGGGCAGCAAGGAAGGTGTGCAGTGAGCTTGCTACCCTGGACTGCAGAAGAGGGAACTCTGGACTCCCGAGAGACCTGCTTGGCAGGGTAGCGTGGGAAAAAGAACTGGAGGGGAGAGGGGCCCAAGAAAGCTGGTAAGGAAACGATAGACCTGGCCACTCAAGATATGGACAAGGCTGAGCTACTGAAGGACTTTTTTTGCCTCAGTCTTCACCAGCGAGGGCTCAAACTGCACTGCCCAAGACACAGAAGGTAAAAACAGGGGCTCTGAGAAAGAAGAACTGCCCACAGTAGGAGAAGATCAGGTTCGAGACCACCTAAGGAACCTGAAGGTGTGTAAGACCATGGGACTTGACGAAATCCATCCACGGGTCCTGAGGGCATCATGGCAATCTGGTAAGATTCCTGCTGACGGGAAAAAGAGGAACATGACCCCGATATTCAACAAAGGGAAAAAAAAAGACCCAGGGAACTGTAGGCCGGCCAGTCTCACCTCTGTGCCTGGCAAGATCATGGAGCAGATCCTCCTGGAATCTCTGCTGAGGCCCATGGAAAACAAGGAGGTGATTGGAGACAGCCAACACGGCTTCACCAAGGGCAAATCGTGCCGGACACGTTTGGTGGCCTTTTATGAAACTTGGTGGACAAGGGCAGAGCAACAGACGTCACCTACTTGGACTTATGCAAAGTGTTTGACACTGTCCCCTGGTCTCGAAACTGGAAAGTCATAGATTTGATAGATGGACCGCTCGGTAGATAAGGAACTGGCTGGATGGTTGTGGTTGACGCCTCAATGTCCCAGTGGCGGCCAGTACTGTTGGAATGGGTCCAGTGGAGGCCACAAAGATGCTCAGAGGGCTGGAGCCCCTCTGCTATGAAGACAGGCTGGGAGAGCTGGGCTTGTTCAGCCTGGAAAAGAGACAGCTCCAGGGAGACCTTAGAGCAGCCTTCCAGTACCTGAAGGGGCTTCAGGAGAGCTGGGGAGGGACTCTGTCAGGGAGTGCAGTGACAGGACAAGGGGAAACGGCTTTAAATCAGAAGAGGGGAGATTGAGATTAAATACCAGCCAGAAAGAAATTCTTTCCTGTGAGGGTGGTGAGAGCCTGGCCCAGGTTGCCCAGAGAAGTTGTGGCTGCCCCATCCCTGGAGGGGTTCAAGGCCAGGCTGGATGGGACTTGGAGCAACCTGGTCCGGTGGGAGGTGTCCCTGCTCAAGGCGGGGTTGGAACCTGATGATCTTTAAGGACATTGTTCTATGATTCATCTACTCTCATCATTCTATGATTCTACTCTGAATTTCCACAGATATTGCTCCTGAATGTCCTTGCCCAGGGGTCCATCTTGGTGATGTTTCCTCTTTCTCCACACATAACAGGTTTTAGATCCCTCCTCTCTGCACTGCAGAGCCAGCAGACCTGCAGGTTTTTCAGAACAGGCAGGAAAAGCAAGCAGAAATGCTGGATGGGGCTGGCACGCTCACTGTAGCTCTTGCTGCAAGCCCTCCTACCTCTGGTAGACAACGTTGTGGATTTCCTTTTCCAGAGATCCTAACTTGGCACCTTCCAACAACCTACACTGCTCTGTGAGAGAGTTAAAATTCTCCCTGAACAAAAGCACTTCCTTGACCTGGGAGAGACCCCAAGATCCTTCATATGTACCCACATCTCGCGGATGGCAGCTAAATCACCTCCTAAGCAGATGCACCTCCATCATGCTGAGCATCCAGGCAAGCACACGCAAGTACAGCTCCAAAAACTACCCCAACACCTCACCTTTGCCTGAGCAATAAACACCCCCCACGCCCACCAGCAGTTTTGGCACAATACTTTCTCCCCCCAAATGTGTATTTTTGCAAACATTTTTAGCTGTAGTAGAAAAATAAGGTAAAGCTGTTATTTTGCAACATGATCCATTTCCATAGCAAAAAATCGTGGGTATTTTTTGATCTGTTATAGATCTAATAAAATAGCACCTTCTTTAGTAAATGAAATATGCCAGTAAGTAACTAACCACTTGAGTTACTCTTTCTCCCCACTTATTCTGCACAACAATCTCACATGTTGTATATTTGCCTCTCCCATCCAACTGGATGATGATGATCACCAGAGAGCTCAGGCAGCTCCTGAACACTTGGGCAGTTAGAACATCCTGCCCCGTTGAAAAGGCTGTGTTACAGCAGTGTCTCCATCACTAAGAAATCTGTCTCTTGATTCTTTGGCAGGGCCCAATTACATACATCAAGGTCTGTCCTCTAGGTCACCTCTAAGGTGAAGGCTTCTTACTGGAGCTCCCACCCAGACCTAGAACGTGCTCAGTGGCAGAGCAGGGCCCTGGCATGGCAAGACTCGTGTCTTAAGAATGAAGAATACAGACAGCTGCTGGCATAAGGTGACACGGCCTCGCACGGCTGCCATGGAACTCTGTCATCCCAAGGGCAAAATCTGATGTATTGCAGTGAGGATAATGATAAAAATATAAAGGCATGCATCTTGTTCCATGCTCTAAAAAAGGGCCTTGGCCAAGGCAAAGAGAATTTTGCAGGTGGCCAGTAGTGAGTTTCATGTTTACTGAGTACACCGGGCAGGATCCTCACACACAGCAGGAAAATTACACAAGTGTTCCCCGTGGCTCGATGCCGTGCCTTCACCTCCAGATAAGTGTCTGCAGGGCTCCTCTTCCTGGCTGGGCCAGATCCTTAGCTGGGCCAACCAGCAAAACACTGCTGTACGTGGGGAAAGTGGGAAATGTATAACAGCTGAAGAGCTGCACAGAAATTTCTTGAAGAAATGACATCTATCTCTATAGGAAGGAATCATTTACATATAGACACCCACATGCACAGGGGCCAGTGCCAACACTGAGGTCACACGTATGCACTGTACATACAACTCGTGTCACACAGAGCCGCCCCTGAACGAGTGCTTCACGCCGAAACACAGAGTGCAAAAATAGGAACAAAACAGACTTCAAAATGGTGAGACTTCCCCCCCACCTCTTCCCCACCCGAGTTCATGGACTATGGATTCTCACAGGATTCACTGCCTCAGCCCCTGGAGCTCTGGTTGAGTCAGAAAGTCTTTATAAGCCTCATACCTGGACCCTTGTGTAGCTCGGCAGATGCTGGGAACGTGCTGCCTCCTTTCCCGAATGCTCTTTGGGTTCAAACACAACGTCAGCATTTCTGTGATGGTGGTGGTGGGACTTCTGATCATGATGGCCATCCCTTTTCCTGGCTTCTGTGTCAAACAAGACGTGGGTTAGCCTGTCCAGGTAGTTCTCCAGCTCTTCCTGGGAGTGCTCTAGTTTGCCAGCACTACTGGGGATAAAGGAGGGGGCTGGTGGGGAGCTTTTGCTTTCCCTCTCCTTCTTGGCCTCTTCCACATGCGGGTTTTGCCTCATTAGTAGGAGCACGATGATAAGCAAGACCAGGCAGAGGTACACAACCCAGACTTCTTCCATCCCGGTGGTGAGAGAGCAAGGAGCTTGTGGTGCCTGTTGATGTGCTCAAAGGGAAGAAGACAGATGGGCCAAATGTAGTAAGGGGGTGGTCAGTGCTCCCCAGCTGCCGGTGTCTGCGGGAAAGTCAGTGCCAGTGGTCAAAGCTGGTGCCCAAGTTCAGGTTTCTACGGCGCTGTGGTGAACAGAGCCTCCTGCAGCAACAGGAAAGCAGCACCAACAGTGAGCAGCACGAAATGTTAAGCAAAGGAAGTAAAACAACTCTGTCCTTCCTGTAAAATAACTTCAGCAGAAAGAGCCAAGATCATCTGTCAGGGTTCTATACGGTCTTAAATTAGCAGTATTCCTCCTCTTCTTTTGTTAAGGAACTGCAGGTTGGATGCTTCTTACTCTTGAAATAACTTCCCTTCTGTTACGGTGTTCAAATTGTCTTGCTTGACGTGATAAGCTTTTCTTCTTCCTAATGCAAAGAAAAGGTAGGTTAGGATCAGGGTTTTTCACCTCAGAGGAGGATAACAGGGTATTTTATCCTCCAGGGGTCAGGAGGCGCTGGCCACGCAGCCTGCCCTCGTGCTCTTCAAGAGTCTGACTGGCAGAAGGGAACGTCCGTCACCCGATTAACGCATTCAGGTGCGCCAATTCGTGGCTTCCCTTTGGCTTTGCAGGTCTCAGGAGAGGGTGTCCCCGAAGGAGCAGCTGTGGGGGCTCAGGAGGTAACTGCAGCTGAGCCCTGCGGGGATGGGTCCCTTGGAGACCCTTGGCAGGCTGTTCCTGGGTGACCCTGCCCCCTGGCTACTGCCAGCAGAAGAGAGGCAGCCCAGGGACCGATAAATGCTGTTCCCTTCACTGAGCCCAAGGGAGGGGACTGGCAGAACTTACCAGTTAATGCCCAGCATGCAGGCTAACAGCTGGAACACCAGCAGGGACGAGCAGCCACCAGGACAGAAGGCTGGCCATCGCCTGCTCCCCCCCCCGAGGCAGGGCCTGTCCGGAGTGGGATTACGTTTGCTAAGGGGATCTTTTTATAGATGAGGGTGCTGTGCCTTTTTAGGAGCAGAGCTCACACCCAGGTTTCTGCTGCCTCTGCGTGGAAACATTCTTGGGCTTACCCTGCCACAGAAACAACTCCCAAATTCTTCACTTTGTTCCCAAAAGGGAGACCTTCCCTCTCCTTTGCTACTGTGAATGATCTGAGAAAGATCCTTGCGTTCCCTCATCCCACTTCTCACTTGAGAAGCCAATTTAGCTTTTACTGTTTCAAGAGGAATGCTATTAAGCAAGTGTTGCTCTAGAGGCACTGCTGTACCTCACACTCCCCCTTTGCCTCTTTAACCCACTCCTGAGGTCACAACCACACTGGAAGACCCTGAAGCAGCGTGGTCGGCAGTCACCACTGCCAACCCAGTCACCCCTTCTGCCCCCATCTCATGGCATGAGGCGAGGGGAGGACAGGGAGACAGGTGGGTCATTCCAGACTAAATTGCAGATCCCGTTTTTCATTAAAATTTCTTATTTATAAAGGAAAAAATAGATAAAGAAAATAAAAACCCCACCCTGAAGTCTGATCTATAAGTGAAATCACTCTGGCTGGATTATTTTTTTAAGTTTTGTTTGAGGCATCAGTGAATCTTTAAAAGACCTCCAGCCACTTGTATTACAGTAACTGGGAGAGCAAAGCCCTGACCCAAACCTGACCCCGTTATAATGACAGACATCATTGAAATCCTAAAGAAAAAAATGCTAGAGGGAGAAAAACCCAATTAAAAAGATAATAAATTGTCGTTAGGCCTGCACTGTGGCTCCTGCAAAGGGGAAGGGAGCGATGGAGCAGTGAGAGCATCTTCTCATTTCCATCAACTTTGCTTGTTTCCTTCCAAACAAGTGACAGCCCAGCAGAGGTGCTGCCAACGGTGCAAAGCTCGAGAGAGAAGGCTGCTGTCATTTCGGCTGCAGACCACCACAGAGCTGCAGTCAATGAAGAAACTCTGGCTCCTCTGCCAAAAACGCAGGAGGCATCACCCTGACCCTGGGCATGGAAAGGTAGAACACCTTGCTGGAGACAGCTCGGTGACTGGTGGAACTGGCCCAGCCGGCTGCGGGCCTGGCACTACGGTCCACAGGCCAAGGGGACACTCAGGGCTACGATGAGCATTTGCCTCCTGAGCCCTCGGGCACTGCAGGCAGCAGAAGGGACAGGGGCTGGCTCTGCAGGTCAGCATTCCAGGAAGGCCTCTGATAAACCACAGGACCTGCCCACGTCCCAGAATGCACTTCTCTCCACCTTCTCTGGAGACAAACTGGCTGGATTCAGTTACACCAAATGTCCATCTCGATGGTATCTCTATTCCAACTGTCAGTGCCCCAAGTAACAGTGTAAGAATGAGACTATCGGGTACAAGTGCTTCCCAGAATACTCCTGCCACAGCACAGGACTTTACAGTTTATCCACTCCAGCTTTACTGGAAACAAGAGGAGGGAAAAAACCCTATTAACTATTTCCCAGACACACACTGCACAACCAGGCAGGTAAGAAAACAGCTCTACGTTCAAGGTCATGTAGAGGGTGATCTTTAATCTTTGTAAATGGCACAGAAAAGTTTGACACTGAAAGTCTGACAATGACCTAGCTTCTGTATGCTTAGTATAAAATCCTGGAAGTCCCCACACCACTGTATAGCCTTGTTCCACACAGTCAAAGCAGTGCTCCCCAGCAAGGAAGATAATAACCTGCCAACCTATCCATTTCCAATTTTAACCTATACATTCCCAGAACACTTCAGTCTGCGTATTTCTCCTCCTCAGCTATGTTAACCAGCTCACTTTCTCCTTATGCCTAGGCAGGCATTCTTTAAAATATTTAAACAACAACAAAATCCTTGCAGATGCAACTGATTGCATCAGAGCTTAGTAATAATTTTTTTTTGTAGCCAGCCTCAGGGTTTTTTTTAAGTCTTTCCCAGCAAATGTTTCCCACCATCTCTTGGCTGCTCTCAGTACACCTGGAATCTGCCTACACTCCCATTTCTCCCTTCTGCAGGATGACTGATGGGACTATAAAAAGGAAGGAAAGCTCTGCACCCCAGGGACACCTAATACCATGTCTCCTTTTAAAGGACTTGTGTTCTCTCAGCTTGTTTAAGCTTCATGGGGGAGATCTTCTGCATGAACACAGGAGACAGGCTCAGGGACTGCTGCAGCATCAAACTGCCAGAGACACACGTTTAACCGTTCAGAAAGCAAGAAAATGAAAAACAAATCAAATGCAAGAGAGTCTCTGGGCTCTCAGCTGATCTCACTGCCACCAAGGGCTGGTACACAGCTGATTTATCCTCAAGTCACTGCTGGCTGGAACAGGGCTACTTGTAAACTTGCTTTTTTTAAGAACTGATTGTACATCATTCCCAGCTGGCTAGAACCTGGCTTTCGCAACAAAAATGCTTCCCTGCCTGTAAGCAGCTCTCCTTACAGCCCTAAGCTAGATTAAATCAGCATTTACAGTTCTCTTCTAAGTCCATACTGCCACTGAAAGGGATGGCTCTTGCCCATTCTCCTCCAGGATCCCGAGCTCGCACTCTCTAGGTGGCAGAGATGACACAGGCTGCCCGGTCCTTTCTGGGTGCCACATGCTGCCCTCACACAGACTCACAGGGAATGGAAGCGTTCAGCCATCTGCCAGAGCTAATGGATCCACTGCTGCACCTTCACAGAAGCTAGATCTTCACCATAAACCACTCCCTTCTGTAGCATCACTACCTCATCTGCTATAAAAGGTCTGCTCTATTTAAAAGAAATAAGTGAACAGGAAAATCTCCCAGCATAGAAGACAGATTTTTTTGGTTAAAGCCAATTCTATAGGAAGAAAACCAGGTCCTTCCAGACTCTGCTGATCTCTGGAAAGGTGCCCTTCTACACCAGGAGGACAAAGGAGCAGTTGGAGGCTGAGGCTTGGGGTCACACGTGTAGTAGGCAGATGTGTTCTAAACTTCTAGATAAAGCACTCTGAAAGAGGATGCTTTCTTTAGGAAATAGAGAGATTCTTCCATAGCACTTTCTACTGCACAGCATCCATCCACCAGTCTTAACTTTACAGGAGATTTGGCACAGTTTTTAGCCACAGTTTTAGTCTAAAAGACTTTCCTAGAAAAAATTAAAGCAAAACTCCTCTTGGGAGGTTGTGAATTTGAATAAGCCTGTGTTCAATGTCCTGGGTAACTCTGACGGAGATCCTGCTGAACTCTGGCTTTTCCTGGAAGCTGCTGAACTCTTCCGGATGAACTGGCCGTTCTTGCTGCGGACGTTCCCCTTCACTTCCACCACCTTGGCAGATTTCACAGCTTAAAGAGGGGAGAAAAGAGCAAGAAGAGATTTTTAGTCATCTCATACAGTGAGGTCCCACTCTGCAAAGCAATACAGAGAGCAGGAGCGAAGCCCTTTCTTCTTCTCTTTCCCCACCGTGCAAAGGTCTCCTACCCATTTCCATGAGCTTCAGCTCTTTGCGCCACTCCTCCTCCATCTTCTTCCTGTAGTCCCCAAACATGGCCCTCATGAGCTGGCGCTTCTTCACCAGTGGAGCCTTGTCACTGCGTAGTATCTTGATTGCACGACAAGCTTCCTCAGCTGGAGCAGCAGAAAGGAGAAACAACATAGAGTTTAAGACTCCCCAGTGGCTCTGCCCCTGCACGCCGCCAGCCCTTCCCGTGGGGGTTACGTGAAGGCTCACCCTGCTTTGGAGTGGATTTCTGTGTCTTCAGGCCAAGTTCCAGCTGTTCCACACACCAGTCCAGCTCTTTCCACAGCTGTTCACCTGGCTGCTGTGCAACACAGAGAACTCATTCAAAAATCAGAGCAGAAGTTGCTACACAGGAAAAAAAAAGCTATCTGCGTAAAGTCAGGACTATTCCAGCTGTCATGATCTGGTGACCAGTCTATAGACTTCTTGATACAGTGTTTTATATAGAATTCTTCCCTATGCTGTTTTTTACTGGGTAAACTTAAAGCACTGGACAAAGTGCAGCTGTACCTCGCTGCCTCTATATGATGGATTTAGCATTTGGCCACCACTCACATGAAGTTGTTTTCTGGAAAGCCCTCCAGGGCCTTTCCTCTGAAAGAGCTGTCAAATCAACTCACAGACAGGAGAAATAAGCATTAACATGAAAAAAACCCAACTATCCCTAAACCTCTCCAAAATCAGAAGCTGAGTCTTGGTGCTTTGGCTCCTGCTTGGTCAGCCAGAAACGTGTGACCAGAAGGAAGCTGAAGTCCATGAAGATGGAAGAAGCCAAGTCTCCTCAAGGAACTGCACAGTGGGAGGGACAAAAGGGCTGCAGCCATTCTTAACTGATACATAAACACAAAAGCCCTTGTGCTGTCTCCTTTTCCTTACAACACTCTCCTTCCAGTGGGCTTTCCATCACCTTCAGTCTTTCTGCCTTTCTCTTGCTCAGCAGTGTTTATTGGTGGGGTTGGTGGTGAAACAGCACTTGGGATGGACTGCTTCAAGAGGCAGGGGAATGCCCAGTGTGACATTAATGGAAGCAGGCTGTTTGCAGTTTTGTATTTCAGTATTGCTCAGCTGGCAGTGTTTACTAAGAATAACTACACCTGTGCTGAAAAGAAAAATGAAAATGAAACCCTGGACTTTAGCAGGGCATTAGAAAACCTCAGGGTGTGCTTTAATGGTGTGTTTACACATAACTTGCAACTCAGACGATTTCTGGAACATACCTCACAGCTGGAACCTTTCTAGAAGCACCTTAAGCTTTGCACCACACCCTGCCAGGGCTGTGGCTACACCAGGTGGCAGCTCTGCACCTCAGCTTTGCTATTGGAATGACCAGAGCAGCTCACCCGCCTGGTCACGTGGAAAGCAGGGGTATAGGGCCTGGAACAGCACACACAGACACCAGCCTGGCACTGACTGAGGACAGTTACCTGCATTCGTTACTTTTTTTAAGAAAATGTGGCACCCAGCTTCCCAGGATCAGCCATCACAAATGTTAATGTTCCAGCACAAGTCTGAAGCAGACGAGGAAGAATCACTAACTTCCCTTCCAGCCGCGAGCTCCTCAACTGCCTCGCAGAGAGAGAACAGCCGCTGTAAGGATCCCTGGTCTTTCAGCATTGACCTCAAGGCAGTATATTAACCCTTAAACTACACAAAGACATAAAGTTTCTCTTTTGCTCAGGGGTTTATAAATCATGGGATCCCATCAGTATTGAAATACCTGAGAGGTCTCGTCCTGGTGGCAATTATCTTTATTCTGACATCCATTAGTTTCTGCCTTTGCCTTCCTGTTGATGTCGGTTTTTTCTGTCTCCTTTTTACTGACAGATGGCTTTTGTTTCTTCTTCTTTTTCTTCTTCTGGCCAGCTCCATCTGCTGTTGATTTCTCTGTCACCGTGTCACCTCCAGGAGCAGTCTCTGGCTGGGGGACTGTTACTGTGACGGGGCTTCTATCCTCCTCGGGTGCACTACCTGTAGTTGGAGTCAACTCAGGCTTCTGCAAAGCTGACACCTGCGGCAGAGCTGCTGGTTGAGTCGGCAGTGGGTCACCCAGCGCTTCACCATCTCCCGTGTGCTCTGCATGTTGGCTTGGGGGAACAGATGGAACAAGAGGACGGCCTTCATCCGGGATGGCAAGGTTGAAAGCAGTCTTGGGTTCTTCTCCAGAGGCAGCAAAACTCAAGGCTCCATTCCAGTTCTCCTGCTCAGTGGAGCTGGTCTGTATCTGCGCAGCGCTGCTGACAGCAGGGACTGCTTCCAGAGGTGTGCCCGTTGCTCCTGGGTCAGCCTCAGAAACTGTAAAATCAAAGCAGAAGCTGTTGTCGGATGACATGAACCGCTTCAGCTCTGCCTGGAGATTTGGTCAGATTGTTTCCCATAAAACCCACCATCTGGAGCCTGCCCACCGCTCTGCTGTGCTCTCATGGCTAGAAGAGATAAATAACGTTTCTGTCAATAGGCCAGTTTCCTAGTTCCCTGCTACAGGGGTGCCACTGCTGCTGCGACTCCTTCCGCAGGGCACTGCTGCAGAGAGGAACCCAACCAAAAGCTGCAATGTAAGAAATGTGCAGAAAAGAACCAAATATCACCATCCCCTGAAGGAACAGTTCCAGCCCACCTGCTTTCTCCATGCTCTTCTGATCCTCAGCCATCTTGAGATGATAATCCCCAAACACCTGGTTCATCACTTGTTGCTTCTTCAAAGAAGGAGCCTCCTGGGAGCGCAGCACCTTGAGAATGTGCTGGGTCTCCTCTGCTGCTCTCAAGAAAGAGACCAAGAGAGACAAGAAGCAGGTTATGTTTGGCCTCACAAAACATACGGTGAGGTGTTGATGGCTGGGTCTGCTCTGAACGTGTTCTGTGTCGGTACCACCTCTGACTAATCCATGGCTGGCATTCAAATGAAAGCAACCTCCAAATGCCTCTAGAAGCTGAAATATCGTGAAATGTTTCTTGAAGAAAAAAAGGAGAAATAGATCTTAATTGCTTACTGTACAAGAACCTTACACTGCATACCTGCACTACTCATAGTAGCTATACAGGGCTTAAAACCCTTCTCCCAAAACAAGAGGCAAATCCAGCAGCTGTGGAAAACTGGAATAAGCTTGAGTATTGTGCACACCCTGAAAAGCAGGACTCTTGCCTGACTCTCCTACAAACCAGCCTAAGCACAACAGTAACCCCAGTCCTTTCTGTCAGAGCAAGTTCTATAGAAAACACAGTGGTTCCTCTGTGACAGTGAACCCCAAAGACCTCAGTTTGGGAACTGCAGATGCTCAGTCTTCCAGCCTTTGTCTCACACATTTCAAGCCACAAAAACACTTGAGTATTTTGGAATGGGCAGACACCCATCTTTCTTGGCTGCAGTGCATCTCTCCAGGACTCTCCAAATGAGCTCTGTCTTGCACTCAAGAGTCCCACGCTAAGAACAGAGCAGCAGCAAGTGCTGCAGTGGGGCTGTACCCACCCAAAAAAGTGGGACACATCTTTATAGCACCTGGGTGGCAGGGTCCTGAGCAAACATTCCCCCTACTTCAAGGGGTTTAGCTGGCCACATTCAAGGCCTGCTTGCTAGTAAGGGGCATTACAAAGAAAGAGCTCAGAAAAGTTTCAGGGGAACCTCTCCCCTTCCTCACTTGGGAGTTATTTTAAGCCGAGGATCTCATGCCTAGCACCACTGCAGCCAGGTATGAGCCATCAGTAGGAGCAGGACATACATCCTCATGGACTTACCAGTTAGGCTGACTAAATCACACTGTGATCTTCTAGAATGTACTGTACACAGCATCACAGAATGTCATGGTTGGAAGGGACCTCAGAGATCACTGACACACACAAACCCCTACAGTCTCAGCCACCAGAGCATGCCCTGCAGTGCCACATCTACAGGGCTCTGAAACCCCTCCAGGGATGGTGACTCGACCCCCTCCCTGGGCAGGCTGTTCCAGGGCCTGACCACTCTCTCAGTAAAGTCATCCTTCCTCAGATCTAATCTGAACCTCCCCGGCCCCACCTTCACCCCCTTTCCTCTGCTCCTGGCATCATTCCCTTGGGAGAAGAGGCCAACACCCACCTCTCTGCACCCTCCTGTCAGGGAGCTGGAGAGGGCGAGGAGGTCTCCCCTCAGCCTCCTCTTCTCCCAGCTAACCATGCCCAGATATGATTTTGTCTTTCATCTAATTTCTCCTTGGAACAACAACAGTGAGGAACAAGCTCCACAAAAACAAACCTACTGGCCTTAAGGGCCAGACACACTGACACAGGATTTCCTTAAGGTTGGAAAACAAAAGCAAAGCTGTAGCAAAACTGACCACGGAGCTGTTAGACGGGAAAATGCGAACTTAAGAAGGAATACAGGAAACAGGAATGGAAGCTGCTTCCAGACGACTTCCAAGGTAATGCTTTATGCTCTTTTGTTTTGAGAAGAAATCTCATGTGATACAAGAAATGGAAGCAGATGGGAGAGAAGAAACAGAAAACTGTCCAGGCCTGCTAAGTGGGATCTGAGGTTGGAACATGGCTGCAGACCATGGAAGGGGCAACATACCTTGTTTTGGGGTTGGGCTGAAGAGAAGATTTGCCTCCAGCTGCGAAATGCACCACTTCAGCTCATCCTGGAACGTGTCTTGGGGAGCCTTGGATGCAGGATGGGGGAAGGCACACAATGTTTAAAAGAAGCACAAATCTCTTGCCTGCAAAATTCATTCCAAACCCGAGTTTCCTGAAGTCCCCTCCCGTCTTAAGTGGGAGATTGGACTGGTGGGTCATAAACCCCTTTTCTGACTTTATGCTTGAAGCACGTTGTGCAAAAGCTCCATCTATACCACAAATTGACATAGCACAGGGTGGCACACCAGGCCCTGCAATATTCCCTCTTTGGAGTGTGGCAAATGAGCCCTTTTCATTACAAAAATTAGAGACAATAAACTCTTGCTAGTGTGAAACCACACTCTCCCAGCGAGCCAGGGCTTCCCACAGACTGGGGTTTCAGTTTTTTCTCTGTCTCCCATTTTAAAGGCCCCAAAAAGGAAGACTTATCATCTTTCCCGAAGCATGTCTCCACAGCAGGAACGCTCCCTTCCAGCACAGCTCTGGCAATGAAGATAAATGCTAAATCTCAGTCCTTAGGACTACCTTTGCCGAGCTCCCCCCTGCGCACCTGCTGCTGAGCAGCTGGAACGCAAGGCTTAGAAGTCTGCCTGGAACAAGCCAGTCGTTGTAACACGGTTGGAAGTGAAAAAAAGCTGATTTAGCAGAATCAGGAGGTGAGGAGTGGGGAAAGGCGGGCAGGAGAGCCGGGGAGGCCCTTCACCGACAGCCCCCGGGGAGCCGGGCACCTCTGGGGGCTGGAGAAGAGCCTGGCCCGGGGGAGAAGGGGGCACAGGGCCGGGGGAGAAGGGGACACAAGCCCGGGGGAGGAGGGCCTGGCCTGGGGGAGAAGGGGGCACAGGCCCGGGGTAGGAGGGGGCACCCCAGAAGAGCAGCGAGGGGCCGAGCCGAGCTCTTACCTGCTCCATGCCGGGCAGGTTCCGCGCCGACACGGGGAAGAACCCGGGTCCCCCGGTCGCAAAACACGCGTGTGGGCCCCCCGGGCTGCAGCTTCGCCGCTCCTCGGCCGCCAGCAGGTACCGACCCCCGAGCCGCGGGGTAGCGGCGAGAAGGTCCCAGCCGCCGTACGCCGGGGAAAGGCCTTCCCCGCCCGGTCC
>VZTM01000936.1:342142-359329 GCA_013400555.1 Jacana jacana
CGGGTACCGGGACGGCCGGGGGCGTGTCCGGGAGCGGAGGCGGTGCCGCCCTCATCCCGCAGCGACGCCCGCTCCCCCGTCACGTGATCCCGGCTCGGCTGACGCGCCGGGATTCCCTTTGCGCTCATCCCCAGCCGAGCCGCCATCATGGGGAGGGCGCCGCCATTTTGAGGCGGGCAGGCCTGTGGGTTGAGCGGAACGGACAGGCCGCGGCCTTGCTTTGAGAGCCGGTAGTGAAGAACTGGCTGCCTCTCGGGCCTCGGGTCTCCTGCCGGCCCGCACGGGCTGCTGGCATGTTGTTAGGGGTGGCTGTGGGGATGATGCTGCAGAGAGATGCCAGCTCTGGCCTGGGAAGCCAGGGAGGATGGCAGGCCACCTTTGCTCCGCAGGCCTGAGATGTGGCTTCCTGCCGACAAGCTGCAAGACCCCAGGCCTGCCACCCTTCCCCCTCGTGGCAAACATTTTACGGGATTTATACTCTGGGTCTGATTTAATCACGCTAAGTTTTAAGAAAAAAAGTAATTTTTCCTATTGGAGCGCCTAAGGGGGCTGGCAGAGATGTATGCTGCTATTTCACCTCTTGTTTTAAGCTATGACAAAAAACGTTTGGGGCAGATGCATTTCCACTGTGCCTGCTGGCTCTAAACTGGAGCTCCTCAGTGCACCAGCATCGTCATTACAAACTTCTCTGTGAACAATCTGTGAGGTTCTGGCTGACGGGAAAAAGAGGAACATGACCCCGATATTCAACAAAGGGAAAAAAAAAGACCCAGGGAACTGTAGGCCGGCCAGTCTCACCTCTGTGCCTGGCGAGATCATGGAGCAGATCCTCCTGGAATCTCTGCTGAGGCCCATGGAAAACAAGGAGGTGATTGGAGACAGCCAACACGGCTTCACCAAGGGCAAATCGTGCCGGACACGTTTGGTGGCCTTTTATGAAACTTGGTGGACAAGGGCAGAGCAACAGACGTCACCTACTTGGACTTATGCAAAGTGTTTGACACTGTCCCCTGGTCTCAAAACTGGAAAGTCATAGATTTGATAGATGGACCGCTGGCTGGATGGTTGTGGTCGACGCCTCAATGTCCCAGTGGCGGCCAGTACTGTTGGAATGGGTCCAGTGGAGGCCACAAAGATGCTCAGAGGGCTGGAGCCCCTCTGCTATGAAGACAGGCTGGGAGAGCTGGGCTTGTTCAGCCTGGAAAAGAGACAGCTCCAGGGAGACCTTAGAGCAGCCTTCCAGTACCTGAAGGGGCTACAGGAGAGCTGGGGAGGGACTCTGTCAGGGAGTGCAGTGACAGGACAAGGGGAAACGGCTTTAAATCAGAAGAGGGGAGATTGAGATTAAATACCAGCCAGAAAGAAATTCTTTCCTGTGAGGGTGGTGAGAGCCTGGCCCAGGTTGCCCAGAGAAGTTGTGGCTGCCCCATCCCTGGAGGGGTTCAAGGCCAGGCTGGATGGGGCTTGGAGCAACCTGGTCTGGTGGGAGGTGTCCCTGCCCATGGAAGGGGGGTTGGAACTTGGTGATCTTTAAGATCCCTTCCAACTTAACCATTATAAGATTCCATGAATAAGTAACTTTGGCTTGATTAGCCACAGAGGACTTGATGTTCTCTGGGGAGTGATTCTATCTGGAGGAACTGCTCTGCTCGCTGTGGGACAGCCCAGGCTGTGCCATCAGTGGCCATCAGGCTACATCCACTCTGCAAGGAAACAACAGTGCAGTCCTTGCTTCGTCTGACTCGTGATTATTTACTTCTTGAACAGCAACCTCAGACAGAACCAGGTGTGCTGGATGGACCTGTCGCAAAGGGCTGGCTGAGCCTTGCCCCTGAGAGCTGGCAGACAAGTGTTGCACAGCATGTACCTGCCTGGAAATCTGGCTAGTCACAGTGATATTCACCAACAAAATTAAATCTGAACTGCTTAATTGGTGCAAGCAAAGTAAGGTTTCTGGAAACCCCGCCCCCTCCATTGTTCTCCTTTCTCAGTCTCAGCTACAGGGAGAGAGTTAACTGCAACCTAGACAGGTACGTCCATCCTTCTTTTAAACGTTGCTTTCAAAGCTGACGGCACTGCTGTAGGCAGGCTCCTCAGGTCATCTGCCAAGTTAGCAGCAGCCTGAGAGAGAAGGCAGAGAGCTTGTTCTGTTTGTGCCCTACAGCCAGATCCCTGCCTTTTCTCTCCAGCAGACCCTGCCACTGGGGGCCCTTATGTCTGCAATGATGTCCAATCTCCAAAATTAAAGCTGGGTACTCAGCTTTGTTAAAACTGAAGCTACTGTCCCTAACACTGTAAGCACTTATTCCTAAACATCTGCTGGCAGAGCCTTCCATTTCCCCTCTGTCCTCTTTCCTCCAGGGGACTGCTGTGTCCTGCATCCGCTTCCACGCTCACCTTCACTCCCTTCGGCGTCCCTCGGTATTGCAGAGAGAGCCCAGGGTCTCACCAAGGACTCTCTCAAGGCAGGATGCTGATGAATCACACTGAGAAAAGATAAATGACGGGGAATGTAATTGTGCATGAACACAACATCCTTGTCTGCCCAGGAACTGAATTGTAATGAGGTTTCATGGTGTACTTAGTCAGTCAGTGCTTGTCCACGCTACAAGCTGCCTCTTACTGTCAGCAGGATGCCAGGAAAGACCCCTGAACCAAAGAGCTGAGAAGGATGCTAGCTGAGGCCAGGAAAATTCCGTGCAGTGCTGTTTTAGGAATTTGAGACCAAGCATGGCTTCAGGCAGGTTTTCCTCATTGAGGCTGAGGTTATCCATGCGAGGGGCACCCAGCAGAACATTGGTGGGAGAGGTTTGTGTTTTCAGTAGAGGTGAAGTCAAGGAGACTCCAAAACCAGGAGATTGGAAAATGAATCCTAAAAGCTGCTCCCAAGCCCGCTTTTCCAAACTGCTACACTGAGTTCTGCTGTCAAAAGGCATACACAGCACCGAAACCGCCCGTGGCCAAAACAGGGCACTTTCATACGAACATACAAGCTGACAGACTTGTGACTAACTTTTCTTTGGCAGTGGAAGAGCACTGCAAAGTACTGACTACTTACAGATAATGACATCTGCCAGAAAAGACCCTGCCTGGGCCACCCCACTGACACAACCTCACCAACCCTTCAGCAACAGAGAGAGCTGTTTGTCCAGGCTGCAGCCCCAGAGTGAACCACTGAATCAGAACACTGGAAAACGGCCCATTTTCTTCCAAATTCTCCCTCTGTGCTGCCGGGGAGAACAGAACAGCCTGTGCCAAGATGAAAGGGAAGGAAATTTGCCTCATGGATGTTGTAGATATGTCACCCAGCCCAACTTTATGTCATGTATCTGTCCTGCTTAAGTCTTAGCCCTATGGATGTTTTCCTTTTATTTCTCAGAATTAAATTAACTGTCTTGCATCACCAATAATTGCTCACTCCTTCTCTAGTAATGGCGTGTTCTTCCTCTCTGCTATATATCACAAGCTCTATTTTCACTTGCATTTTCTTCAGCAAACGTTTTGGTTTGTTGGTTGTTGTTTTTTTTCTTTTCTTTTTCTTCAGGTTGAGTTATTAGCAACCTGGCTCAATTCCCAAATTAGATTCACTGCCTGGCAGCACAAGAAGTTCTACCAGCACTTGGGGGAAACAGGGGAGCGGGTGCTACAGATGTGTACGAAGGCCCAGAGGGAGGGCTGAGGCCAGCAGGGCCACTGGAAGTCACCACTTTACCCTCACAAAGGCTGAGGAAAGCACAGATGTAGCAGCAAGGACAGGATGCTTCAAAGTACCAAAAAAAAAAAAAGCCCCAGGACTGAAACAGCCACCAGTATCCCCTTGGTAAATCCAGAAAAGCCAGGACTTGAGCCTGTGGTGAGTGTACCTGTCCCCTCAGCACAGGGAAGATGGCAAATGCAAGCCACTGATTATCCTGGAACCATCCTGCCCTCCTGCTGCCCAGCTCCTACTCTCACAGCCCAGAGAGAACTCTCAGGGGTCCATGGACCTTGTGGGAGCGCTCAGGACCCCCGTGGTTTGGCCCCACGGAAACCTTTGGGCTTCCACGAGGTGAGGCTGGGGAGGGTGGGTGTTACAGCACTGTGATACAGGAACCAGTGGGACAGAAACTCGGTGACAGGAGACACAGAGCTGTGATTGTTTCGGGAGCTAAATGAAGCATGGCTGGCAGAGAAAAGGAACAGCAATCACTAGCGAGTAACAGAACAAAAATGGAGCTTTTTGGGACACAATCCTTTGAACCTGAAACAGAAAATTCCCACTCCAGGATAAGTGGCACTGGGAAGACTTACTCTGGATTTCATTTATGTATGCCAAGAGAAAAAAGATGGTTAATAGCTGTAGAGCAGAGATACACTGAAAGGACAGAGGTGGCAAGTCCTGCGTGTCAGAGACAGGTAAGTCTCACTTGAGGAACGGGGATGCTTTTATACAGCAAGTTTGGATGGAAATGGCAAAAAACCATTAAACCAAGATCCCCATGGCTGGAGCAGGAAGGAAACAGAGTTGATGTCAGCCTGTAGTTGAAAACAGCAGCTTAGTATCTGGGATCAGTTTCTCTTAATGAGGGTTTTATTTCCCCAAAGCTTACTTTTCCGGGTTACTCTGCTTCCCTGTAGACCAGGTGTCCCAAGGGAAGACAATCCCGGAGCAATCATGGATAAAATCCCACTGGTTAGAAATGCCTCTGCAACAGAGCAGTAAAACAGGAAAAAAATAAAAAACCTTCAGCCTTTGGGGAAAAAACCAAACAAGCCAGCATTAAATAGCGAAGAGGGAGGTCGGGAAGCTCGGGAAGGCGCGTCTGCACAGGCAGGGCCTGCACCCCTTCACCTCACCCAGCCCCAACCGGCTGCTGACAGACTCCCCCACGCTGCGGCTGAGCCTGCCTGCGCTCTGCAGAGCTGACTCACTGCAGCACAGCCTGCCACTCCACACAGCATGGCTGCTCCGCCAGCAGACTCCACCTCTTTCCATCAGCCATCCTAACAGCCCCTTGTTTCAGCTCCCAGGCTGCCCCTTCCCTCTTCCAAACCAAATACAAACCCTGTCCCTGCCAGAGGGGACTGCTCCCATCCAACACAACGCTCTCAGGGAACAAAGGAAAGGGACCAAAAGAGCCATCGTTTTCTTAATGCCCTGACTCACTTCAGGAATTTGCTGATGCAGTAGTGAAGGACTTGAAATGTGAGGTTTCACCTGGGAGTCATCAGTGAGGATCTACAGCATCACTATGAGAAAACACTTGGCTGAGGCAACAGGCTCAGACTGTTAATGTTGCTGTGGATCTGTCTGCAGGTACCTGGCACACAGCAATGCACCATCTGTGCATGCAAACCCCAGCTTTTGGTTTGTGCTCTGTTCTCCTGACTTGCATGGGTCTATCTATCACCCTGATGTTCCAAAGCATGAACCAAAATGCACCCATAGGATTTTGCCTGCGTTCGGTTATCCAAGTGTCCACCACCCTGAGCCTGGGAACTGCCCTCTGCAAGGTCTTGTCCTGCTACACAAGCGAAACACAATTCAGCTCACCAGAGCCGCAGGACACACATCAGGCTTTGAAGAGAGCCCGATGTGTGACCCACCCCCTCCCAGCTGCGGGCTCTGCAGGAAGCGCTGGGAAGGCACTCACTGCAACCAGCCCTCAGAGAAGTCTGCTGAGCTCCCATCAGTGTTTATGGCCCTGGGTAAAGTCTAACTCACAAGTTTAAAGTCCATTATTCCTGCTGAAGCAAAGAATGATCAACACAATTCAGACCAGAAAATTTTCTCTTAACCCTGCCAATTAAACAAATGCAGATACATCAGCTTTAGAGCAAACTAATTAATTTGTTAATAATTACCAGTGATCAGGAATTGTTAAAAATGCCCCTTCACAAAAGCTTGTGAAGATCCATACTAGCAGAACATCTGGCTCACAGCTGCAATTCAGAGACCAGCTACCCAGAAGATGCAGGAGGTGCCATCAGGCCTGTTCTCCTGTGAATTGCTCCTGCTCTGGCTCTTCACAGTGCTTACACCAGACTGCAGACACTGCCCTGTCACACACAAGGTGCACAGAAGTACATGACACCACCCACATCCCCATTCCCAACCAGGCTGGCTGGAGAGGCTGAGAGATCACTCCAGGTTCTTCAGCTCTCTTTGATCACACAGGCACTGCTAGTACTCAGTATTTGTAAAATACTAGCATTTTGGCTTAGGCAAGGTAAAGCTCAACATGTTCTCCCAACTACACAATTAAAGTGAAGGTAACATTCTTCCCAAAGGCAATTTGGCACAAGCTCTACATTGGTGAGGGTCCAACATCTGTCTCCCATGACCTTCAATGCCAGAACCATAAATCCTCAGGACAAAAGTTGCTACAGCATTTTCTGGCTGCACAAGCAGAACTTACCAGCAAAAAAATTTACAAGCTCCCAATTTACAAGTTAAAAATACGAGTTCTTGAAACCATTGTTCAGGTGCTTCAGAAGCAATTGCTGCTCTCTGCAGCTTTCCAACCAGCCCAGTGTTTGCAGAGCCACAAGGACAGGCTGCCCAGAGGCTCGTCAGGAGCTCTGTGTCCCTCACTGCAGCCCACACCCCTGCTGCCAGGCCCACGCAGCCCGCCTGGGCATTGCCCTGTGCCTGAGGCTCAGGGCCAGCACAGCGCCACAACTGCACCAGGGTGAAATCAGAGGCAGAGGACTCATCCCAGCAATGTAGTGAGGAAGTTTTATTCGGAAACATGGTATAAGTTTGTAACCCAACACTGGGTGCACGACTCTGATGCCAGAGCATACGCGGTTACTACTGAAACACGGGAGTGTTTCGGACAATTGCTGTAATAAAACACAAAATTCTCATACTCCAATACACTACAGCAATCTTTAGAATCATAGTTATATCCAAGGAATTCTCTGCACTTACAATTGACCCCACAGTGTAATCTACCTATATATAAGATTAATATATATAGCATGGGAAATTGAAAATCCTTGCTCCATAGATGTATGAACATGTCAAGTCTTTTATAAATAAACATCCAGTGAAGAGAAAAAATTACATTTCTAGTTCATATTTATACATAAAGTACTAACAGCAATGGGTGGAAAATTGCACACAGGCCACCCCAAGCCATGCAGCAGGCTTGGAGCAGCCCATCCAATTTAGTATTGAAGTACACACGACAGACAAGTCACTAACATACATTGCGCATTTACAAGAGATCAACTACCAAATTGGGACAACTGTACACATTGGAGAGACCATTTTCATTCTGGAGCTTTTTCTTTTTCAACGTGGATTTGTTACATCTCTTTACATCATACCGCACTGTTTACTTTGTGGAGAGGATAAGGGCAACAATGAGGCCGTAGAGACCCAAGACTTCAGCAAAGATCAGGATGAGGATCATGCCCACAAATAGCCTGGGCTGCTGCGCCGTTCCCCGCACGCCTGCGTCCCCCACAATGCCAATGGCAAAGCCTGCAGCCAGACCACTGAGGCCCACGCTCAGGCCAGCGCCCAGCTGAAGGAAGCTCCTGTAGGACAGAGACAAAACAAGCTTCAGTGGGAAGCAGCAGCACACCCAGCCCTTCAGATTCAGGCTTTGGTTTTTCCTCGCTCTCCTTAAAGGAAATGCCAATTAACATTTAAAGAGAACCTCTCCTTCCTGCAGAAAGAGCTGCTATGCACAAGCACACTATGTCCCAAAGCAGAAGCTTCTGGAGACTTCTGTTCCTGATCCTTAAGAAAAACCAAACAGAACAGGCAGCTACGCAAGATCTTTAGCTGATCTGGGTCCAGCTCATAGAGTTCACTAAGCCACTGGCCTTGCAAGTTCCCACGGCCACCCAGCTTGTTGGTAGCCACTCCAGTCAGGTGCAGGCTCCACACGCTGCCAGAGCTACGTGGACTACAGCTCACCAGGCTAGCACTTGCCACCATGCCTGTTCTGTAGCCCTGTGCAGCCTGTTAACAGCTGCTTTTGTCTCCCAACTTCAGCAACTTTATTCTACAGCTACAGCACATCCCAGGGCTTATTAGGTCTCCTGCACCACAGGAGTTGGACAGGAATGGTCTGGTATTCCTGGCTGGGGAAGCTGAGGAGCCATCCCTGTCAGTGTCTTGCCACCTGGTAACTGCAAAGGAGCAGTTGTACCTGCTGTTTCTTAGGTCATGGCTTATTAGGCCAACCACGCTGCTGATCCCCTGCAGCTGGTACAGACACACAGCCACTGTCAGACCTCAGAAGCATTGTTTTATTCTGAGAGGTCTCAAGCCAGTTCCAGCTGTTCTCAAAAGCCAGGAGCAGATTAAGTTTCAGACTGTAGCTGATATAGGTAGAGGCCTTATGTATAGCTTGAGGATTGATTTACCAGCACATAAAGCAGCAAGCAATTTTAATTATTCACTTGTCTCCCAGGCAACAGGAGAACTATTTAGACAGTCTGATTAGACAGCCTTGGAAAGACCTGTGTATTCCAGGCCTAGAATCTGGAACAAGCGGCCCCAGTACTGCCTGTTCACGGTTTCTCTCAAGCCAAGAGCCACGGCATTACCTCTGGCAGTGGAATGTCTGACCTATTTGACAGTCCCTCCAGGGGTCTTGAGCAAAACCCACCCATTCAGCAGCTCAGAATAGCAACAGGACAAACTTCAACAGAACCGACAGATGCAGCAACTTACTTGAATAGTGTGATGGAAGGTGAGAGGGCGTTGGCAATGAGGACTGCCACTACGAGGCCATAGATAGCTATAATACCCGCCATGACAACAGGGATGATTGACTTCATGATGAGCTCAGGCCTCATGACAGACATGGCTGCAATACCCGTGCCACTCTTCGCTGTTCCATATGCGGCTCCCAAGGCTGGAAGAGAAAAAGGGCAAAAAAAAAAGCATCAGACATCCCCAAATACCATCTCCTTCACTAGGCTGCAGAACAGCTGAGTCAGCACAAGGAAGAACTGTGCAAAACTACCACGGTCACTTGACCACTTCTTGGTTTGTCAGCCAGGAATATTCCCCTAAGGGATGAGGAAGTGACCTATCCAGAGTTGTAGACCAAAGCTGCACCAATAAAAAGGGATGGTCGAAACAGAACTCATACCAGAATACTCTAAGCTTACTTCACAGCAGGGTGTACTCTCCAGCAGACATTCATCTCCTCTTTAGGAACCAAAGCCCAAGGTCCAAATCTTAGCTTGTTACTGCAGAGTCTGTGCCCCCCCCAAGAGGCTCCACTCAGCTGAACTGCAGAGGGAACAGCAAAGCATGTTCTACTCCTGCAGCAGGATGTAACCTGGCCGAAAGCCAGCTCTTACAGTCACTGACCTTTGAGCCACTTGGGCTGAGTCCTCAGGTGCAACCCTACATTTAACAAGTCACCTTCATGGAGCCTCTTCTTCCACAAAACCTGCCTGTGCTTTGTCCTGGGGTTAAACACTGTTTCAGCTTCATCAGAAACACAGTGAAATAGCAGCAAACCCATACTACTGCTGCACTTCAGCTCTTGGAGAAAGGACAGCCCTCTTCATCTATCACTTGTGAAGGACTCCGGTCCAAGCACTTGCTAGTCCGACCACTGGAACCACAAAGCAGACTGCAGGCTGTGGGAGGACCCCAAACCACCTAAGGTTCACTGATCACTTGTGCCAACACTTGAGCATTGTAAGACCAACACAGGAATCCAAAGCCTGGCTTTCAAGATAGAACATAGGCTTATCACTTCCAACTGAGAACTGCCAGAGCAGTCTCAAAGCACTACCCCAAAAAGTAACTTTTGCCTTGAAAACTTTGTATTAGTCTCACAAAAGCTTCCACAAATACCTCATTCTTTGATTCTGAAGTACTTGCAAAGGTTCTCTCCCTCCAACCCTGAAGTGCTGTAGGAGCTCCTTAACTCTGGACTGCACTAACCACCACCCAAGAGACAATACACAGGACAGCAGCCATCCAGGACTAAGTCCTTGAGGCCGCACTGCAAGGTGTGTGGAAGGGTAGGTACTCCCCTTTTCAGACACCATCAGTCTGATTGTCAAAGCCAACAGCTCTATTTGGCATGAAAACGCTGTTGCCTGCTGTAAAAGGCTACTGGAGAGTATTAAACCCATGGGGATTTCAAACCTCTGCACCGACCAGAGACTTACTATTTGAGTTTGCTCCACCCACTTAAAAACTACTCTTACTAAAGGGAGAGCTGCTTCTTTCACAAAGATCTGTAGCTGCACCAGCATCCAAGAATGGCTGGGAGGCATCCAAAGGGTTTAGGATGTGAGCTTTCCTGCTTCTCACCCAACATAAAGCCTATCTTTGAGTAGTCAAGAAGCGAGCAGTAACCCTCCTGGCTCTGCACTAAGAAACTCTGGGGGCTTAATAAAGGTGGCATCACTGCACTATCACAGGTTTTAGTTACAAGAACTTGAAAAGGAAAAGCCTGATTATCAACTACAAATTGGTTCTGCACTAGCACAGCTCTTGAACTGTCACCACACCAGGCTGCTCAGCACCATTCAGAACTAGAATCCAGCTTAGCAGGAGGCCTGAGCCAAGAAAAGAGCACAAGTTTTACCTGCAAACATAAGCTGAGTCTGGAAACTAGCACACAGACTGAGCTAGCGGTGTCAGTGCTGGTGCTGTTTAAGGGTCTAGGCCCCAGGAAGTCTAGAAAAAAAAAAATCACTAATTTGAATAGGCACTTCTTCTATTGGATGAAACATCTCCTAAGGGCTAGCAAGCGGAATCCAGATTAAGCCTGTCTAGACTGGCTATAGCATTTAGCAGAAACTACTTCTCCTGCCTGGAATCCCTCTCTAGAAACAGACTCACGAGGGTAGTTCACTATTTAAAATTAGATCAAGTCATTACTTCCTCCAAGTACGAAGTTACTTAAAAGTGTTGCAATGAATGCAGTGGTGGATTGCAGAAGCTGATTTTGTAAACCCACTTACAGAAAGCCAGCCAGCTTAAACTTTGGGAGAGGGGCAGATCTAGTGGTCAATTCCCAGTTGTTAAATCCCAATTCTAGGGAACAGGCAAGAGCTTATGCCTCAAACTGGTCTAGACACACTAACAAATAAAGTCCACCTGCACTGTGGCAGACAGTTTTCAGAGGACAGCTTCAGATGGCCCTGAAGATCTATTACACTCCCACTGGTGGACACCCACAGGCGCTACAAATACAGCTTCAGAGCTTGGCACATCTCAGCATCCTGCTAACAGGCCACTGGAGGTCCTGCAGCACCATCTCCCACACCCAACGAGACAGCTGGTCTTACTGCTCTGAATTCACCAGCCCGAGCCCTTCTCCTTGCACCTTTCCCAGTACACCAGTATTACAGTCCAGGAGGCAAAGATGATATCCCCTTCCCTCCATGACACAGCCATCTGATGGCACAGCTATTCTTATGGGCTGTTTGGCACTTGGATCATCTTGATTTGTACCTCCTGGCAGCTGGCAATGTCTGAAGCACACGTGCTTCATATGCTACACTGAAACACCCCAATGAGCTGGAAGGACATGTTTTCCAAAATCTTTTCAGTGCTTTGGGTTTGAAGATACCTACATGGAAGACTGAAAATGGAACAAGAGCTGTACCATTGTCACACACCAAGACTCTATATACTTGCTTCAGATCACCTCTACCATGCAGAGCAGTTAAGCTGCAACACTACCTCTGAAGCATACAGTCACAGACCTATTAAAACGTTTTACCTGGCAGCTGGAGAAGCAGCACTTCACCACTCAGCCTCAGCAGAGGAGGGAGCCATCCTGGCCTACCACCTGGAACTGTGCCATTTGTAAGTTCAGTGGTATTATACAGAGAAATCGCTTCACACATTCAAGACCACCTATTCCCAGTAAGCCTGTTTCAAAAGTTAACTTGGTTTTTCAATATTTTCCCTAATACTCCCAGGCCAGAGTTGATTTCCTGTTGCTCCTGGGGGCAAAACACAACCCTGCAGGGCTGGGAATACGTTATCAGCACCTCGCTGGGGCTGTTAGTGTCTATCAGTCACAAGCAGTAGTGCAGCTCCAAGATGGAGCATGAAATAGAACAGTAATTTGCAGTAATCAGGCAGTAGCTTCAATAAAGCCTGAAGACTAGTTGTAGCCATGCCACTTGCCAGGACTTTCAGTAGAGCTTTGCCTCTGATATTGACTGTCAGCGCCACTCCAGGTATTGGGATGGCTCCTGTGTAGCTATAGTTACCATGCACTGAGAACATTGATCTTGCAGCTCAGTCAGCAGCAAGTCACCTCACACGACACTTCCTCAATGCAGAGGGGGGCTATTACCACCTTGCTGCAGCTCTGCAAAGCTCTGCAGACAGACACGCACCTACAGACACCAGGAGTGTTATCAGGGGCCTTCCAGCCAGGAACACATTTGCTGAGATGCAATTTCAGCAGCTGTGGTACAGTCAGACATGCTCAGCCCAACAACAGAGGTTCAGGACCAACCACCCACCCTCCAGCGGTGTTTGGTCCATTCACAGCCAGTGACTCCTCCCGTGTCCCACCACAGAGCAGGCTTTCACACTGCAATGTGTAAAAGACTCCAGAGCACTCGTAAGCACAATTCTCCCATTAGGAAAGGGGCCAGAAACACAAGTCAAGCTTTCCATTAAGATACCATGGGTTACTATCATCAGAAAGATCTGAAAGACCACTCTGGATGAGTACTTACACCTGGAGCCTCTTATAATTAACCCATCATCAAACAGGTTGCCCTCTGCAGTAGGGAGGCTTCTAAACCAGTCAGCAGGCATCAGTTCACCTCAACGCTTTTTCATCCTTGAGGAGGTTGTTCTTAAATGGCTGGAGAACTATCAGAGTCAATATCCAGGCCAACCACAGTCCTTCCTTTGCCATGCCAGAAACCCCAGCATTTTCAAAGAAACAGCCTTCTTCCCACTGGTATTCCCAGGCTCCTCCCACACCAGCACAGTTAACATGGACACACTCCACCTCGGGTTACAGTAATGGATACTCCATGCCCGCCCTGGAAAAACCCTGTTGCTACACCCAGCTGCATCCCACAGAAGGGACAGCCCCATTAGTGGAACTGTACCTGGAGCCCATGCAAATTTGGATCCCACTGACCACAGACTGGGTCCAGCCAGCCCCCAGTGATAACTGGAGGGGTAAACAGATAAGCTGTCCTACAGGAAGCTGCAGACTGAGACTCTTTAGTGAGTCACCTGCCACAGGATTAGGGACAGCGTGTTTTTTGTTCTTCCCTAATGTTATGAGATGGTGTGGGGACTTCAGACAAGCCCAGCACTGTGGGTTTACAGCATTGCCAGAACTAACCTGCAAGGCCAGCAGGCCCCTTCCTCGTATTTAGTAAATTTGAGAACTTAAAAGGACTTACCAGTCAGCTGGCTGAGCAGCTGGGGCTGCTGCAATTAGGACTGGATTGTCTGACAGCACACAACCCATTTTCTTTCTTCTGAGTACAGTAAGGCTGACACACTACACCAAGGAGTGCAGGACTGCTCTTCTGCAAGCAGCAAGGTCCAGTCACATGTTAATTACCTTTCTCATCATACAAGCTCCACTGCAGTCTTAGAGATGACCCATTTCACAGCCCAGGTGGACTGCTGTACTCCAAGCACTGACTGGGAGAGCAGCATTACACCAACTAGTTCTCTGCATCTAGTCAGTCTAACAGCCACCCACGCACCACTGAGCTGCCTCGCTTGAGTTGTGGGAAAGCCAAGGCCACTTGCCTGCACCCAAAAGACACTCCTGTGGCCAGCAGCACGACTTGAACCCTCATGCTCACAAGATTCACAGCCTGAAAGAAGTAGATTCAGCAAGTTATGCCTTACTGCTTGGGGAGGACAGCAAGCAGATGGAAGCATGCACTGTGAAACCCTTGTTCCGAGCACCATCCAACAGCCTGACCAGGCTGGAGTTCTGCAGCTCACAACTGCTTCTTAGAGTCAGTCAGGTTCTGGACCGATGGACAAGGCTGGTTTTAGGAAAGGGGGAAGAGTGCACTAAGAGGCCCCAAGGCAACACTCATTCATTTACTTCCACTGCTGCTCTGGATGTTCTCATCAGAGAAGTGCCTGCAGACCCTACAGTGCACAGTGAATTCAGGGGGCCACAGGAGTACCATCAGGTAAACCTGGAAGCCACAGTACACGCAGCAGCACATCTGCTTGAGCCAAGTTTTGTAGAGTCACTGGTATATCCTGATGCTAAGCTGGTTTTCAGAGGGGGTGCCCTTGTTGAGGTTTCTTTCCTTAACTGAGCTGCAGAAGTGCTGCCTGTCTGGTTCACTTTCTTACAACACTCGTGTCTTAACAGCCCACTGACTGACCTGCAGCTAGCATGATCCCACTGGCCTCTCCGCTGTACAGGCTGTAGCTCCAACGGCTGACCCACTGAGTCTTCCCGCCCATACCATGGTGGGTACCCTCTCTCTGGACGAGAGCTACAGCTCCTCACCCTCTCCCCTCTCCCGCCTCTCGGCAGACAGTATTTCAGAGAGCACACGTGTCATTTGCCTTCAAGGCTTCAAGCTGTCCAGAGTCAGTGTCATCTAGACCCAGACTGTGCAGGGCTGCCAGCTTCATCAAGTTAGATGTCCTGAGCCAGCAACTTCACCATGGAGGCCCCTTAACAGCTAACCAACTGCTACCACATCCCAGTTTAAAGTAATGAGTACTGTTTCATTCACTCTGCAGCAACAAGAAGGCAGAGAATCCTAACCCTGCTGGGCAGAGCTCTCTCCATTAGCAGCCCTCCAGAGAGTGAAGCAGTACTGAAGGCACTGAAGACTTTGCCATCCAGAGGTTTCAGACCATTGCAGGTCTAGGTAAAACTCTCACCACCTTACAGAGCCTGAAGTAGGGTGCACCTGGGACATCCCATTTTTCCACACAGAGCATCAGCAAGCACAGAATCAGCCAGCTTTGCCCAATACCATGCTTTTCCATCTTAGCATGCTGAAGTCACATGAAAAAGCCTCAAGAATTTGATCACTCGAGCACCTGACACTGAGCCAGCCACATGTTCTACACATCAGAAATAAAGGAACTCCAGCAAGCAGAACAAGCCATAATCAGAGCAACAGGTCAGCTTGAAGACAGCCAAGGTCACAGCAGGCAGCCTGCGTCTTCTCAGCCACCATCAATCAGTGCGAGCTGACCAGAACGAGTTCTGCCATCTATTTACCACCAGCAGTTAATGTTCCAACACCAAACAGCACCGCTTCCAGTCGCTTGTTTTCACACCAAACTAGCCTGGACAGTACAGAACTCGAACATGTTTACTAGAAACAGGGCTGGGAACGGTTTGCTCCACGAGACCGTGATCTTCAGATAGTGAGTCAGACATGATCCCTGCACCAATTAACACCCATCTAGGGCAATTTTAGAGAGTTTTACATGCCTTTCCAGAAAGGTTAAGCTCCTTACTTCCAGATCAGGGTGGAATTTTTAACAACTACTGTTCAATTAACATCAGAACACACCAGTTTCACACCCCTGTTAGGAAAGCTATGTGACACTGCAAGTTTTAATTTCCCAATATCGACACCTCTGCCATATCGCCTTAAAAACCCAAGGTGCTCACTGCACAAGCAGCTCAGTGATGCTCACTGCAAAGACAATTTTGCTTCAGCAGTATCTATAACCTGTTGTTCCAGCAACTGAACCCATCACACGTGCTTAGGCCCCAGCAAGGAACAACTTCATAGCTCAGACCTGCTGGTATTTGGACCAACACAGACGGGTACCAGCAGTGCCGCGACAGTCACCAAACCTCCATCCATACAGCACCAGCACTCACTTTGGGTTACCCAGCTCAAACCTTCCCCTTTCAACTGGCAACCCCACAGTACCAGGCTATCAAACCCCAGTTCCCGGGAAACACTTCCCTTCTAGTTTAGACATGCCAAGCAACACTTGGCATTCTATTAAACTACTGAAATGCTGACTCAAGTCTGCAGCCCTCGGAGGTGTTCCCACGGAAGGAAGCTTGCAAATCACAAAGCCTGTCTAAAAGGCCATCCAGCCGTGGGCTTCCGAGTTTAACTTTGCAGGAGGAACCAGTGACCCCTCAGGAACAAAGCCCAGTGTTCAGGACCTTAATCACCACTGCTCTGCAAGAGGCAGTGACCTGCTGACTGCTTTTGCCAACACGACCTAGGTGTCAGTCTACCCCTCCATCATCTTCATCGGCCAGGGAGCTGAGGGATCAGCAGAACCAAGGCTGTCTCCTAGAGCATTCCAGCCACACAGCACCCAGGAAAGTCCTCGCCTATCAAGTGCGAGTACAATGCTTTAATTCTGAGGTGGTAGGCCACTGCTTGCCCTCAGCAGCCCACCACTGGGTACAAACTGAGCAGGACCAAACTCGGCCACTCAGGCTTTTCCTTTTTCGCAGGGATTAAAGCCATAGAGATGGCTGGTGTGAAACCAGTCCTTGGTGCCAACACCAGCATGGCTAGACAACTTCCTCTTCAACACCTGATTTAATCCACTGCCTATTTACACAGTTTAATCTACCACACTAATCAATTAAGAGCAGCTTCCACAGGTTTGCCTTACAGATCTGCCTACCAGCTCAGAGGCTTCCTTACCAGGCAGAGAGGGCAGAGATCCAGGCAGAGGGACAGCCATAGCAACTCCAACTGCAGCCAGTTCCAAAGCTGAGTGGGTTTATCCCTCAGCCGGGAGGCAAATGAGGTGGCAGATGAAGCCACATCAGTACACTGGCACACACGCAGCGACCGCTTGTCTCGGGAAACCGGGCAGAGCCCCAGCTCCCGATGACACCGGCGTTTGGGAAGAGCCCAGCTGCCACATCCTGAACAGCAGCGGGCTGGCGCCCGCCGGGACGGAGCGAGCGGCGGGGAGGAACGGCAGCCGGTCTCTGCAGGAGACAGGGCACCGCGTGAGGGTCTTTCTGGTGTAAAACTGCATCTCTGGGTGCCTGCACGGGCGCTGGCAGCGCGGAGAGCAACGGGGCAGAACGACCCTGCTGGGCACCCGGGTGGATGAAGCTTCCCGTTCCCAGCATTTCCCGCAGCTCCCGTNCCCTGCCGGCCGACGCCGCTCCTCCACACCCGCACATCCCGGTGTCCATCCCGTCAAACACCGGACCGGCCTCACCCCAAGAACCTTCCGAGCAAGGAAGGCTGAAGAGCCGCCACCCGCACACCGAGCCCCGGCAGCCTCCC
>VZTM01000936.1:362562-396831 GCA_013400555.1 Jacana jacana
GGGGTCTGGTCCCAGCAGCGTCCCACTGGCATCCCCCACCTCCCCTGCTCCTGTGCGAGATGGCTCCCCGGGGCTGGAGGAGCCTGGGCAGGGTTTGAACTATGGTGTCACCCCACCACGGGCAGTGCCACTGACCACCCACTGCAGCACGGTGCCCACACCCCCCCCTGCGCTAACCCTGTCCTGGAACCTCCCAGAGAGATGCTCCTACAGCCCGCCCTGACAAGGTGACCGATGCTATGGCTGCTGCCCAGGGCACTCTAGAAGAAGCCCACATTAAAGCTGGGTTTGGGGTCTTCAGTAATAGTTGTCTTTGCCTCCTCTGGCTGCTGCCACAATTCCTGCTCATCTTCTGATGTCCTGAAATACCAGATCTCTTCATTAATTGAGGGCCACCTGCCTTTTCCCATTTTGCCACTTTTCTGGACCCCCTCAGCCTTCTCAGATCTCAGAGGGAAGGTGAAAATGGGAGTCAAAACCCGCTCAGCAAATTCCCTGCCTACTGATCGGACACCAACGGCCCTGTCCTGCAGGAGCCACTGGAGAGCCCACGGTGAGGATCAGCTCCAGGACATGTTGGCTTGGTGGAGGAGGTGGGTTTGCAGCAGGACCTGTCACCAGGTTTTCATGGGGCCTGTGGCTAGGACTGGCTGGGAAGCAGAGAGCCAGAGGAAGGGGAGGAGAGGGCTGTGGGGCACTGCCGGTCCAAGCCCCAGAGGGGGACCCCATCCTGAGCCCTGGCAAAGTTGGGAACGTGGGTTGTGGGTCCCACGTGTTCCACCACCACAATCAACACCACCACTGCTGCCACCATCACTGCTACCATCCCTACCACTGTCACTACCATCACCATCTCTGCTGCCATCACTGCCACCACCATTACCATCACCATCACAGCTGCCACCACCACTGCTACCATCCCTACCACCACCACCACCACCATCACCATCTCTGCTGCCATCCCTGCCACTACCACCATCTCCACCTCTGCGCTGCTTTTCCTGTGCCCTGGGACACATAGGTGTCAGCCCAGCCCCCTGTGGAGGCCGTTATCACTAACTGAGCGTTGCCAGCACCCTGATTAACATCAGGAAGCCTTTCACTGGGGTGGGGACAATCCCTGCCCCAGATGTCTGGAGCCATTGGTTGATGGGACATTTTCTCATCCCTCCTGTGCTGGCAGCCTTGCCAGTTTGTTCACCATGTTTGGGCTCCCTACCCAGGCAGCAGGGGGATTTTAATTGTCCTCAGATGATGGTCTTCCCCTTGTGCCACTGAGGTGTCCCCATGATGCTCCCAGGTCCCGCCTGGTGCAGCGGCTCCCTATATCCCAGGTGCCATAGTGCTATCTTCTCCTCCCGGCGCCTAGCTCCATGCCAGCAGCTCCCCTGGCCCTGCTGCCCCTCACCAGTTGGCGCAGCCCACAGATGTTCCACCACCATCCCTGCGCCTCTGCTCCCATCTGCCCGTCCAGCAGCCGTCACCGCCAAACAAAGAGCCTCCTTGTAGCAATGAGCTCACGAGTTGCAGCGGCGGCGGCACTTTGGGGACTCCCTGTCTCCAAAAAGGGCTGAGTCCCAGCTCTGTGGGACCCCCTGGGGGCCCAGCTTTCCTCCTTCCACCCTCTGGAGCTGTGAGATGGTGGGAACCTCCTTGTCCCTGCGCTGTGGTCGCAGCCCAAATCCTGGGGCACAAGTTCCGTGAGCCAAGCCTTCTTGTTCTCCTCCCTTCCTCCTTCTCCTCCTCCTCCCATTTGGGACACACTCAGTGTCTCTGGGTCTCAGTTCTCCAGCACTAAAAGTCCCACAGATTGATTTGATTTTCACCAGAAATTGCTGATACGTAGAAAGGATTTTTAAAAATGTTTTGATAATGCTTTCTTCCAAAATATTTCAGCTCTCTCTGAAGGTTTGTATGTGAGGAAGGTCTGGTGCTGGAGATGGGGGCAGCCATCTCCTTCCATCCACCCGGGACTGCCTGGTCCTCCTCCGCTCGTCCTAGACAGCCCTGGACTGACCAGAGCTGACAGCGAAGCCAATGGATGCTCATCCTCCCAGGATGTCCACAGAGCCCCCCGGTTGCCCCCCTCCGTGGGGGGTGGAGTGGGTAGACACAAGGATGCACAAAGCCCAGGTGGCCAGAGGAGGGGACGGACCTGATGATGGTCTTCCATCTGACCATCTGCTGACCATGGTCAGACCATCTGCTGGTGACAGCATGTGCCACCTCGTCTGGCTCCCTTCCGTGCCCAGGTGCCAGGTGAGTGTGAGGGGATCCCTAGGAGTAACCTATAGCTATTAAATCCTTTCTTCACTATTGCCTTTCAGCCCCCCTGGGCTGCCACTGGCCCCGCTGTGACCCCTGGCAGGGGGGGTGTCCTCCAAGGCTCCTGCCAACCCCGGTTCTGCCTCGTGGAGGGGCAGGGGTGCTTTTGTCCCCTGGGAAAGGAAGGCGAAAGGAGGGACCCAGACCTGGGAGGAGAATGTAGGAGAAGGCAAAAAGCCAGAAACCCTCAGGCAGAACAACCCAAACGACTGTTCCCTCAGCAACATGCAGCACCAGGCAGATGCTCCCCGACTGCTCACCATGGAGGCCTGGAGCTTCTCATCCCCAGCTCTGCCTTTGGATTTTGGTGGTCCCTCATAGCCCCACAGCAAACACAACCAAAGGGCGATGCCAGGCTGTCCGGTCCCACCCCGAGGAGGGGAGCAGAGGGGTGAGATGGGCTTTCCAGCAGGTGCAGTCTCTGGGTGCCACCCCCTTTTCATGGGGCATTTTTTGAGTGCTCTCGTGGCAGATGCCTTTCCCACCACCCTGGACCCGCAGCTCTGTCTTTGTGTGGACAAAAGGTGCCAGAGAGTGATTGAACTCTGGGCTCCAGCTCTCAGGGGTTGTGGGTGCTGCCATTGGGGACAGCAGGAGCTGCTGCCCTGCCCCCAGCTGGTTTTTGGAAGGTGAATCAGCCGTTTGCTGGGGGATGGGTACCCTCTCCAACCCCCTGCTTCCACACCTTGCAGTGATGCCGGTGCCTTCGCCCTGGTGTGGAGCAGGGCTGGAAGGTCAGCTGGGAGCTCCTTGCCCCTCCAGAGCCCTGAAGCCTGCAGCTCGGTGCTGCAGGACAAGCCTGGACAGGCCCTAACCAGGGCTGGGGAAGGGAGTCCGGCTGGGTCAGTGGTGCTGAGCTGGTGCTGGGAGTTGGGGATGGGGAAAGCAGGGCTGGCAGCAGACCCATCTCTCGGTCAAACCCGTCTGGAGCATTTCCTCATTCAGCATCTCCTGTCATGTCTCGCCAGAATCACACGCCAGAGTCACGGGGCTTGGGAGGGGAGAACCATGGCTTCTCCCAGTGTCCCTGGGGTGACACCACCTCCCAGGAGGTCAGGACCTTGGCTGATTTGCAAATGAGGTTTCTTTTGTTCTACTTGGGCCTAAATTATCTGATTCTGAGCTGTTAACTCCTTCTTATCTGGGACACTGCCCAGTTCTAGACTTCTTGATGAGGCAAATTCATGGCTTCTAATTTCTAGTTTATATTCTATTCTATTCTATTCTATTCTATTCTATTCTATTCTATTCTATTCTATTCTATTCTATTCACCTAACCTAATCCTATTACCTTCTCACTCTTTGTCCAGGACTTTCTTGCCCTACACAAAACTTCTGATCTCCTGCTTTTCCATGCTGTGCTCGTGGGTGAAAGCACCTGGGAAATCCATCCTTGCTTCCACAGTTTCTTCTGGGGACAGTGCAGGGGAAAACTTTGGGGTTTTTCCACCATCCTTTTGCTGACATGCCCCAGCAGGAGGCAAGAAGGAGGAGCTCCAGGTCCTCTTAAGGACCACACACTATGCATTGGTTGGTCTTCTCCCTCCCTCTGTAGAGAATCCATGCCAGGACCCCACCACTCAGCTGGCAGCTGGGATCAGGCAGGGCTCTCCACGAGGAGGTTCTACCCGTAGATTGAAAATAGCTTTTATTTGCTCTGGGTTACCATAGTTACTCGTGGAAGTCGCATGGTGCTGCTTCTGCTGCCTGGTTGGGTGGTTCTCTCTGACGTGGCATGACCAGCTAATTTTACCATCAAATGGACCCATCAACGTTTCTGGGGTGTTGGGTGAGCTCCATGTGGGACGCCTGAGCAGCCCCTCTCACCTTTCAGGAACCCTCTCGGTGAGGTGCTGGATGCACCCGAGTGCTGTAGCTGATTTTGTGTCCTCAACCTCTGGCTTTGCATGGCTTGAAGGAGATGATGTGGTTTTCCCAGTCCTGGGGCGGTACTTGTGCTGCATCTTGGAGCTCCTGAAGACAGATACCGAGAACCAGCATGGCAAACCTCCCCACCGCAACCCCATGTCTGGGTTTGGGGAAGCTGGTCTGCAAAGGGGGGCACTGGGGCAGCTGGTGTGTCCTGGAGAGAAGATGCTTGGTGAGATGGGGGTTGTGCAGGCTGGAAGCTGAGCTCTTAGTGACCAGCAGCACAGCATGTAAAGCACTGCCTGTGCTTATGGGATGTTGCACAAGTGATAGAGCTTGTGCTCGGTGCTGGACCTGGCAGAAGCAGCTCCAGCAAAGCCAGTGGGAGGGATGCTGGGTGGCTGGAGCTGTGCGTGGGGCCGTGCTCCCCTGCAGAGACACCCAGGGAGGTGCAGGTTGGTCTGACACTGGAGTCTCCAAACCATGGGATTTTCCTGCCAGAAGCTGTTGGGAGCAGGTTTGTTATCCTGACACCACCCTACGCAGGAGAGACAGGAGCCAGCCTGGGAAGCAGCTGGGACTCACCTGCCCATAGACGTTTCCCTGCTGGCCCCAGGTGACCCAGGGGACAGCCAGTGCTGGGCTGAGGGAGGTGTTGGGAACAGGACACGGCAGGGCAAGGCAGAGCCCAGGTGGCTGTGCAGGCACCTCTGTCTGGGGATGGGGCTGCTGGCGGGTGTGGAGAATGAGCAGCCACAGGGCACCAAGGGAGAACAGCCTGATTTTGCTTGGTGCCACACAGTTTTGGGGAGAAAGCATGGATTGCTTTCTACCAGGAAAGATAAGGCAAAGGCTTTCTGTTACCTCAACGGGTGCTGATGCAGAGCCATGTCCTGGGCTCCTCCAGTCTGTTCTTCATCACTGGGCTGGGACAGTGCCATGGCTCTGCCCCCGCTCCTCCTCTGGGCTGCCAGCTCTCCCTCAGCCTTCACTTCTCACTTCACTTCACTTCACCCTTTTGATTGGGTGAAGAGGTTTGCCAAAACAGTGTTAGACTTCCCCCAGCTGCTCTGTGCATGATTTAGGGTGACCAGTTTTCCTGCAGAGGTGTTTTGGGGTGCGGTTCCCAGCAGCACCCATCTCACTCTGCCTCAGGTGCCTGAGAGCTCCATGCTCTGGCCCCCAGGAGCCTCCATGCTCTCACCTTGGGGCACGGCATCCCTGGCATCCCCGTGGTGTCCCCTCCCTGCCCAGGCAGGCAAAGGTTGCAGTCTCCAGCTCCGTGTCCTTGCTGTCTGGGAACACCCAGATGGAGGTGCTGCGTGGGAGCCAAGTTAAACAGCACCGAGTTATCGTCTTGTTTTAGCAAAGACAAACCAAAAGGGAGAAGGAATGTGTTTTCCTTTGCTTTTGTTGTTTCCCTCTCAGGCTGTTACCTCCTCGCTCAGTTCTCTGGGGAACGGGAGCTGCCTGCAGAGCCAGGCTGGCTCCGGAGCCACTGCCGGGCAAGGCACGAGGCCTTTTGATTTGAAGAGTCATTTTTCTGTTTCCTGGGTTTCACATCTCTTTTGCAGGCAGTTCCTCTCCTGCAACGCCCAGTGTGGAAACACCATGCTGGCAGTGAGGGGACGGTTGGTTAATGGTGGGGACAAAGCCCACACCTGCTTATGGGAGCTGCCTGGAGCCCTGCACTGGTGGGGCTGTGCTGGACCCGCAGGCTGTGCCCGCAATGGCCAGCACGTTTCCCAAAAGCATGGCTGCTTCGTTGGGAATGAGCATCCCCTTGGGAATGAGCAAGACCACAATGATGCAGGAGAGGCCCTGGCAGCAAGGGAAGAGTTTCTGTTTCTCTTGGGCTGCAGGAAATGATCACAAAACCCCACTGTGCAATATTCATGTCCTGAGACGGGGTGGGCTGGGTCTGGTGCACAGGGCCTCCCTGGTCCCTGGCTTCTTGCATTGCCTTCTCCTCTAACCCTCCAGAGAGAAAGAGCTGGTGCTTGTACCCAGGGTTATCCCAGCCCTTGGAGACTGTACTTTAGAGCCACCTTGCAGGAGACAGAAGGAAAAGCCCAAGATTTCCCCATCAGCTGTGGCCCCGAGGCTGAGATTTGCTCAACGGGGTAGGTGACCCAGCTTCATGCCCTGAGAAGGACAACCAGCAGTGACTGTCACTGGCTGCTGCAGCCGGGGAAAGCAGAGGCAGGTTCAGGTGGGACCACAGTCCGTGGTGACTTGGGACTGTCACAGCCTTTCCTGGGGTGATGGAGAAGGGCTGGGGATGGCGGAGTTTACTCATGGTGGGCATGGTGTCTCACACCTGCTCTGGAGGAAGTGCCATCGTGTCTAGTCATAGATAGTCTTACTCAGACTGCTTTGCCATCCTAGCTGACAGATCACAAAGAAATCCAGAGACCTTCAAAGGGTCCAGTGCAGGTTTTCAGCAGAACAGGGAGTGGGTTGGTTACCTGTGGGTCCATGCTGTCCTTTATATTGGTGTAAGAGGCGCTCCCCAAACCTCAGCCAAAGGCGGGGTCCAGCCATGCCCACCCCCGTCAGCAGGAGACCCAGTGCCCTTGAGGGCCAAACACCCAAGAGAGATGATATTTGGTAGGAGAAACTCCTGTGAGCCACGGGCCTGCAGCACGGACCCGCTCACCTCAATGTCACCGAAACAGCAGATCAGGACTGTGACCCCAGGGTTGCCAAACTCCATTTGTCTGCTGCTCGGGCTGGCCACCCCCGTGGGCTCAGCAGGCATGGCTTGCTGCAGGGAGACCTGGAGGTTGGGGCAGAGGCAAGACTATGTTAACCATCAGGTTTTGAAGAAGACACAGCTGAAGCGGCAAAGTTCAGTGGATGAAAAGGGCGAGAGCGTTTGTGGGTGACAAATGCAGGGATTTTGGCTCAGAAAAGGGGAAGAGGCAGAGGAGAGTCAGTGGAAACACGGGGGGTGTGTGTGTTTGTCATGAAAACAGTTCCCTTTTCTACCATATCCCGTAAATCCAGAGCAGAAATTAAGGGCAGGATATGTAGATTAAAGGAAGCTGATTTTAAGTATTTTATATACTGCCAAGTTTTGAGATATGCTGGCATGGCTCAGGGGGCTGGAGGTGAGGGCAGCTGCAGCATGAAGCCCAGATAACACCATGGGGAACGGAGCCCCGTGCTTTCCAACGCTGCTTCGAGGGTTCTGTAAAACCAAGGACTTTTACAGTGGGAATAAATCCAGCTTTGGGACTCTGTCTTCTGTCTGAGGGGGACAGAAACACTGTCACCCTTAGTCCCTGATGGAAATACGGGACAGCCAGGGAGGAGCACAGGGGAACTTTTTCCCAGAGGCCGGACACCCCGTGGTGTGTGCCAGGAAAAGGAGGACACCTCCTCTAGCACGGGGGTTCCAGCCTCTCCGTTCAGGTTAGGCCGGGAAAACTCTACATCTCAAGCCAAAGCTGAGTTTGGTCCCTCCTCCGTCCCCTCTCCAGCAATCAGCATCGCTCTGTCCTCACCCCATCCCTTGCCCACAGCTGGGTCCATGAGCGCAGGGGGGAGTGGGGACGTGCAGGGTCCTGGGCTTCTACCAAGAACACGCTGTTTCTTCCACAACGAGATTTTTATTCTTTCCATCATCTGCCACGGTCAGGATCACACGGGGCAGCCTGAGCTCAGGAATAGCTCATTATTCAGGAATGCCTGTACAGCTACGTACGCATTAGTAATATTTGCTGATGCAGAGGCACCACACTCCCCCAGGCTCCCAGAAAGCTGCTGTGAGCTGGAGCAGCCCTGGCAGAGCCTGTGGCACCTGGCTCCTTGCCGCTCACTCACTGGGAGATGGGCACAAGGAGCTGGACAAGGTCTGGAGCTGGATGCCTGAGGCTCTGGATCTCCCTCGGGGTCCTCCAGGGACCACAGGGTCTCAGCACAACCCCCCTGCAGGAAAGGCAGCAGGAAACACTTGTGATGAGATGAGATATTCCTGGTCCCCAGGGGCTTTCAGGACAGATTGATTCCCTCTGTGGCTGTGAGCGACCAGCAGCAGGGAAGATTAGTCCCAGATAAAGTCCTTCAGAAAAACACCGGGGGTTGCTTGAGGCCAGGGCAGAGCTGTTGCTCAGAGGACACCAGCTGGCTCTGGGTTTCAAGTCATCTGCTGGACAAGCCCCAGTCATGCAGCCCTGGGAGAAGGGAGACCCCGAGCCCGTGCCCAGGGACAGGGACAGGAGGGGTAGAGCCGGTCCCACGGCCTTGGTGTGAGGAGGGGAATGGCATTGCTGCAGCAGCGCTCAGGCCATGGAGGGAGCGGGTTTGCTGCCCAACACGTCTGTGTTTCTGCAAAGGCACTGCCCAGATGCTGCAAATGTTCTCATTCTCCCTCTTTCCTGTGCGCTCCCAGCCCAACTCCTTCACCCCAGAGGTGGTTGTTCGTCACGAGCCTTTCAAAGGCTGGATCCGACAGCCTTGTGCTTCTGAGCATCTCCCAGGGTGGAGACACGCTAACCTGGAGGAGGGAGGGGTCCTTGTGCAGCCATCTCCCAATCTCCTTTAGCCTCTGCCAGTTCCTCTCGTTGGTAGGGTGCAGATTAAACATTAAGCCCTTAAAAATGTTCTGTGCCTCAAAAAACCCGCGTGAAGGCAGGGCCGGAACTGGCTCGTATGGATGGCCATGAGCGTACCCTTGTCATGTGTACAAGGAAACACAGATCCAGCCCCTGCAAGCAGGTTCTGGCTGTGCAATAGATGGAGCACGGCAGAGGTCATGAGACGCAATTCAGGCCAAAGGCTTCTGCTTGGAGCTTGTTTATGCTGGTTTACAGGCCAACAGCCTGCCCTTCCCTTTTCTTCTGGGCAGCCTTGGACCCTCTTCCTCGCAAACAGACGATCAGGACAGCTTGGGGTTTGGGGCAGGCACCAGCTGGAGACCACTCTGACCCAGGGAACGGGCTCGAGCCACCATCTGCTCCCACCAGCCAAAGGAATTGCACATCTCCCCTCCCAACTTCAGGCTAGAAATTCTCTCCAAGATGCCAGTCCAAGCCAGAGGCAGCCCCAAACCTGTCAGAGGGTTGAGCACAGGGCAGGCAGCCATCCTGGAGAGAGAGAGGTGCTTTGGCTCTTCAGTGGAAACCTCTCCATTGGCCATACCTCTACTCCCAAGGCTGTGTAATCAAATTTCCTCTGCTAGTCAGTTATTCCCCCCGTGGTTTCCACTTCTGCAATTTCAAAAATCTGTACATGATTCTGTTATTGCTCATTAGGGAAGGAAGCTGTCCCGAGCAGACCCACACCCTCAGAAACACTGAGAGTAATGGCTGAGTAGAGCCCTGCAGACCTTGAAGCTAAACTGCTTCCTCCAGAGTCAACAGCTCATGAGCGGAGAACAACCCCCAGCATGGCTGCCAGCGAGGAGGTGACCTTGAGAAATGCTTTGCCTTTATCTGCCCCAAAGAGCAGAAGGTCACACTGCCATGTGGGAGCTGGGGGAGCTGTTTCTGTACTGCAAGAGAGAGCATAACGAACTCGGGCGTGTAAGATATGGTAATCAGTAAAAGTTAGGCAGCTTCCTAGAGGAAGAGAATATCAAAAAATACTTCTGGGGAACTGCTGAAACCAGTTGTTTTCCTCTGACTCTGTCTGGCAGGTGGGTAAGCAGGGGGTGTCTCTCTGTTACCCAACAAGGGGGACACCCACACTGCGACCCTTCCCTCTTGGAAGCAGCATTGGAGGATCTCTTCCTGGTCTGTGAAACAGGCACCCAAACCTGGTGGAACTCCATATCTCTGAGACTTTGCTTCCTCTTCCCCCCCATTACATTTGTGTGAGTGTGGCCACAAGGAAGGTCCTGCAGCACTTTGGCCATGGAGGCAGCAAGGAAGCCTGGACTCCCCTGTTCCACATGGTTCTCTCTACCCACATCCCGTCCTCTGAGGGGCAGCGGGTGGCTGCAGTGCTGTGTCCCTGGCAGAGAAACCCCTGGTGGGCTGCAGAGCTGCTGTGGGTGCTGAGATGATGGGAGGCACTGGTGCACAGGTACCTGCTCTGCCAGCTCAACCAGCCACTGGCTGCCACCACGCCAGCCGCCGGCGCCACAGCTCGGTGAGACCCCTGTAGCCACTGGCCTCGTGCTGCTCCAGTGGGCAGAAGTTGCCCTCTTGCTGCTAAGGGCCATCTCCATCGAGCATAAACCATCCAGCATGCAAGAGGTGGATGGACAGAAGGTCGGCCTGGATGTCCACCTTGACCCACCCTGCAAACAGTGACAACCTTTGAGGCTTCACTCCTAAACCTCCCTTGAACGAAACCGGACAAGTTGTTACTCTTCTGGTTTGAGAGAGGAAGGAACCCTGTTCTCGTTGTGGCCTCTGGTGGGCTTGAGTTTGGGGCGTCGGGGCCCTTAGCGAAGCAGAAGCCAGTGGGCAATAGTTCTTGAGAGGAGCGGGCGATCCCTGCAGCACAGCAGAGCTGCTCAGAGCGAGGGGACAAAAGTGGGTCTTCAGGTTAACCCAGAGGGCTTTAAGAGAGCAGGAGGTCACCACGGGAGGAGGAACATTTCAGGAAGAGAAAGAGACCGTGCCTCGGCCAGTGGGCGAGTGCTGGTTGCAGCCAGCTGGCCCTGCTGGGCTGCTGGAGCCAAGGCTGGTGCTGGCCCCTCCGGAATGTGGACTCCCAGTGGTTTATGGTGGCATGACGTGGGCTGGGAGGATGAGGCACCGATCACTGGCTCGCTGGTCTTGTGTCCTTCCCTATGGGTTTCCAAAGCTGCCTCCTGCACCTCGTGGCTGTGAGAGACCAGGAGGAGAGCAAGGGGGGTCAGAAACCCTGCCATTGGGTGGCAGATGGAGGGCACAGCCCTGAACTCTGGAGGGCAACTTAGCCACAAGGGAGGTGACTCACCAGCGAACTAAAGCCATATCAACATCGGGGAGGTGTGGGTCCAGGTTCGGTGTAGACAGACCCAGCACCTTATCTACATTTGCACAGCAGAAGCCAGCACCAGGTTTGCAAAACAGGAGCTGAAGGTGCTCCGATCCGACCCAGCTGAAGTCTGGGTCCAGCTCCACCGAGCAGCTGGTGGTGTGATTGGAAAACGGAGTCAGAAGCAGCCTCTGACCCCACAGTATGGCCAAGGAGTGGAGCCACAACCTCCAGCTGCTTCTGCAGCAGAGGGGTGGCTGGGAGAGCCACAGCAGGGCAGGGCTGGAAGCACTCAACAGGGAGCTTTCAAAGGCAAACAATTTAAACCCTAGGAAAGCTGTGAAACTGCTGCCAGAAGCAGCCTTGTGCCATCAGCTGGTCACCAAAGGTCTCCCATGGAAGCAGGCAGCCATCCCAAATTCACAGAGAACAGGGTGGATGGAAACCCCAGAGGAGGTGGTGCCACCAGCAAGCATCGCTCTGCTCTCCCCCCAGAGCAGCAGCTACAGGAGAGCCCTCCTCTGCCACCAGCTACGGCTCCCCCAGCCTCATTAGGCAACACCAGCCCTCGTGACACCCCTAACTTTCCCTCCAGGCAGGATAAAGAGCTCCCACTGCCTGATGCAATCAAACACATCTTTGTCCTTTCAGGTGCTCAGTCACCTGGGTTTAAGCAGCTGTGAGGTTCAAAACCAGCCGCTGCCATCGTGCTGCTCCTCAAGGTCCCCCAGTTCTGTTCTCCTGCCACTGGGCACCCTTGTTATGAAGCTTAAGGTCTTTTAAGGAAGCTGTAAAATGGTAATGGATGGTGTTTAACTCAGGCTCCCGTTTGGAAACCAAGAGGAGGAAGCCTATTCGTACCCCCTTTCCCTACTCCCATCTCCTTGGAGAAGGCAGCACCCAGCCGGGTAGTGGTTCCTGAACTGGGGGGCTCTGGGCCTGCCAGAGCGGGTGATTTTTGTTCGGGAGGCAGAGGCTGACAAAGCCGGGCAGAGGGGACCCTCTGGCGGCCGCGGGTTCCCCTTGCAGCGACCCTTCCCCACCGCAGGGACCCGGCGTGGGGATAACCCGGGAGCGGCTCTTCCCCAGCGGGCTCTGCTCCGGCTGCGGGCTCTGCTCCGGGGAGCCCCCCCTGAGCCCCCCGGGGGGTGTGCGAGCTGTGCCACATCGGCTTCTGCTCCCCGCTCCCGCCTGCCCCGCGTTACACCCCAGCCCCGAGAACTCCGCGGACTCGCAGGGCAACCTCGCACCAGGTTTCTCAAGCCCCGTGCTCGTTGCCTGGGGGCAGGTTCCGAAGGCGACCCCCGAGATCCTCCACCACAAGTTCCCGCAGGTCCCACAAGTCCGACACGTTAGATTAGGTTTAAGGAAGAGGAGTATTTGCCTACACCGGCGCTGCTGCTGACCAGGAACGGTCCTCTCCTCCCTGTCAGAAGGTGCCCGCTATCGGGGACACCGGCAGGAGCAGACCCAGGTGAAAGCCAAGCCACCAGGAGGAACAAACCTCCGAGCTGTGAAGCAGCGGTTCCTGATGGCGCTGCTGGTCCCCCCTGTGCTGGCATGAGGACAGCGCAGCCCCAGGCGAGCCCAGCACGGCCATTACAGGCAGGGGATGCAGAGGCACCCCCGGTCTGACCCACAAGTGGTGGTGGCCAGAAGACACCTCTAAGCTCCACTTTAAACCCAGGCTGGGCTGGGACAACACCCTCTCTGGCCCCATCAAAGGGAGGATGGCTCATTTCAGAATTGGCCAATCTAAGGGGTTTTTAACACTCAGTTTGGCACCTGATCTCACAGAATTATACAGGGTTGGAAGGGGCCTCTGGAGAGAACCCAGTCCAGCCCCTGCCAGAGCAGGGTCACCCACAGCAGGTCCCACAGGAACGTCTCCAGGTGGGTTTGAATGTCTCCAGAGACAGAGACTCCACCACCTCTCTGGGCAGCCTCTGCCAGGGCTCTGACACCCTCACAGGGAAGAAGTTCCTCCTCATGGTGAGATAGAACTTACGTACCAGTTCATGCCCATTTCCTGTTCTCTCACTGAGCACCACTGAAAAAAGACTTCATCCAGGTCTTCATCCTTCATGCAGGATGAAAATATTGAAGAGGATGTGACCCAGTACTCATCCCTGGGGGGACCCCACTTGTTGGGGGCCTCCAACTAGGCTCTGTGCCACTGACCACCACCCTCTGAGCCCCGTCTTTCAGCCAGGTTTCAACCCACCTCACCATCCACTCATCCAATCCATACTTCCTGAGCCTTCCTGTGAGGAACCTGTGGGATACGGTGTCAAAAGCCTTGCTGAAATCAAGGAAGGCAACCTCCACCGCCCCCCCTCATTTATCCCACCATCACCCCATCTTGGTGGAAGCCTCGTGAGATCTGCTGAAGTGGCCAGGGACTGTGTAACTCCCCACTGCAGTGAGAGAACACGTGCCTTGGGGTTCATTTCTCTCAGTTCCAGCGTGTCACTTCCCATAAGAGCTGCAGGAAGGAAAATAACCAAACGAGGGACACAGTTGGTTGCCTCCACAATCAAATACCTTTTAATACACTCCAAGATTCTGCACAGTGACAAAAGCACTAGGAATGTAGGGAGTAACACCAATGGTAGGGTAGAAAACCCACTGAACAGGACACCACCAGTCACCTGAAGACCAACATCACCCCCCAGTAACATGCACACTTAGCTCAACTCGGAGCAGTGTGAAAGGCAGGACAGAGAGCTGGCAGGGGCATCTCTGCACTCACAGCCACCTGGCTGAGCTCCTCCAGTGCCACCACTGCCGGAGAGCTCTGGGCCCCCTCTGGCAGTGGCTCGGTGTCTCTGTGGGCAGAGATCACTCCCCATCAAAACTGAGGAGGGGTTTCCAAGGACAGAGCACACAATTTCAATGCACACACACGAATAGCAGTTGATGGGTCTCTTCAGGAGCCACCCCTCCATGGCTCTACACACATCTCTACTGGCATGGAGCTTAACTCCTTACACAGCAGTGCTGCCCACCCCTCCAACGTGTCTTCAGTCATCTCAGCACAGAGGAAAATGCTGTTTTTCCCTTCCCTTTGTCACTTGGTCTCTATTAATAGGAAGCCAATTAATGTGCTTCATCAGAAAAGGGAGTGTGTCAAAGTGCATCATCTGTAGAACAACAGCATTTGGGTGCAGTGACCGCCTGTCCAGCCAGGCTGGTGCCTGGGGACAGGTCAGAGGTCTTTAACAATAAATTCAGGTTTCTGATGTTTGGAGTTTCCAGTCTTTTCTGCCCTCAACAGAGCATTACAAAGCAAAAACGGCTTCTCAGGAAAGCAAACACGCTCCTGAAGACCCATGGTAGCTGATGCCCAACCTTAAACTCCCCAGCTCCATGCCAGAGCTGATCCAGTGACACCAGCACCCTCGCTGTCACTGCTGCCAGTGGGATGGCAATCAAGGAGCACAGACGACATCGATGGCTGTTCACATACACCATGACCAAAGCACTTCACAGCCGGGGCACTGCGGACAATTCAGACCTTCTGGTGAGGTGCCCTCTGCAGTCAAGGTCTCAAACCCCAGGCTCTGGTCTCCATCTCAAGTGCTTTACGGGCAACAAGCTGTTGGTTTAATTCTCTGAACTTTGATACACTTGGTCAGCAATAACCATTAACTACACAGACCAAAAAACGCCTCTTTGCTACTGGAAAGAAGTCCAAGACACGATGCTGTTCTGCTGAGGTGTCTCACAGCCGCAGTGAGAACTACCCGTGGGGGTCTCCACGGAGAAAGGAGCATTTGTATTTACTGAGTGCAAGGGTTGTGTGAAGAGAACACAGCCCAGTACAATCCCTCTCACTACATTATTGCAGCCTCTTGCCTATTCGGGCTGCTCAAACTGAACAGGACGCCTGCAGTGGGGCAGAACAGGAACGGGCACGGCAGGAGGATCACCTGCTGACGCTGTTACCCCTGCCCAGATTCACCAGCTCACGCAGGACAGGGCTCTGATTGCTCAGAAAAAAGAGCTACCACCGCTGGGAGGGTCAGGAGTTGTTCTCAGCAGACACAAGGAGCTGAGCTGAGACTGACTTCTGAAAGAGGCTTGAGACTCAGCCTCCTCAGCCTCGCTGATGCTGCTCCTTGGAGTCTCACATTCATTTCCTGTGATGAATTTCGCAGCAACTGTGTGTTCTTTCTGATTTCAAACACCCCAGTCCCCTCAGGCCAAGAAGGGAGCGGGGAAAGGAACAGTGTTTCTTAGATATGGCTCCAGCCACGGAGCAGGACTCGGGTTTCACCCACACAGAGGCTTCCAGCAGGGATGGGGACTGAGAAAAATCCCAGCACCGCTGCCAGCTCCAGCTGTGGGAAAGACTTTCCAGATAAAACCTATTCATCCCAGTGTGATACTGAAGTCCCACAGATCCTGCCAAGGATTCTGGCAAGTTAACGAGCTGAAAATCAATGCTATAGTCTTTTGTTTTACCTTTTTTTTTCCTTCCCAAGGGCAGCTCAAACAAGTTCAAGAGAAGAGACAGGGACAAAACCGAAATCCCTCTTAAGAGAGCCTACCAAGCGGGGTATGTTTGTTGAGTGATTTGCTTTGGGGGTAAAGTGCAAAGCGAGAGAGCTCTGAAAGAATCTAGAGGCAGCATCAGGCAGTATTTGTGAGAAGGCAGATCTAGCTGTTCAGGTTCCTCCCCATCAAAACACGAAAGTAGAACTGGATTACATCTGCCCTCCCAGTCAGACTGAGCTGACGGTGAGCCCAGGAAATGGAGCTGGACAGAACTTAGTGGAGTGGGACGTGTGAAAGAGAGGCCCAGGGCTGACTCTCAGACAGGGTGAAATAAGAGAACTGCAAAAATAAACGGTGCAAAAGACACCTTGAACTGTATGTACAGTCTAATGTTTCAAAAAGTTACTCTGACAAAAATTATAAATGGCACCTTAAGAAGAAAATCATGGTTTTTTCCAAGTTCATGTACTTTGCAAGAGGCAAGGCTGCACCAAGAGCCCTGGTGTTTCACTGATGGCAAGCTAAGCAAGCCAAGGCTACCACAAGGACTGTGACCTCTTGATTACTAGCATGACCCTTTCCAGCCCAGCTGAGGCTGTATCACTACCAATTTTTAGTTTTCCTCTTTCACAAACTTCAAGTTGAAGTATTAATAACAGCGCTTCCCCACCCTAAAGCAATTTTTTAACACTAAACTGCTGAAACAAACCAACAACTCCTCTTTGCCCTCATTTCACTTGTTGTGGTGGATCTTCTTACCAGCAAATTACCCACTGAAGCTCTGAGAGCAGCCCCTTCTGTGTTCTGGACTATCCACTGATGTCTGCACACTTGTCAGATACAACAAGGTTTAGGTAAAGACAATGGTATTTGCCTCCAGCCATCACATGCCACAAGACAAGCTTGGGTGTATTTCTCAGGAATGAGCAAAAGGCTCTTTGCATCAGCCAAACCCTACCAGAACACGGCTGGTGTAGAAGCACTACCTTTCTTCAGGATCATATCACTGGGAAGACTCATGATCTAAAGACACAGCGTCACCTAGAGCTCTCCTGGGAAACTCCCTGCCTCCCAGAATAGTAATTACCCAGCACACCTCCCTCCCACCTCCCTTCCTTTTTTTTGTGGGGAGACCATTAGGCTTCTGTATCTCCGTGTCTAATGCCCTAAGCATGAAGAAATATCAGCACAGCTCTTCTCAGATTTAAAGCTGTGTTTCAGCTTCCCAGAAAGGTGAGGGAAGGGAAGTTCCTGAGCACTGCCTGTAGGCTCTGGCTTTCAGCTCTCCGAAACACGAGTCAGCGTGAGGTCATTATACTGATATGGATCAGGAATGTAAACAAAATCAAGCCTTTGAGATCTCATTGTCCAGTCTGGATGCTTTCCTCCTCAAACAGATGTGACTGGAATGTGCCAAGGGTTCAGGCACAAGGAGAAGTATAACTAGCCCTCACAGCTCTTGTAGAAATTGAGGGTTTTTATAACTTAAGAAATGGTACCAATTTGCCTGCACAACGTCTGCTGGCAGTAGGGCGATGGTTTTATGACCTACTGCATCAGATCTGATGTTGTCAACGTTCCCTGGGAGCTGACACCTGATATCTCTGGCTGAAGGCAGGCAGCCCTGGTGCCAGTGGCACAGAGCTCTGCTGCACACCTCAGCCAGCTCAGCCTCCAAGACACTGCAGCAAACTGCAAAGCCATCCTGTGACACGGACTCGTGCCCATTTAGGATGGTCTGAAATCATCACATCCTCATCTTCCCCTAACAACAGGACAGGAATGCAGATCTCTGAAGGTAAAGGGACGAGTTCATCACATACATTACTTCACCTTGATTTGTCTTCAATAAAATAACGGTAAAACACTAAGCCCTGCATTCAAGTGCATTGCTTAGTCAGGATGAAAAAGCCCTGAGCCCAAGTTCTAACTTGGCTCCTGCGTTAGGATTTGCCTCGGGAATCTGAGGGCAGCAGAAAAACTTGTTGATTTATGATAGTCATGTCAAGCATTCATGGTGTCCCTGAAGCCCCACACCTCCAAGACAGAGATCTGGAAGCTTTCAGAACACAAGGCCTGGTTATTGAAAGTATTGCAGTGGCTGGTTCTTCCGTGGTTCAGGTCTGCATCAAGGTAGAGAGCTTGGCCATCACCGCCTCCTGCGAGGAGACAAAGACAAGCGTAAGGGTCTCTGCGTTTCTCAGCAGGGAAACTGCTGCACCACAGAACCAAACAGCAAAAGGACTCAGGTGCTCTTCTCATGGGAACAACTGGAAGCCCTAAGTGGTGTTTGCTTGCTGTCTTCAGGTGTAACATATGCTCCAATGCATAGCTATCACAACAGGAGGATTATCTTTTTTTGTTGTTTTTAATTTAAAAAGAAATAATGCAAGTCAGTAAGAAGCAGCAGCCCAACTCCAATTCCTGCATTTGAGGTTTGTGTTTCAGTGCCAGAAGATCTTGGAAACTACCAACTGCATATTTTCTCTCCAGTAAAGAAAAACTAAAAGAAATTTGTTATCAAATCCATTAGCAGTCACACTTCAAAGCTGGGAGAAGAACGAGTTCCTTTTCAAGAACTATTTCTCACCGTGAATTAGGCAGTAGAGAGGTATGGCAGGGCCTAAAGCTATCAACTACCATCTAATTCTAAAAGTGCTTCCCATAGAAAGTGTTTGTTGGGTAATAATATCAGGTTTGGGCCACCTTTATCTGAAAATACAGAAGTGGTAACTGCAGATGACCATCTTGTCTAATGGGGACAGGAGGAGCTGGTAGTGCTCATGGCTAGAGTGTGAAGAGATGTCCCCAAAGAATAGCAAGAGGAAGTGGAAAGCTGATGTGCAGGAATTAGAGATCGAAGCAACAAGGGGAACCTTGCAGTTGGTGTCTGCTACAGGCCACCTGATCAAGGGGAGCCTGCTGATGAAGCCTTCTTACTCCAGCTACTCATGGAGTAAGTAGGAGTAAGCCTGCTGTAAGGTCTCCTTGGAGCCTTCTCTTCTCCAGATTGAACAATGCCCTTAGGGAGCTGGTGGATGAAGTTGCCAAGACACTTTCCATTATATTTGAGAAGTCATGGCAGTCTGGTAAAATTCCTGCTGATGGGAAAAGGGGAAACTTATCCCCCATTTTCAGAAAGGGAAAAAAGGAAAAACTGGGGAACTCCAGGCTGACAGACTGGAGGGAAGGGATGCCATCCAGAGGGACATGGAGAGGTAGGACCACGTGAACCTCTTAAAGTTCAACCAGGCCAAGCGTAAGGTCCTGCACCTGGGTCAGGGCAATCTCAGGCAGAAATCCAGGCTGGGAGGAGAATGGCTGGAGAGCAGCCCTGAGGAGAAGGACTTGGAGGTGCTGGTGGACAAGAAGCTCAACACAAGCCAGCAACATGTGCTGGCAGCCCAGAAAGCCAACTGCATCCTGGGCTGCATCAAAAGAAGTGTGGCCAGAAGAGTGAGGGGGGGTGGATTCTGCCCCTCTGCTGANCTCAAATTCTCATCCTGACTTACCTATAATGATGCATTCGCTGCTGCCAGCCATGAACATGGAGGCTGTTTTGGAAGGCAAGTTGAAGTGCCGAGCTGATAGGAAAGGAGAGAGGCGATCTGAGGGGTCCGGTAGGACAGTGCCGGAGGAGAGGGTGCTGGAAGCTGGTGGGGTGTGATTTTCTGGCTCTGAACCAGCTGTGGCCAGTTCTGGGTGTTTTATGATCACCCACTCATAGCGTTCCACTTCTGGCTGCAGCTGCAGAGAAGAGCAAAGCTGTTAGCACCCGTGCACCACGCAGAGAGCTCTGCGCAGCAGAGGACACTCAGGCCCCTCACAGAGCATCCACAGGATTAGTGATGAAGATTGGATCAAACTATCTTTTTGGCCAGACTTCTGTCTTTATAACATTGTGTTTCAGGTGGCTGAAGAAGCGATACAGCAGTTTCTGAGTTACTTCATGACGTCTTCTCAGAAATCATAGAATCACAGAATCATTCAGGTTGGCAGAGACCCGTGGGATCGTTGAGTCCAACCATCAAGCCCACTCTACAAAGGTCTCCCCTACACCAGATCCCTCAACACCACATCATATCAAACCATTCCATGCAAGAGGAGGAAAAGTGTTACCACAGAACTGAAAACTAAGGTGTTCTCCTCCACAAGCTGAGCAGACTTGTTGGAGGGTGCATAACCCAGCCTCGTTGAGTGGAAGGGAAGCACCAGTTACTCACGCCAGTACAGCAGCTCTGCCTTGCTACTGGGTACCGACAACAGAATTCTACTCACCCTAAATACAAAGCACTCCCCGGTTCCAAAGAAGCTCAGCTTGTTCCCCCCTCGCCGGCGCTCGCCCCAGTCCGTTGACAGGTACGCGCCGCAGACCTGGGACAGACAGCTTGGTCAGGGGCTTCCCGTTGAGGAAGAAAGTGCATCAGACCAACTGATACCAACACTTCAGAGTCCAGAACTGAAAGGTTTATTTCAGTTTGATATTCAAAATCTCTGTATCACTAGATTAAGGCAGCACAAGTACTTATATCTAAAGATAGATTTAAACTGCTGTAATCCTTAACCCTTAAATGCCAAGAGTTTCATAAATTATTTCACATCTCTGTTGCCTTAAAGGACAAATATGCCAAGATAACCCCAGGTACCAAACCACTAATTACTCCAAACGAGTTTGGAGCCTGGCTTCCACTTCCTCAGTATGGCATCCAAAGCACCAGTACAGTCACAAGTTACAGTATGAGCAGCTCTGCCTGAACATTTTCTGGTCAAAACCAGTAGCCTTGGTGCCTTTCTCCACTTCAAACTGTGGGGTAAGATCAGTTTAGCCAAGGCAATGCTGAACTAGCTGAGATATTTAACACAGGCTATTCAAGCAGCATGGGGCTGACCAGTTTCCAGTAAAGACAAACATAGCCTTAGAGGGCTGAGCTCTTCTGTGGAGTCTTTTCTCTGGGCTAGAAGAATTTCTCGCTACCAGCAACAGCCATCACTGCCAATGGACACAGACCAAACAATGAAGCTCCAAGAATGGGATAAAGGCAACTTGGCTGTTTTCGTTTTTCTCCTTCCCCAGAAACTATGGTTAGGCAGAACTGATCTAAGGTTCATGTGCTGTTTAGCCTCCATGAGCATTACAAGCAGAAGCAGAGCTCCTAGGACAAATTACTGAAGAGCCAGCTTTCTACATAGATAAATTGTCATATATAGAGATTTATATAAACAAAAAGATGGCCCAGAACTCCATTTGATCTGATATGCCAGAAAATCAGAAGGCAAATTTTCTTCTTTCTAAAATGTAACAATAGACACATGAATAAAGGGTGAACATAATCCTCTGAAAAAAACCAAACCAAATGGCCCAACCACTAAACAAAAACCCCCAACCCCATACATTTCTCCTACTTTTCCTTTTGAGGGGTAGGCATTGAATCACACTGCAAAAACCAGCAGCACGTACAGAGCTAAACTTTTGACATGCTCCAGAAGAAGAAACAAACAATAAATAACTACTTTCCCCTCTTCCCTTCAGACAACACGGGCACTGTGTAAGGCAATGGCACTCTGATGCGGGCCTGGGCTGGCCACACACCACACTCAGAGCTATAACCAGCCTGGGGCGTTAGCATGAAGTAGATGCAACTAAGAGTAGCTTCGTGGGCCATCACCCTGCAGGAACATGAGCAGCAATACCAGCCCACAGGCTGCAACAGGAGCCTAACACTGTACAGAGACTGCTCAGGAGTCACAGGAAGCGCCTGCGTGCCCTCCTGCGGAGATTCGGGGAAGCTTTCTTGGGTTTATCTGGGTTTTTTGAAACAAGCAAGAGATGAAGCTAATGTTTCTGTGTTCACATTATGTGTTCCAGTATTGTCACACACAGCAGAGCAAAGGGATCAACACTCATTAGATAAGGCACCTGTGTGCACTCCTCCTCAGGTTCCCAGAGCTTTCCTGCTTTATTTATTTATTTTTTTCAAACAAGAATGAGGTGAAGCTAAAGCTTTTCTTTCCACATTAGGCAGTCCCATATTATTCATGCCATTGAAATTCTGCTACCCTCTCTCCTCATAACCCAGAGAAAGTGAAAATACCTTCTATGAATCATGAGTTTCTTAATGCAATTCCTCAGCCTCTCCCTCTGGTTCTGCAACTAAGAGTCCACCCAAGAGCTCAGTGAGTTCCTCCTGTCCATCACCCCACGTAACTTACAAGAGAGAGAATAGCTGAGCAAGACCTACTTTACAAGATTTACCCAAGAACACACAGTCCCATAATCAACAAATGGAATCATTCAAAGCATGCAGTGTTAAAAAATATAAAACCCTAAGCAATTTCAGGTCCCTTATTCTTCATTTTATTACAAACAGTCGTGTGGTGCAATACAGCATTGCATAACTGTCCAAAACCTAATTTCATCAGTTGCTGTTCACTGCACTCACCTCTTTTGCCGTGGTCTTGATGAGGAGAATCGTTGGTTCGTGTCCCTCACTGTGAGAATAGAACCTGAAGTGCAAAGTACACAAAAGTGAGGACTCAACAACCACCAACTGCAGGTCTTTTCCTCCTAAACATCAGGCACCATCTCCTCCTCCAGCTGATGGCATGGCAAAGGAGACATCTGAAGACTAAGCATATTCCTGCAAATGCTTTCCACAGCCCACGGTAAATAACAGAGTTGAGAGCAAACAAGTATTACCCAGCAGTTCTTCTCTCCACAGCTCTGGGTACAGCTGTTTAGGCCTCTGGCACTGTACAGCATTCTGAACTAAAGCAGCCTGAAGGAAGTTGTGTCCCAAGGACTCATGGCTATGCCTGAAGAGCTTTCTGTTCTCCTAGAAAATAATTATGATGCATTCTCAGTGCTTCTTTTGCCTTTCCTCTTTTCCATGGGGCTGGGACAGCAGACCCCTCCCCACCTCAGTGCCTCAACTGCAGATGTCAAAGCCAGTATGAGGAGCTACAGGATTGTAGTCTTCTGTGTCAAGTGCAAGGAGAACTCCTCTCTAGTTTATCCCACTTTAAAAATAACAACAATCAGACTCAGAGGTAGAGGAATCTCCAGTTACCAGGTCACTTATTCTTTGGATGGGTTTGAATGCAGTTATCTAAGAGCCTGCAGAGCAGCCACTGAGTTAAACCATTCATACCTAATGGGGAACAAACCAGTCTCAGAGCACGTTCTGTGAACTGAAGTTTGACTTTTGCAGGTGATCCTGGACAGCTCAAAATAGCTTGCCATGTTCTGGCAGATGAACGGTCAAACGCTGCAGCTAACAGGAATCTGTCACATTTACAATCATAGTCTTCAGACCAAGTTCTGAGCAGACATGGCCTTTCTGTCAATCCAGCCAACAGTTCTCCAGGTGCTCTTTTTTGCCCCACAGCAGAGAAAAGCTAGGAAGGTTTTCCTCACCTGCTCAGACTACAGCCGTGTTCCAAGGTGGTGAAAAGCAAGAGGGGCTGGCAAAGTGCAAATCGCTCTGGGATCCATGACCAGATATCTCGCATCTCTTTCACACTGACAATTTCAGACTTGAAGTTCTCAGCATGAACTGCTAAGTGCACATTCTGCCTGAGAAACACAACACAAACCATTAAGAAACAGTAATTTAGCAACAAATTTCAGATTACTGGACAGAAACACGCAAAGACAGCTGAATACAGAGGCTCCCAGTAGATATGCTATTGTTCAAAGGTCCAGCCCATGGGATTAGAAGGCCATGACTTAGTGAAGATAATAAACTACTACAGCTTAGCATAATCCTTGAGAGGCCATATCCGGCCTCACGGAAATACCTGCAGCGATTCCTGTGCGGCAGCTGTGGTCTGTGCTTTTACAGAGGACGTAACAGGGAGCCAGCTAGGATGGCAATGACCTTAAACAGATGAAATTATATTTCTGTTGGAGACAGCTTCACTGGCACTGGTATGGAAGCACAGACTCACACACCTAAAGAAGCAGCCAGGATCTGGAAGGGACAGGTAGCATTCTTTCCCCCTCCGAGGTCCTGCCTGTATAATGGAATTAGAGAATTCCTAAAAGCCTCAGAAATCTGACAGCACTCAGTATTACCAGGCTAAGCAATTTTAATCCAAGGCAAGTATTGGAAGCTTTTGGAAAGTTACACCTCTTGGAAACAGGGCATTACCAATGACTTCCACTTCATTAAGAGCCAAAGAAGTTCCTAGGTTCAGGGTTACAGACAGAGCCTAAAAACATGAAAAAATACTAGAAAAGGTGGAAAGGAAACCCTGACACCCCCCACTGCTGATTTAAGGACTTTCCTACCCAGACCCACCCCAAAGCCTGTTTCCAGCAGAATTCACAGTAATCCTGCATGTCCAGTACCCTGTGTCTTCCTGTGACTTTTCCACAGGTGGAATATCACCTTTACAAACTGACCTTTCTGGTTTACTATAATGCACTTACCATTGTATTGGCCATTTAAAAAAACTACCCCAGGTGTGCAGCTCCTGCCCCTGGAACATCGGGGTGAATAATTTTGTGTTTAATGTCTCCATTCAGTGAGCAAAACCTAGACTGTAGCTTGACTGAAGGATCTGAAATAAAATGAGCTGCTGTTTCCCAGTTCTAAATCACAGCTGCAGGTGCTTAAGAAGGAAACCTGATCTGTGCTGGGACCAGTGGCAATACACAGCCTGCACCAGCCCCAAACCAAGCTCTGCATCGCTTAAAAATACAAGTTTTTTGGAAGGGTTTCAGAAAAACGCAACTAGAGTTACAAGTAACTAACTCGTGTTCATCATCTCACTTTTGAGAGTGTTTCTCTAATGACACTAAAAGACCTACTTCAGTTGGGTGGTTACTTTTCAAAGTAGTAAAGGAGTGAAAGTGACCAGCAGGCAAGTTGGCTGAGAACAAACAAAAATGTTTCTGTCTATATTGATTGATGAAAATGAAGCTTAGCCTTCACCACACCAGAGATCCTGCAGGATTATCTGGGAAAACCCAGCCATTTGAGAGAACACTGGATTTGGATTGACACTGCCTTAAAGCGCCACTGGAACTGAACAAATTCATTAAGATTCTCCCCTGTATCATCATTTTCCTCAACTCTTCATGTTGGCTCATTGGGATTGGGCGGACAACCTTCTACTGACTGCTGATGTTGGGAAGACAATTTTTTATTATGCCAAAGGAAATCAGAATTAGGAAAGCAGCACAATTTAAATGTGTAATAAAGAAATTTAATTGCTATTTTTGTAGGAACAATGTTTTTACAGCTATGTCATTAATACAGTGTGCTGCAGAGACCTCCAAGTTCCTGAAGACAAAGGCAGTGTTGATGACGTGCAGCAGAGCTGTCACAGTGGATATGCTCTGCATGGATTCCAAGACAACAAACACCACACTCCAAGTACCACCCACCCACTGAATTACAGCTTCCTGCTCTATTTTGTTTTCAGCCAAGTCTTACAGGGTCTGCATTATCTTTAAAAATCCATGAGAGCTTCAGTTAGGACATAAACGTGTGGCAGAAGGGATATGTTGTTTCTCAGTCACAAATGGCAATGTAAGCTGGAAGTGGTGTATAAACCTGAGACCTAATCCTGTGTTGAGACCAGGGTCTGCAGACACCCTGCATCTACCCAAGTCCCCCCAGTACCAAACTCTGTGCTTCCCAGCAGGAACCAAGTCTTGCTGCTCCTTTCAGAACACAGTAAAATAAAGCAGGGAAGTTGGCTTGGCTGGAATGAAGAGTCTGCTGATCTATTGGAGATGAAGTCCTCAACACACAGGATATGATATGGAACATGCTTTGGCAAGTCTCTTAAGCAGTTCTTTTAGACATGAAAACACAAGGAAATTGATTCCAATTGTGATTTTATAAATTAGCACCAATGTTAGTGTGTCACTCACTGAAGTTAACTCAGGGCACCTGCAACAAGACCAGAAAAGTCTCAAAGGCATTAATTTAAAGCCATGCATGTGAGGTATGTAACACTCACAGAGCAGGCTCTCTCTGCTTATCAGCTATCACAATCCACTGCACTTTGTTCTTTAAGATTTGCTTTTCAGGCCAAAACTTGATGCATGGCTTCATTAACCGTTAATGTTACATGGCTGAGTAACTCTGACCTCGACACATGAAAACAGTCTGTCTTATTGCCTCTAAAAAGAGCCCCTATCTGCTTAAAAATTAATATAATCTAGTATGAATAGAGACAAGTCACTTTTAAGAGTGTGCCAAGTGGGGTTCAGTCCAACATTTTTCCAATTAACTGTGGAAAGCTGGCAAAGAAGGAAAAAAGTTGAGTATGTCTCACACCTATTGCAAGAGCATCCGCCAGGTTAGGATGTGGGACAAGACCTCACAAAAGTACCCTCCTGCCCACGTAGAAAGGACTTCGACCCCACCATTAACCTGATGCTTTCCCACTCTGGAAAGTACAGGCTTGTCTGGCTGTGTGGAAGTGCTCTGTGGACGAGGTGGGCCCACGTTCCTTTGCTCTACAAGTCTGCAGGTGCTTTGAACTAACTTTGTGAGAGTGAGGAGAGGTTACACCGTGTCAGAAGATGTTACGCAGCAATCGCTGTCCTGCTTCTGCCCCAGCATTAGCAACAGCAGCCTCGGGGAAAAACCACCAGCCAAAGACAGAGGGAACGAGCAAAGTACAAAGATTCATGTGTTTTAACCTACCTTTTGGGAGACCCAGCACTGCAAACGGGAGCGTGCAGTGGGTACGGAATTGACAGAAGGAGAAGGTATGAGGAGAAAGACAAAAAAAGATAGAGAGGATCAGTGATTTCCTACATCCGTGACAAAGCGAGTGAAAGGAGCCTGGAGAGAGACAAAGTGAGGTTTGATTCAAATCACCAAGCATAAGAAAAATAATCACACACAAAGGTTAAAATATTCCCATTTTTCCCCTTTTTTGCTACCTGCTTGTAGTTATCCAATTGGAAAATAATTCATCATCTCCCTGCACAGGCCAAACATCTGGAGAAGGGAACTCACTCACATCCTATCGGGCTCTGGAGAAAAGCTCATTTCTCCAGCATCCACATCTGCCCACACCGTGACCCAGCCTGAGCCCAGATCACAGCAGCACCCTGCCAGGGGACACCGAGAAGATTCAGCCTGTGCACAGAAGTAGCTGAGAGAGGACACAAGTTGCCTCCTAAGGCAGTAACTACTAGCATTATTGGGGTACAAACGTACCCTATTTTGCTTTGAAAGCACTACTGTTGTTCTGAGCAAGAGTACCTCTGCAGCATTTAACACAGCAGGAGCTCCTAGGGCTTTTGTGGTTTTTGTATGGTTTGGGTTTGGTTTTTTTAAGATTATTGTTCATTTCAAACTCTCATTCTATTGCTGAAGAATACACTCAGAAAGGATATTACAACTCTTCTGACCTCCAGCAGAGTAGGAAAAAAGCAACACTCCAGAAGAGTTAACGCTTGGAGTTGTGAGTCCCAAATACAATGGCCTGAGCTCTACCCGAAGGACATTCCAGTGGCCAAGGGCTCCCCCGTGTTTGAGACTGACAAAGCGGTCTCTTCCAAGACATGAGCAAGATAAAGCACAGGCTCACTGTAAACCAGTCTGCAAAGTCTAAAAATAAAAGACTTCCTGCTAGAAAAGACTGGAGGGAACTTCATGTGTATTTGGGCACAGGAGAGCAGTTCAGCTAACATTTATGTTATTTTATGGGCTGAAATATTGTAAGTACATACTTCAATAATATAGAATGTTTGTTTGCAACTACTGTGACTAACCCAGCAACACCCCTGCCTGCAAGACCCTAGTACATCAGCAGCTGGTACCTTGTGATTTAGAGAAAACAAGGACCGTCCCTCCAGAATACCGATTGCTAGATATCACACTTACTCACCCCTTCAGAGGCCACAACGTCTGATGAAAGTGCTCAATGCTTAAACTTAGATTAGAAAAACAGCTGGGAAACATTTGCTGCAGTGATAAAGGCCTTAGGAGAACGGATGCCAGAATTTACCTGCCCCTACATTTGCACTTGGCGGGACAGTAATTTGTTTAGATCTATTGCTGCCTTTTCTCTATGCATGGAGAGGTCTTTTAGCTTTTTATTAAGGCTTTTACTCCCACATTGGAGCAGGATTTCATTTACTAGTTTCACAGCTGGCTTTTCCTCCCCTCATTTCTGAAAATGAATTGTGATTATGCCATCCCCTTTTGGAGCAGCATCGTCACTGTTCTCTCCCACGGTTCTTTCAAAAATGATTATTTCTAATAGTAGATGGATCTGTCACTAAGTAGAATCACAGAATCACAGGATGACAGGGCTTGAGAGAGACCACTGAAGATTATCCAGCCCAAGCCCCTGCCAGAGCAGGTCCCACAGGAATATGTCCAAGCAGCGTGTGAATGTCTCCAGAGACAGAGACTCCACCACCTCTCTGGGCAGCCTCTGCCAGGGCTCTGACACCCTCACAGAAAAGAAGTTCCTCCTCATGCTTCAATGGAACTTCCCATGTTCCAGTTAGTGCCTGTTCCCTCTTGTTCTGTCACTGGGCACCACTGGAAAAAGTCTGGCCCCATCCTCCTGACACCCACCCTTGAAGTATTTACAGGTGTTGATGAGATCTCACCCCAGCCTTCTCTTCTCCAAATTAAAAAGACCCAAGTTCCTCAGCCTTTGCCCAGCAAAGAGATGTCCTAGGCTCCTCGTCATCTTTGTAGCCCTAAATAGGCCAACTCCTACCTATGATTATTATACTCTTTCAGGAGGCCTGAAAGGAGGTCACACTAATTTTAAAAGTAACCTTAAATAAGACTTATATCTTCCTTATTCTGTTAAAATAACTCCCCAGTTGAGCAAAACGTTCCCAACTGGGACAGTGTTTGCCTACTTACAGTAAAGAAACTGCTGAATTCATAGTACTGGGCAGCATGAAACGAAATCGACATTTTATCTGAATAATCTCACATTTAGAATTAATTTTCACATTTGTTTGGGTACTTTTCCTTCCAAGTAATTTATCAGTGTTTTTTTCCAGCTTTGCTAAAACACCTTTCAGTTCAGAAACAGCTTGTGAAAGACACTGTTGAGACACAGTACTCGCAGTGAATATGTACCTGTAAACAGTGATTCTAAATTCATCACTAAGCCATGAGAAAGGGCTTTGTTTCTCTTGTATCATAACACTCCTGGTTACAATCCCAGCAATGCTTACTTTTGGGGATGTTGCCCTCTTCTACTGAGGGGGAAAAAGAAAAGAAATAAAAACTCAGCAGAAATACCAGTGTGTACCAGAAGAGCTCTTTTCCTTCCCCAGTAGTCCCCGGACTGACCGCTCACCAGGAGATCCCTCAGGTCACCGGGAGCCAGAGCCCTACCTTTTCTGCTTGACCGTGATGCCCTTCTGCTGCAAGGCCTTCTCGTTGGCCATCTGCAGGAGCTGGATCTCCTTCCGTGAGAAGAGACGGATGGCAAAGGCTTTTTCCAGAAGCCTCTCCGGAGACACCGACTTGGCGATGTCTCTGACGAAGGCCCGGATGTCCTGCTGCACGCTCTCCGACTCCATGGGCTGCCCGGCTCGCACTTTGTGGAAGAACTTCAGGAGCGCCAACGCAACGCGATAGAGAACTTTGTAGCCCTCCACCAGAAACACATCGAAGACCCGAGCGATGTACACCATGGGCAGCTCCCCGAAGAGCCAGCGCTGCCAGTCGGAGTACACCTCCAGCACGTCCTCCGACACCGCCACCATCAGCTTGTGCGCCGCCTGGCAGTACTTGTTCACCAGGTCCCCAAAGGTCATGCAGGAGGACTCAAAAGCTAAGAAGGTCTGGTCGATGAGCCGCTTGGATGGGTCATTGCAAGCCAGGATGCGACAAACCTGCTCAAAGCACTCCGCCTCATCCTTGCTGTAGTGCAGGAGCAGAGCTATCACAGAAGGCAGCGCTGGGCAAAACGATATGTCCGGGAACTGGTTGGCGATGCACAGTATGATCTTCCTGACGGCCCCGATGCCTTCTGTGTTCAGACAGTAGGTGGGGACCAGGCTGTTATCCACAAACTCTGGCAGGGGAAGGGAGCTACTGCTGCGTTTTCCAACGATCTTCACAACAATGTCCCGGTACACGTTGGCATCGGGGGTCACCGTGCGGCAGGGGATATTGTGAATTAGTTTGTGGTACACTTTGGCTCTCAGAGAGTGGTTCTTGGCCCAGTAGCCCTGCCTGGCCAGCTGCTTGAGCTCCTGGAACTCGGTACAGGTCAGCTCCTTCGCATCCTGGCTCTGGGCAGTAACATCCATTTTGTCCCAATCCACAAAGCGGTTGTATTCATCCATGGCTCCAGGAGCAGCATATCAGATAAAGCATGAGAATGGAGACCTTATCTGGTCACTAAAGGACTCGCAGCTTTTCCTGCAAAAGGAAAAGTAAAATAACAGAGGCTTGAGTGACAGGTAATCTCCCATTTTCTTCAGGAACACAGACACCCATTTAACTTGTTCCTGCAATGCCAAAACTGTTTTCTAAAGCAAGCAAAGCTAGAGAATTTTTATTTTTAAGAGAAGCTTTCCTTCTATCAATAACCCATACTGAAGTAATTTGTCAACAGCCAGCCAAGAGACTGATTTTGAGGACATGTCCATGGGAAGTTAATGTCCCTAATGAAGCACCAAGCACAGGCACAGGCCTTCACATTAACATCTCACTTCAAGAACAGAAACCTCCTACTTCACAAAAATCCACTGCACAATCTGTTCAATTTGCCATTTCTCTTCCTAATTCTCTGGGAAAATAGCTTTAATGCATACTGCAAGGATGCAGCCTCATGAGCAGCGTATACTGTTCTAAGACTGCGTGGTCAGGGACAGAGGATGCTGACCTCTGGCTAGCCACAGCCATCAATTCTTAGTCGCTTCTTCCCGCTGGTGGCACACTAGCACTCCTGTGGCCACACAGTCACTGAGATTAGTATGGTGATCTGGTACCTTTTTTCTTTTCCACTGGACAAGCAGGTGAGCAGCTGTATGGCCAGAGCCAGATAGTGCCAGAACAAAGGTGATGGGAGGCAGAACTGCCCTTTCTGACTGGGGTACAGGCTCATGACAGCTTGAAACGCTTCGGAACTGCTGCTTAATTCCCTGGAGCACTGCCCGGGACTTCTGGTCCTGACCTCACCCACGCTTCTATGATCAAATCACCCTCTAGAGGGCCTGCTGTCACCAGTAGAGGATTTTAAAAACCTCACACCGCTGCAATAGCACCAGGAGCTGGAAGATTAGGTTCTGCCCTCTAGTTCCTCAAATCACAAGTTTACGTGATCTTCCAGTTGACTCCAGCTTTAAAGTCCACCTGTGTCCCAGCAGACAGCGTGACTGCAACTACTAACGCCTACCCCTGAACCAGCTTTACTCACAGCACTGCAAAACTAGAAGGGGAGATACAATACAATGCACTAACACCAGCAGGCAGCAAGTTTGCCAGTGCTGGAACATCTCTGCAACCAGTCCTCAGGGCCAGAGTCAAGCTGGGAAGCGCACGGCCGTTGGTGCAGCACGCTCTGCAAAGGCAGATAAAGCCTATAAAACCTAACAGGCCTGTAAAACGGTTTTATACAATTAAGACATTATGGAGGAAGGTTAAATCAACAAAAACAGTCACTGATATGCTTCCAAACACCCTTTTAATCATTCCTGTGTCAACAGACAAGAGAACACATGGCACTTCATTCACATTTATCAGCTCGCTCTTTCGTACAAGAGGTGCATGATGTGAAACTCAGAACACACCACTGAGATCCCACTGTGGGAAAGGGGAACTGACACTCTGCCTCAAGTAGACAGAGGTTGATAAATGCCCAATTAGCACTAGCTTGGGCAGCCATACATTGGATTCTGACTAAATACTCATCTGGGTATTTTGGAATCACATGCTGAAACCCCCAAATTTAACTCCTCTTTTAAGAGGCCGGCAGCAACGCAGAGGAGCCTTTCAGAGAAGGCTTTTGCATGGCTTCTCTCGACCAAATAGTTCAGTTTTCTGGTTTTTCTTTTTTTTTTTAATAAAAAGAAGATTCTTTTTGAGTCATCTTTGTATAATGAATGTAAGAACAATAGAGAAATGCTCACCATCTCCTTTTGTCTTCTTCCACATCTGAAATGAATTCTTAGACTGTAATTAAAGCAGACAACACATTGTCCCGACTCCAGCTCTGGAAGCAGAGTATTTCATGATGTTCAGAAACACCACCTCACTGCCAGCCGAGAGTGTGTCTCCAGGATAAGCAGAGGATAACACCAGTTCACCACAGAGTCAGTGTCTGCTCCATGGAAGTCAGCATTTTTCTGTCATTCTCCACCTGGGAATCACAGGGAAACTCATTATGGTTAATTCAAACCCTAGAATAAGATCCCTGTGGAGAACAGAAATTGAATCCTATTTAGCAGGGACCAAAGCACAGAGAAAGGAACCATTCTGTTCAGTGACTTCAATGTAGAAACTATTACTATCCTGTGGTTCCTGGAGCCTCTGCTATGCAGCAGCTTCCCCTCCTACCATGACCTGTTACATCTGGGAGGTTTAAGTAAGATGTCTATCATACGACACAACTTCTAAGATACCCAGAGCTCCATCTCAGCTGTCCTTTTCCCTGTAAACTTTCTCCTCCCTCTTACTCTTTCCTGTCTTTTTTATCGTTCAGAGACACAAACATACTTAGAGGTTGCATCAGTCACTTTTCCCTCTGGAAGTTACTGCTCGTTCCAGAAACCAATGAATTTGATGGGTATCTGCTCCTCAGCAGCTCGCTGAAGTCCATGGCTGGAGGATGGAAATCAGACTGCCAGAACTTCTGGGTTGAGCTTAGAGTCTTCTACATACTTTGGCTGGGATAAGTCTGCTGGGTCTGCCAGTAGGTCTGGCTGCTTATCCCTTTCAAAGCTCTAAATGCCGCAAGAAAACATGACAGCAAAGCAAACGGGCATTGTCCAGCCTGCCAGAGCACGGCCAGCTCCTAACTCTGCTTGCACACCCAGCACAATCAGCGTGCTTTGGTGTAATGGTGCACATCTCCTGACGCTATGCCAACAGCTACTGTAAGCTAGCAAGGCTTGCATGGGGAATATTTACTTGCCAAAAGAGAAAAGCACAGGAAATCTCAGAAAATTCCAGCCAGTCTTCATCTTTTCCTCCCACTCCTTCCAAAACTTTCTCCACCCCTCTGGGCAAGTTCCCTCTCTCCTGGCAACCACACAAAGAGCAATGTTTAACTTAGAGTTGGTGGAAAGAGGATCCCAAAGCTGTCTCCTGTTCAGTGGGAAAGTGCTAGTTGGGACTGTCTCCTACCCACCTCTCCTGCCACGGGGTAGCAAGCAGGCAGTGCAGATTGTTCTGTGGGTGGGGGACCGAAGGCTGGGGTGACAGTTAAGGAGTAGTGCATGTTTGTGCCAAAGTCGCATCTTCAGCTAAACTACCTGGCTCTCACATATAAAGACAGGGTAAGACACAGGCAGAAGAGAAAAACCATTTAGAATGTAATGTTTGTATAAAGATATGGTTAAAGGCAGATAGAGATATCCAGTTATACATATATATAAATATTTTTTATATATAAAATTTATATATATATGAATATTTTCTCGTGTTTCTCCAAATGCAGACTAACACTTGCCTCCCAGCCCCACAGTGTGTCGTTGGCTGGTTGTACTGCTGAGCAGCGACACAGCCAGGGGAAAGGCTCGCCTCTACTCTCATCCATAGCCTTATTAATCTAATCTGTGCAGAAGGCACATGCATAATGAGAATGGCTTCCCCAAAACTGCTAGCTGTACTGTCACCTTTACAGCTTCAGTCCCCCCCCTCTGACACACACCAGTTGGCACCAGAGGCAAAATTAAGCACTCCATTTAGCAGTGGAAGGAGCTGAACACAAGCAGTTCAGCTGGTATGGAAGCACAATTTGGACCACGCTGAGGGCATTCTGCAGCGATGATCCCTTTCGGCAGGACACGCAGAGCGGGATGGATTGCTTTAACGAGGTTAAATGTATTTCGATCTCTTTAGGAGTCGCCCTGGGCACTCTGCACAGCACAAGCCAGGCTGCAGGAACAGCTCTGGATAATGTTCTAATACAGGTTTACCAATAACAATTGTGGATTAATTAGCTGCTCCCTGCTGGTTTTCAGGGGTGTGTGTGTGTGTGTTGGATATTCTTTTGGTATAGGAGAGGTCCCCATGGACTGGAGAGGTCCCCATGGACTGGAAGGTGGCGAATGTAACGCCCATCTATAAGAAGGGCAGAAAGGACAATCCAGGAAACTATAGACCTATCAGTCTGAGCTCGATACCAGGGAAGATTATGGAACAGGTCATCTTGAGCGCTGTCACCAGCCATGTAATGAGCAGCCAGGGGACCAGGCCTAGTCAGCATGGGTTTATGAAAGGCAAGTCCTGCCTGACGAACCTGATCTCCTTCTATGATAAGATGACCCGATTGTTGGATGGGGGGAAGACAGTGGATATAATATTTCTGGATCTTAGCAAAGCATTTGACACTGTCCCCCACCACATTCTGGTGGAAAAACTGGCTGCTCATGGCCTGGACGAACGTACGATCTGCTGGATCCAGCATTGGCTGGAAGGACGATCCCAAAGGGTGGTGCTCAATGGAGTTCAATCCAGCTGGCGGCCGGTCACAAGTGGT
>VZTM01000936.1:405092-460587 GCA_013400555.1 Jacana jacana
TGGTGGAGCTGTGAGGGATGACAGGGTGGTGGTGGAGTGTGGGGAGTGATGGTTAGCACTGAAGGGTGGTGGGGGCTGTGAGGGGTGGTGGAGGTGTGGGGGGATGAGAGGTGGTGGTGAGGGGTGCCTGTGCAGGCAGGCAGGACTGTTGGTCCTGGCAGTGTGGGATGAGGCCTCAGGCTTGTGTTGTGCTGTGCTGGGACTGCACTATTTACCAGTCCTGCAGAGGCTTCAGGAAGAAATCTCAGTGCAAGCATTAGATGCAGATGTTGCTTTAAGATGTGAATAGTTTTGTGCTCGGTAACAATGTGACTTTTTTTTTTGCAAAGCCCAAAATGGTCCAGACAGAAATGGGTTCATTTTAAAGATGAAGGACTTCCATGGTGTTTATTTGACTTGCCTTGGCAGCAGTGTTCTGTTTACGACTGGATAAATAACTGCCGCATTAAAGGTTATTAGCTAGGAATGCTTAAGTGGCCAACAAAGTACTAATCTTTTATATGGCGTTGTAAACGTACACAGCTTGGTAATGCAGGCTCCTGCCAAACAGATAACAAATCCCTTACCCGGAAGGTTTACAATCTAAAAGAAACCACAAAGGACAACACGGAAATTCAAGACATGATAATGAAACATAAAACACAAAAAGGAGTTGTAGCCGTTGCAGTTGGATTTTTAAATAGGGTCTTAAGAGGGTTTTTCATGTTTATCTTAAAGTTACTGGGCAGTGATCAGAAGCAAGAGACACAGCATCCATCACGCTGGGGACAAATGGTTAGTAGGGTCTCAGGCACTGTGCAGAGAGGCAGTGCTGTGTACTCTGCCTCTGGTGCTCCAGAAAGCAGGGCAGTCTCACTGGTTCAAAGAGCGCTTTATCGTGTAACTGGTTGAAAGCACTAAGCAGACCTGTTCATTTGTGCTTCCTAGTGACTGGCTTGATACTGCTGTGGAGAGCAATGAACTTGTGTCGTGGAAGCACATGACAGAGCTGTTTGCAGAAGTTCTTTATCCAAATGTAAGTTGGAAATATAATGCATTATTTTACATTCACTTGTAATTGGTTCTGTAGGGTCCTACAGGGCACTTACACACAGAAAGCATTATGTTCCCTTTGCTAAACAAAGTTAAGCTAGGAAGGAAAGCAAGTTTAGAAGAGGATGAAAGTAGATGGAGAGGTGTGGGAATAGGGATAAGTGTGGGCAGTATTTGATAAGCTCTTGTAGGAGGATGAAAAGCCTCCATCTGTCTTCAGTATTTATAGCACCCTTTCAATGTAGTATATATTCGGGCTCATGCTGCCCCTCTGAGGTAAAGCAGTTCTGGTATTCCTGTGTTTTCTCAGGGATACTGCAGCAGAGAGGTGTTCACGTGGTGGAAACAAGGCTGGGGATCTTTAGAAGAGCAAGCCCAGGCACAGGGAGATGGACTGGACTTCAGGAATTTCTCTGCTGAAATGCAAACCACGATTCGAGCTGCACGTGTTCAGAAAGTAGAAGTGATGGAGCGCTCTTTCCAAAATTCTCTACTGATGCTCATCAGTTCACTATCAAGAGATGGTTTAGGAGTTTAATGGTGACACTTGTCATCAATATCTCTGCATTGCCTGATGGCTTTACCATTCCAGTAACCCAGGTGCTATGGGGCAGGCACAGCCCTGCACAAAGGTCAGTGTGGGGCCATCTTTCAGAAGTGGGGCCTGTGTGATGGCAGGATGAAAGGAGACAGCAGCCTGTGGACTAGTAAAGGTTGAAAAAAAATGTCAGATGATGTGGGCAGAGTGGGTGCTGTCTTATAACCTTAGAGACTGCGTGGCTGTATGAATAATCCTCATTACTGGGTGTTGTACTGTCTGTGACTATGTCAGAGTGAAAGCTGTGCTTGACTAGCTTTAGCTGGTTGATGGCTGATGGAAAACATGTTTGAATGCATCTACTTTTTTTCCTGGAGAAAGGTGTTCGTTGCTGGCAGCTTTACAGAAGTCAAGGAATGCAAAGGCTCTAAGTAGTAAACCCTGCAGCAGCTTAAAGAAAGAACAAGACCTGGTGACCCCCTGAGCGCTGGGGGCAATGAGCCTGCAAGGGCTTTCTAGGGATAGATGAAGGGTATTAGTTTATAGGGCTGCAAATCAACAACTTCCCTGAGTTTTGAAGAACCTTCATGTGGCACGAAATAAGTAGTTCCCCAAGTGCAGTGTTCAGTGAAGGCCATTTGCATGTGGGCTAGTGTCTTGAAGTGGCTTCTCTCTTTATTCTCTGAAGACTAATGACAGGTGAGCTCATACTGAACCATTTTGTTGTGTGGCAATGCTATTCCACCTCAGCATTCATTTTCCTGAAGTGTTTTGGAACAGAAATGTCTTCAGTGCCTGCAGTTGTGTATCTGTCATTTTCTTATGAAACCAGGCTAGGGTTATGGCCTAGGCACTGGGTGTAATGGAGTCTTTTTGGCAGGGGCAGTGGAAGGACTGGGAGGCTGAACTGGGAAAGGACATGAAAACAAGAAAAGAAAAAGTGAGGAATGGCTGAGTGGGTGGAACGGGACGTCACACAGGAAGGCTGTCCATACAGGTGTCCAGCAGCCCGGGAGAGGAGGCTTGGCACCTGTAGGGCAGGCAGGAGAGTGGCTGGAGGCTCGTCAGAGAACGCAGGAGAGACAGGAGAGACTTAGGTCAAAACTTGAGGTGGGCTAGTAAAATTGGTTTTGCTGGTCCTACAGGGCTGCTTGCATTGAAAGCTGATAAGCCTGGTGAAGTGTGCCCTCCTGTGGATAAAATTGGGCATTACCATGAGATAATTAAGCAAATCCTTTTCATATCATGTGCCAGCACCTTAATGGGAGGTTTGCCTGGTGGTGTGCATCCCCTTCTCTTCCGCCTGTAGCAGCCAGACCCGGTTCTGTCCCTCTGGATAAGCTGCTGGTGTTCCTTCTGGAATAAGGGTGAAGCTAAAGCCAAAGATGCCAAAACTGGGTGAGTGCTGGTGGATGTTTAATGATGCTAAAAGGGACATTCGTGAAGGCAGCCACTTGTTTCTCTATGGCTCCATGAAGTGTTGTGCAGATGCTACATTTTCTGTTCAGGTGGATGGGTTGCAGCCGTTTTTTCCCGTTTCTTTGTCCCTTCCCTCTCTGCAGCTGTGATACCTCCTGCCTTCTAGGGGCGGTCGGTCATCTTGTCCTACCAAGAGTGCCATTGGAAGGGTTGGTTCTTGGTACTGGGTGAGCCTTTTGGTGTCGACAGGGAATTTTTTTAGGAGGGGATTAAGCAGCCTTCTTTCTGGATGACTTAAACCCCCCTCCTCTGTGAGGAAACCAGGACATAGCTGTGTGGTGACGTGTAGTACACTATCAGCATACTGCATCAGATTTCCCAATGTGTGATGATTGCTGGTTCACTGCAGCTTCTACTGTTGCATTAGATACCTGGCATGGTCAGGTCCACAGAGGTTCCTCTGGCTGTTGGGCGCCTTTGGGATACTCTTGTGAGCTTGTGACTATCTGGAGGAAGAGAGTTCATGACAGAGGGATCTTGCACATGGCAGTTTGTCGCCACCCATGGAGTGCTGGCCTGATGACCTGCAGGGTCTCTGGGTGAGACCTGCATGGAGTGATACCTGCAGGGTCTCCAGGAATGGCTTATTAACCAGAGCTTTTCCTGAGAGATTGATTTTGGAGGAATTTGGTTTATTCTCTGTTGTGCAGTTACACCTTATAAGCTCCAGGGACTTGGCAAGTCACATGCTACAGACATGACTGGATAACTAAATGTTGCTTGATTCCTTGCACTGTCTTTGAGGTTGTTGTGGTCTCATCTCTCCCCCTGTAACCCTCTGCACCAGTGGAAATGCAGCACTACCTCTTTTCAGGGAACTTACTGGTTTTCACCAGGCAAAGCGGGATCTGGTTTTTCAGGCCCTGATGTCCCTCATAGCATTGTCTCTGCCCGGGCAGCTGGCTCTGGGTCTTGGGTGTGTTTACCACATAGAGTGGTGGAGTGGGAGCAGCAAGGGGCCTGAAGAGTTCACGACAGACCTGGATGGACAAGCAAGTGCAAAACCAGGCTGCAGTCCCATGGCTTTGCTTTCTGGGGACCTGAGAATATGCTAAACCCACCTGCGTGAAGGGTGAGAAAAGCGTGTGGTGCCCAGAGTGCCTCTGGCTGGAGCGGGTTCCTCGCTGTCCCAGCCGAACGGCCAGGGCAGGTCCCATGCTCAGCCTGTCAGGTGGGTTTTGCACCAAAATCCATGGCACTGGGTGCTCTCAGACCTGTCTGTGTTCTCCCGTAGGGCACAGCAGAACCTGCAATTAGTGTTTCCAAGAGGTGTGAAATGGAGCCAGAGCAAAAGCCGGCTCGGTGGGTGCTCTGACCCCGGCCGGGTCCTTGCAGCCCTTGCACCTGCGCCCGAGCGTGAATCGCTGCTCTGTGCCGGTGCCCCTCACCCTCTCGGCACACTCTGTTTTCATTAGCGCGTACTCTTGGGTTAAGGACCGTTCTCACTTCCAGCTGAACAAACACTTTCCCTCGCATGTAAAATCCAGCCTGGTGCTAATAGGCGTCCCCCCCCACCTTCCTCCCTCCCCTCTGCCACCTTTTGTGCAGTTGGCAGGACAAAAAAGTGGCGCTATTACCTGACTTATTATCGGCACGGGACTGTAATTTATGGCATATGCTTGGTAAAGTGCCATGCTGAAAACATTTATGGCCCACTTAAAGTCCTGTGGGGTGGTGGGGAGGGCGATGGCTGCAGAGGGGAAGCCAGTTGTTCCACCCTTGCAAAACACTGCACAGCCCAAAAGCTTCCTTGTCCTTCTGACAGCCACACTGTGGGGCGGGCAGGCTTAGCACCCCATGCATGTCAGATCCGGTTGAGACACCGGTGTCCAGGACAGAAGTAAGGCTTTGCTGTCCTTAGGAAGCACACAGTTTTATCTCTCTTTGGGCATTTATTGAATTCCCCATCTTTACTGCTTCTGGTCCTTTACGGTTTTACCTCTCAGGCCAAGACCTCAGACCCTGCTTTCCTCATACATGTGGCACCTCCTCCTCCCTCCCCAGGTTCCAACACGCTGGTCTTTTGTGGAAGAACAAATGGCAGGCTGCTCTAGCTGCCCCATGTGCAGCAGCTCAAGCACGGGAGCCATGAATAACTCCTCCTAAAGGAAGGCATTACAGCAGGTCAGCTGCTCTCTAGCAACCATGCTCTGAGGCAAACAACCCAACTATTTAGTTCTTCATGTCTGTAATTGACCTGGAAATGTGTTGTGGAGAGAAGGGCACAAATGAATCATCGTTGCTGTAGGTGGGCTGCATTTGAATAGCAGGGTCAAGGGAAAGTCATTCCTGGCAGCAGTCACTTTCCAGTGACTGAAGAGAGATCTGTGAGAAATGGGACTTTATACCCCAGTCTTGTGATGTTTGGTATGGAGATTTGGCATGGAAAAGTGGTTTTGACACTGGGCTATTTGCTGATTACTGTAGAGGTAATTTTGGCTGTTAGGCGTCTCTCAAAAAAGAGAAGATCGTCATTTGTCTTTTAAAGGTATTTGGAGTTTGGCTGACTGCCCCGTCCAGTTGTCCTGATTCAAAGGATGGAGGAACAGCCAGTTGTCTAAATAATTTCTCCAGCTTCAGTAGTGCACACTTTCTGTGGAGCTGCTTGCTTAGAGAAAGGGTTTGCTTGGCTTGCAGTGAGCCAGGCTCTCTGTGCACCATAGGGAAGGGTCACGCAGCAGTTTGTCCTCTTTCTTTGGGTTCGGTCTTTGCCAGCGACTGGGTGAAAAGCAGGTCTTGCGAGCCTTCTGCTCCAGTGTGCCATTCATGCATCTGTGTGCTGGTGCTAAAGGAGATACTCTGGCTGTGATTGCAGTGGTGTGTAAGTCCCAGGTGCTCTCTGTTGGTTGCTGTCTGAAAGTTTGCAAGATAAAACCTTGGGAGTTGGATGACACAAGGTGTGTGATGCCCACACCACCAAGCTAATGCCGCTTGCAGAGTCATCACCCCTGGCTGCTCTCATTTCTGGGCATCCTGTCTGAAGGGTCCCAAGGCTGAGCGTCTGATCTGGGAGGATGCCTTGAGCTGCAGTTGCTTCACTCATGCTCTGGTTGGGCAGAGCACGTGCTTTGGATGGCATTCATTTCCCCCAACAGTAGCTGTCTAGAAGTTTGCTGTCTGGTGTAATTTTGTCCTTTAAGCTCCATCTGTGCTGTGCAGTGGGGAGAGACTGAAGCCTTCTGTGAGTGAATCAGCTCATTTGTCTTAAGCGCTATTGGATGGAGTGGGCTGCTCTGGGGCTGCTTCTCTTTCTTCTCCCTGGAGCTTAGATACTCAGGTGCCAAACTGGGTGCTAAAATCAGAGGAGGTGGAAGCCATCCCTTGAGCTTTTTGTGTGAGCAAGGGATGGTGGGATGCTCACATTATCTGTGAGGTCTGAGCCACCTTTTGGCCTTATTCTTTTGACCGAGTTCCAGACACCCTGTGCCCAGGTCAAATCTCCAGCCAGATCCTAGAAAAAGCTCCCTTTCTCAGGCAGTGTGAAGTGGATGGGAGGCAATGCTAGGGCTGGATCCTGCTGATAGCAGAGAAGAACCATAATCTTGAAATGCCTCAGTGCGTCCTGCAGGGTGGAAGCGGTTTGGCTGATACTAAAACCTCTGCTGAGTGGGAGACTATTCAGTGGGAAAAGGGGGAAATGGCAAAAAATACCTGTCTTAAGAGCATTCACTGTATGTGCACCTGATAAAAATCGTAACATGGGATCAGCTTTCTTCTTTGCTTGCTTGGCTTTTGGCATGCATAACCAAGCTCTGGCAGGCAGGGCAAATTTCCTTCTCCCTGGGGTCGTTAAAAAAAGACCATTTCCCCATTTAAAGAGTGAGAGGGAGGTGGGGATGGAAAGGGGAGCTGAGCCAGGCAGCGGGCTAGCCCTGCCCACGCTGCTAGCAGAGCCTTGGCTCTCCCACCCCCACTGCTCTCCACGGCGTTAGGCACGTGGGATTGAGGGGGGCTGGATGGGTATGAAAGCAAACACACATCTGGAAGTTCCTCCAGTTAATTGGGCAATTATTCATACCACTCTTGCTGGAAGCAGCCTGCTACTGCTGAGCCAAAACCAACAGCAACAGTGTATGGGCGTATTCCATCCCTGCTCAGAGCAGGGAGGCATGTGTGGTGAGGTGGGGCTGTGGAGGGCAGGTTAGGCGGTGAGGGCATGGACCCACTCCCACACTGCTCCACTTGGCCGTGGAGGTGGGTGGGGAAGCCCCAGAGATCCTGGATGCAGTGAGATGTTGGGGAAGCGCTTGCTTCACAGGGCATGTGGGCCCCAGGTGGGGAGGGGGAAGCTGCTGCTCTGGAGCACCATGAGAACCCAAGTCAACCTGTGTTGGGTTTTATTAGGAGCTTGGCAGGCCGTGGTGTTGGTGAAGGTAGTCCAGACCCAGCTGTGCTCTGTAACACTTTACTCCTCGTAAATAGTGGATTCACTACCATTTCTGCCCACCTCCCACCTGAGCAAATCTCTGGCAGCCCATGTTCACCATTTCCATCCCTTCTCCTCTTCCTCACATCTCTGGTTCCTCCTTAGTCTGACAATATTGTCACTGCATGTCCCCACCAGTGCTGTGCCAGGGAAGAGCTGAGGGAGTGTGATGCTGCCTGGCCTTGCCTTTCACAGCTCATTCCCCATGATCTGCGTGTGAGATGGGAGCCAGGTGCCAGCCCCACCAGTCATAGTGGCTCTCCCTGTGGCAGATCCTCAAGGAGATACCCTGGACACCATCAGCTTTGAAGCACTGGCTCTTCTCCCGCTCATTTCTAGATCCAGTGGGATATAGGGTTGCTCTTGAGTCTGAATTCTCTGATTGCGAGTCGGTGGGACAGGCCATATCTTGAAAGGGTTCCCCTGGCACCACAGCTGGCTGCTGTTTGAGTGCTTTGCCGTTCCCTCCTCGCTGCTGAAGCTCATGGGAAGCCTATCTCCTTTGAGCAGAATATGTTCGTGATAAAAACGATCCCCTGCTCTCAAATTGTGCTTGCTGCAAGGAGGTGGGGGGGCTGTGTTTAGCCCATCTGCTTCCTGCTTTGCCTGAGAGTATGTCTCTGGCACAGGGAGATAATGTGGCAGCCTCAGAAGTGCACACAGTGCTGGGCTCCACCAGCATAATTGGACCCAGCTCCAGCCAAGCCCGGCTGGGATGTGGAAGAAAAGTTCCCCTTGGTCCCTCTTTCCTTGTCTTTTTCCCTCTTCCATGAGATGGGTGTGCTCTGAAGAGCTTTAGTACCGTTAGCTCAAGGTCTTCGTTAGGATAACATAAATCAGACGGGCAGTCTGGCTCCAGGAGGAATGTGCAAGGCTGGACTGGGTCACTCCATGGGGCTGTCTAGAGTAGGATCCTCTCCCAGTGTTGCTGGAGCGAGTGCTGTAGGAAAGGGCTTTCAAACACTTGATGCACGGCGTGTGTTGTTCCTGCCTCTCCTCCAGCAGCCCATGGATGTGTTGAAAGGTTTATCTAGTGCGTAGTCAACTCATATTTTGCATCTTTCTCCATTTTTGAAGTGCTTTAGAAGCAGCCATGATGCTAACTCAGAAGGGCTTGGGGATGTAAAGTTCTCTGCGTGAGATTTACTAGTGGTCTCAGAAGTACTGTGAGGGCATCTCACCATCAAAAACCACTGGAGAGAGAGGAGCACAATTCCTGGTTTTACAGGAGGGAGCAAGGAATTTAAAGGGCTTATCCAAAATCTTTGGGAATGCTCAACGCAGTGTGGTGTTGAAACCAGATTCCCGGACACCTGTGACTGTCCAGCGTTCTTTGATGATAACCCTTACAGAGATCTAAGTTAGGGGAACAAATTGTTGAGGAGCTAAAGCAGAACTAGAACTAACTGAAGTGAATGCCTTCCCTGAGAGTTCAAGGTGGATGACTGTGCTGAAGGATATCAGCCAGGCGGAGAGGCCAACCAACAAGACTTGCTTTGTCTGCGTTTAAGAAATGGAGATGCTGCTGAGGGTCCAGCTGAGGGAGTAGGATGCTGAAGGTGCTCAGGAAATGGAGCTAGGTGGTGAACAAGGAGTGAGAGCAGTACGTGGTGAGGGAACAACGAGCAAGTTTGGGATGACTTCTAGTCAGCCAGAAGGGACGGGTTTGAGCTGTGAGCCATGTTGAAGGGACGGGAAAGGTAGGAGGGTGTTCGGATCTGGGCGTTGATATTAAACAGCCGAGATACAAGCACCAAGGGACGGCTCTCGCTCTCACTGAAGGGGATGGACTGACTCCCATTGACGTCAGTGAGGGCTGAACTGGGACCCTTGCAAGAAATATATTGAACGCAGACAAATTCAGCAAAGTCAAACCAGATGATGCAGGCTGCTTGGTACAGTCACAGGGAGCTTGTTGCGAAACCTCCTAACGAGGCAGTTCTGTCAAGCAGCCGTCTCCAAGCCCAGTAGGCTCCAGCCTTGGAGAGGAACACGGGAGGCTGTGGTCCTGGAGAAGGCATGCCCAAGATGGAAGGTGGGAATGGCATGGGATGGGTCCTCATTGTGCTTGAACATAACCCCACTGGTGGCCTTGTTTGTGTGATCTCCTGAGCTACCTTACCCCAGGTGCTTCTTCTTGAGGTTTCCCTGTCCCACGGGTGAAGCTTTTATGAAGTTGGGGGTGCAGACAGACTGGACAAGTTGTCACAGAGGAAAATGCTGCCGTACATCAGCTGACAGTGGGGGGCATCTGTGTGCACACCCTTAATCTGTGGCACATGCAAGTCAATTCGAGTTAGCCAACGGGACGGAACTGCACTGAGCTGGCTGCAGTGACCTTATTTGCACAGACTAAGGGAATGCACATGGGCTGTAATGCTGACATGCAGTAAGTGCTTACTGCGTGATAGCCTGTCCCTGTGCCTGCGCTCAGGCTGTGACTCATCGCCCCGAACCATTCCCTTGCTGTGCTTCTCAGTCCCTCCTTCCAGGTTCCCAGTGCCCGCTTTCCTCTGCGTCAGGGATGTCTGTGAGCCTACCCCAGCCCCAGAGAGTAGTTTTGGCAGCTCTTCTGCTCTGCTCTGTGGAGTGACCATGATCTTCTCTGGGGACAGGTTCTCCGAGCCCTCTTCACAGCCAAGGGTACTCAGACATGCAGCTCCCCGTGACGACCCAAGTCATGGCTCAGAGCGTATCATCTCACTCTACAAACGCCTGTCCCTTTCCAGCCCAGCAGGCCTTCTTTGGCACCATGACATGCCTCTCCTCCATCTTTGCTTTGTCTCTCCACTGGGAGAAAGAAGAGAGTTAGGACAAGGTGCTACTCTTAGAGAGCAAGAAGATGCTTCTGAGGATGTGGGCCTCTGCAAGTGACCTTACTTGTCCATACCAGGCCGTGGTTCAGGCTGAACAGCAGAGACTCATGTGAAGCCACCCTTACTCTACACCATGTTGAAGCAAAATTCAGTCCTGAAAGTCCCATCTCCCCTAAACCTGGAGTTGCATGTTCTAGCTGTAGTGTAAGAGAGGGGACAGATCTAAACCAACTGATTCGTAGTGGGAAGTTTCAAAGGCATGGGAAGAGAGTGCTGGGATGGAGACAGGCAGGGGGCATTGTTGCTCTTAAAATGGTTCTGTAGTGTATGTGCAGCTTAGATGTTTTGGGAAGGGTGGAATTTCCCCCTTGATTCCTCCTGTATAGACTGGGCTGCAACTTTACCTTCCTTTTCATCTTGGATCCACTGGAGTAGCAGCCTCTTGGACAGGGACCAAGGGACAGCTTTAAGAGCAGTGCTTTGGGGAGGAGGCCAAGCGGGGACTCCAGTGGAAGCAGAGACAGGCTACCTGCAGTGGACATCAAGACACTGCCTGAACTTTAGGAGTGGAGGAAGGAAAGCTAAAGCTCAGCAGTGCTGGAGCCAGTAGATGTGAAGGACACAGAGAGGGCCTCTTTCAGGTATGCCAGCAGCAAAATGAAGGCTAAGGAAAGTGTGGGCTCACTGCTTACTGGGGCAGAGGACCTAGAAACAAAGGACATGGAAGAGTTAGTCCATGCTTTTTTGACACTGGGACTGATAATATTTACTGGCTTTATTAGTGGCTTAGGCTGCACTCTTAGGACCACACCAGACTGGGGGCAAACAGTTGATACACTGGAGGGCCCAGCTGCTATTCCGAGGGACCTTCACAAGCTGTTGCCTGTTCAGTGCTGTGATGTGCATTTCAGCATTGGTGGGCTGGCTTTTCTCTGCTGCCCAGGCTGCTCCTTTGCTCCTTGGTTCCATTTCAGGCAGCCCTCTTTCTCTGAAGATGTTGGAGACTTCTCAAAGTAAGCAGCTGAAGTGGTTGTGTTAGACTAGTTCTATCGCAGTGCATGAAATTTGCACTGAGCCATAGTTTTGTGCTTGTGGGTTTCCTGCTGTAGCAGCATTGCCAGGAGCCATGTGTAGGCTACTCTATCAGCCCAATGTCATTTTGCTAATGGGCTGTAAGGTGGGACAGGGGCTGGATCAGAGAGGTGTGGGCTTGGAGGACCCCTGCACCAGGTGAGCTTTCCAGCCACAGCCTGGTACAGAGCTGTGTCCCTCTCCATGCAAACTGGCATACGGGGACTGTTCTGGGAGAGGAGTAGCCAGAGGGGCCCACCCTGTGGCGAGGTGAAGGTGTTTCTGGAAGCACACAGGATGGTAGGAGTGCATCAGCAGCACCACCACCTCCTCAGCTGCACAGCAGTGTAAGCCATGCCCTGCCTTCCCAGCAGTACCAGTGACAGGCCTTCCCCAGCAGTGCTCCTACTTTTCCTTATTCACGGGCATATCCTAGAGTGAAGTGCTATTACTTGTAAGACTGATTTTTCCTCTCTCCCGTGTCTCTTTGTAGCAAACACTGCTCCTCTGCACATCCCATGACCATTCAACTCCTTCAGATATCTGTATGGGGATGTTTATTGACATGACAGTGTGCAGCAGCCAGCGCTGCCAAAGTCAATGCATCCCGTGTCCATTTAGGGCCGGCTGGGGCTGTCAGCCTTGTGTCTCCTGAAAGATCCCAAGGCTGTTTGTTGACTCTGCCCTTGGCCAGTGTTAGATAAACAGTGAATTTGTGTTATTTTTGTGCTTCTTCCTATGAACAGCTCAAGTGCTGTAGTGGGCATATCAGTCACTGACATCAATTGTTTCCCCTGGACTTTTTTCTGAGTGTTTGGTGAAGCCTGGAGAAAAGAAACCTTATCTTTAAAACCTGTCTGGAAGGTTGAGAAAATCATAGAAACCATAGAAATCATAGAGACACAAGGTTGGAAAGGACCTACAAGATGATCTAGTCCAACCGTCCTCCTGTCACCAGTACCACCCACTGAGCTACTGAATCGTGGCTTGTAGCACCTCGTCCAGATGCTTCTTGAACCCCGCCAGGGATGGTGACTCCCCCACCTCCCTGGGCAAAACATCCCAGTGCCTGAGCACTCCAGGGGAGAAACAGCTCTTCCTGACATCTCCTCTAAATCTCCTCTGGCACAACTTGTGGCCATTCCCTCCAGTCCTGTCATGAGTTCTCTGGGAGAAGAGACTGACCCCCTCCTCTTCTCAACCCCCTTCAGGAAGCTGTAGAGTGCCATGAGGTCTCCCCTGAGTCTCCTCCTCTCCAGACTAAACAATCCCAGCTCTCTCAGCCATTCCTCATAGGACTTGTGCTCCAGACCCCTCACCAGCTCCGTTGCCCTTCTCTGGACACGTTCCAGGGCCTTGATGTCTTTCTTGTAGTGAGGGGCCCCAAAACTGAACGCAGTACTCGAGGTGGGGCCTCACCAGAGCTGAGCACAGGGGGATGACCACCTCCCTGCTCCTGCTGGCTACACTATTCCTGATGCAGGCCAGGATGCCATTGGCCTCCTTGGCCACCTGGGCACACTGTTGGCTCATGTTCTGCTGAGCATCAACCAACACCCCCAGGTCCTTTTCTTCTTCACAGTCTTAAATCATGACCCTTCCTGCTGTCCTGGGGTCTGATCATGGTTGATGCTGCCTGGCATTTTTGGGTACTTTTTTCCATCAGGTACTGGTGATTTTGGTGATTCTCAGTGTTGAAATCTATGTTTTATGGTGGTGGCGGCCTCAGTGCAAAACCAGAAGCAGCAAGTCTGAGCAGCCAGCTTGAGGATATCTCCTCTCCCAGGGCTCTGTCTTCTCTGGTGTGTCTCTGGTGGCCTGGAAAATGTGAGTCCTGCTTAAAGCTTCTGCATGAGGAGGGCATTTGAAGAAGCGCTGTGTGCTGCTTTCCAGTGTCTGGTAGATGTTGAGCTCTCACAGCAGCTGTCTGTGTGGGCTCCTACCATGCAATTGGTAGGAGAGAGCGACCTCATGTCACAAATTGAGTCAGACCATTAGCTTCTTGACCCATCTCTCAGATCTGGGTGAAACTTGCCAATGGGTTCCTGAACTGTTGGGGATGGATGAACAAACACAAATGGCGTGATTGCTTAAGTTTTGTTTCTATTGGAAACCAGGCTGAAACAGCCAGCTCCACCATTCCCTCCGGGATAGCTTGTGACCAAAAGCATTGCGGAGGTAATGAGAACAATACTTCCCAGTTCCTGGATGGGATCTTTTGTTGGTGTAGACTAGTTCAGTGCCATTGGAACCAGCTGACAGATGCTGATCTGCAGCAGCTGGCCTGAAACTGCAGATCCTGTTGTGCCAGGGTTTTGGGGAGCTTTGCTACGGCATGCACAGGTAGCTGGGGGAGAAAACTGGGTTAAAGAAACTCTTGATTTTGGGTTTGGGCTTCTGCCAACAGAGAGCAAGCCCCCCTGAACACACTGGGGACACAGAAGTGTGACCACTCATTTTCCCAGGTGCTAGAGTCGTTCAGAGCAAATCACAACAGAACTGAGATGTGCTGGCCCTGCTGAGGTGGGCTTGCTTGAGACAGGTCCTTCCCGCTGGACTCCAGCCCGCAGGAAGATGAAGATGCTAGAAGTGACCCAAGCAGATTTTGGTCTTCTTGGCTTTCCTGATTACCTGGGATTTTTGTTTGGGGCAGAAGTCAGAGGGCAGCCTCACCCTGCAGCACATGATGCCTAAACTGCAGGATTAGAGCATGTCATGGTTCCCTTCCAGGCTGTGTATCCAGCTTTCCTCCCCGCACAACCCAGCAAGGCAGAGGGCAGGTCAGACAGTCCGTGGCCGGTGGGAGTGATGGTTTGCACAAGCGATACATTACGAACCACAGAAACGGTGAGCAGAGTAGCTGCTCTGGTGTGATTCAAGGCTCCTGAAGAACAGAGGAGATAAGGAAACCCAGGCAAAGTGTACTTGGAAAGATAAGCAGAACAAAACAAAGCAAGTTACAGTTGAAATAGGAAGAACAACAACGGCCGAAAGCAGTAAAGATGTTTCTAGACAAAAAACTGCAAAAAAAAATAAATTAAAAGGGAGCCAGAGTAAAGAAACCTTGAGAAACTGAGCAGGCTGTGATCTCCACTGAGCTTTGCAGGAGGTGAGCTGGCATCGCTCCCCAGCCCCTCGTCTCCACCTTCCTGGCACTCTGCAAATGTATTCCCAGCACCTTGGGGTCTCGCTAAAGGCAGTTCGTATCGCTGGTGAGGGCTGCGCACAAGCCCAGCACAGCCTGCTGGCTGCATTGGCTTACTTTGGCGTCAGGAGTGGGAGGGATGAGTGTGGTATCCTTCTGGTGTCGAGCTGTGATGTGACTCGATTCCTGCTGGTGCTGAAAGGTGTTCCCGGGTCCTGTGGTTTAGGCACAGGTACTGTCCCTCTGGACAATCTTATACTTCTCGGTCTTCAGCACTGAAACCCTTGGAGGTGGCAAAGATGAAGAACTGGAAGATGTTATTTTTAGATTTTTAAAAATAAGGCCTAGTCTTTAGAAAGAGTATTTTTAGAATTCTCTTCTGGGCTCCTTTTGTTTTGTTCTGCTGGTCACACTGCCTGTCCCCCTTTCCCAGTTTCTCTCCCATCCATGGCCATTCTGCCCCATCCTTCACATCCCTCCCCTAGCCTCGCTGGTGCTGCGATGCCAAGAGAGCCGATACCCTGCCAGGGACGGAGGTGGTTCCTGCTCTGCTGATGTTGGCTGTGAGCTGGCTGGTTCCTCGTGCAGTTCCTGGTACAAGTCCCTGCATGGCAGCTCCGTGTGGCTGTTTCTGGAGTCAGCTCATGGCCACGGCTCTCCACTGCTTGCAGCACCCACAGTCACGACTGGCAGTAACGTGCTAAGCAGCAGTAATGCAGTTGCTTGTGAGCATGTCAGCGTAGTCTTGTGGTGGTTAACCATGGACATGTCAGAATAGCCCTAGAGCCACATGCTTTTCTGTGTGAGTCCTTCCTCCCAAGTGCCCACTCCAAGGGGGTTGGACAAGGTGACCTCCAGAGATCCCTTCAGCCTCAACCAGCCTGTGATTCTGTGAAGAACTGCCCCTCCACAGGGGAGTGTGTGTCTGTACAGGGATGGGACAGCACATGGGATCTGTATCTGTGAAGGGAGGTTCCCCTGGGTGGCTGGGAGTCTTTAGAGTGAAAGAGGAGAAGTGAAGTGAGTATTTTGCCAGAAACTGAGCTCAGGTAACCGGGCACTCAAGTGATGAACTGTTTGAGTGTGTAGTGGGGTGTCTTGCGCCCTGTGCAGGAGCTGGCTTGGAGCTGGCTCCCTGTGCAGGAGCTGGCTTGGAGCTGGCTCCCTGTGCAGGAGCTGTCTTGGAGATGAGGAGCACTTTGGAAACAAAAAAGACAGCAAAGATGTGCCATGGGGCTGTGGAGCACAATCCCAAGCATCTGAATGTTTGCCTCTGTAATGCTGCTCCTGGGAGCCTTGGCCTGTGTGAGAAGATAGCCTGTGCCTGTTATCTTAGCTGGGCAGACTAAAACATCCTGACACTAAGATTGTTCTGCAGTACCAACCCAAAAATCTTCTCCCACGAGCCTCCCACAGCTGAGAACTATCTGTTTATAAAACTGTTTTGCAGGACAGTGGGAAACAGAGGTGCTGAGGAAACTCGCAGGTGTTGCTGGAGGAAGCACATTCTCCCTGTGGAGGCATTGCCCTGGCAGTGGGATGCAGGTTGTGCTGGACCACAGAGGTTCACAGTACGCATCAGGATCCTTGCTCTTCAGTGGCTCAGCCCAAGGCCATCATGTTGACTTGCCCCCAGCCTCAATATGCCTTTTGCTCCCTCCCATCTGAGGACATTCCCTGCTCACTGCAGGGGTTTTGACTAGATGACCTTTAAATGTCTGTCCCTTCCAACCCAAACTATTCTATGGTTCTATGACTTGCACTAGCTGACTTCCTACAGCGCCTGCAGTTGCTCTGTAAGAGGTAGAGGAAGGAGACTGTAACTGATGGGACAGGACGTCACTGAATGCTCCTTCCTACCCTCCCGATAAAGCCACCAAATCCAGTTGGGATGTTTTGGTGTCTGCACAAACTTCTGCAGTGAGAGGCAAGGTGAGGTGAGTAGGTGAGTGATGTCTGAGGCCTCCCAGGGCAGAGCACGGCAAGCTGCATGCAAGGCCAACAGAGACACCCTCTCTGTGTGTGCACACCTGCAGGGGCATCCTACTGAAGGGCAGTGTCCTGCCCTGCAGACCCTTTCTGCTTGGGGCAACCTGGGCTGAAACAGAGGGACAGCACAGTTGTTCCATGTGTCACCCCAAGTTCATGCTACGTCAGGACCTGACCCTTGTCGTCCTGGCTGAGCTCTCTGCCTGCGTATGGCTGCTCCACTGGTCACCGTGACCCTGCTCTGTCTCGGACACAACCTCCTGTGAGCAGAGCCCCAGGCAGGCCTGCAGCTCCATCAGCACCTCCTGCAGCGGGATTGTGTCTACCTGGAGCCGGGCTTGCCTGGGGGAGATGTCATGGGAGGTGCCACTGGTTGTCTGCAGCCCCTCTTCACTGCCGTCCCTGACACGATGTTCTGGCTTTGCTACCGGCAGCGCTGGCCTCCACCCCCATGTCTCTGTGTCCTGAAACATGAACTGAGTGACACCAGTGAGACCAGCTCAGCAGCCAGACTCAGCAAAGGGTTTTTTTGTCTGTTCACGCAGGGCTCGGATTCCTACTGTGCTCGCACGTGGCGTTATGAGCAGGCAGGGGTACAGTGTCAAGAAGACAAGGATCACTGGTGGTGGGGTGAATGCTGGAAAGACAAAGGAGAGTCCCAGAGCAGAGAGAAGTGAATAAAAGTTGCAGGGAGGACAACAAGGAGCTGCTTCAGAGGAGCCTCCTGCTGAGCAGTGAAGGCCTGGCTGATGCTTTATGAGCCTGTTCTCGGCCAGTGCACAGATGCAGGCACCGAATGGCCTGGGGACAGCAGTGAGGGAGGCTGTCACAGACCTGTGCTCGCAGTGGGGACCCGTGACCTCTGAAAAAGGCTGCTGCTGAGCTGCGTGTGACCCTCTTGGCACACCTGGCCAGGGCTGGTCGGAGCAGCCACTGAGATCCGCTCTGGTGTAGGAGCAGGGCCCCAGGAGGAACAGCATCCCAGCTACAGTGCTGCTGGCAGTGCCTTCTGCCAGGGAATTATGGATTAATGTGGAACTGGGCTGAGATGAAACGCTTTGGATCAGGACCACAACCAAAAATATTTTGAGTCAGATCAAACTGAACCAAACAAATCTGTTTGTTTCCTGCTTTCCCAGCAGACAGTCACTCTTAAAGGTCACAGAGCTGAGAAGCATGGCTGGGTACAAGTGGATTTTCCTGTAGGAAAATGACAATGACAGAAAATTCCTGACCAGCTTTGCCCTAGGGGTGAGGAAGGGTGTGATTCACCTCTCCTAATTTTAGGCCCCTTTGTGAGAAGCTGAGATTGGGAGCCATAGGATGGAGAGAGTTGAGCACCTCCAGCAGGGAGGTGTCTTCCCATGGGACATGGCCAGCTGGAGTGATGGCTGGTCCCCCCGCGTCCTGTGTGCCGAGTGGAGGCTGGCACTCCTTGAAGCAGCTGTCTGAACTGCTGACTTTTGGGAAGTGAGAGCCTTTCCAAGCCTTGGGGACTGTGTCAGCATGGCGTGAAGGTATGCAGACAGGTTTAGGCAGACAGGGACAAGAACAATCAGACTTATCCCTTCCGACAACCGCTTTTTTTGATAACTCTCTGTATTGTTAGCCAGCACCAGCCAGTGACTCAGAGACAGAAATCTGCAGGGACAGGCTTTGTAACTATCCCAGCTGCTGGTCTCCCATTCTCCCCCAAAGCAGGGCTGCCATACTCTGCCCAACAGCCCTGCAGGCGGGCTGAACCCTGGGCCCAGCGGGTGACGAAGGCTGGAGCAGCACGGGGGCTGCTCTCGGTCACTCGTGTCTCGCTGCAGGCAGCTGCGCTGGGGGAGATGCTGCAGCTCTGGAGAGCTCCTGGCTCCCACCCCAGGGTGGGTCTCCCCGGGTTCAGACCTGGAAGCTCTCACGCTGTGCTGTGAACTCATCTCAGTTGCTGGCTGATCCCCGAGGTGATCTCCCCTGCTGGGTTTTCCTGCAGGTGGGAGCAGCCCGGAAGGCTGTGGGAGGGCGGTGGCACAGCGCTGGTTCCCAGCGAGGCGCTGGCTGCTGGCAGGGCACACTGCTCCACACTGGGCCACACATGCTACTGCTGAAGAAGCAAAGCAGAGGCCAGGCACATATACACGTGAGCAGCTGTGTGCACATACAGATGTGTGTAGGAACATTCGGGGTGTGCTCAGTCTGTGTCCTGTGTCTCTGCTGGTACACTGGTGTCTAACTGGTACAGTCTAGTTTCTAAACTAAGAACATGCACCTTAAATTTGGCAATGGCTCTTTAATTCAAAGCGTATTTTTAAGAGGCACAGATGCATTTAGTGTGGTCTGCTTTTATTAGTACACTGATAGCATGGTATCGAAGTCTGGTTTCATTGCTCCTGTTGAAAGAGATGCCAAATGCAAATCCATTTAGAGAAGTGAAGCGGATTAATAAACTTCCTTTTGCTGTGCCTGTTAAAGCCTTGGAGTTTCTCTCATTTTCCAGGCTGGGAGCCGGGCGCTGGGTTTGCAGCAGCGCCCGATGGAGCAGCGGCAGAGGGTGCTCTTCCCCTGCCTGGAGCTGGCTGCAGGAGGACGGGCAGCGCTGCCTGCCCAGAGCACAGGCAGAACCCCCTCCCCTGCCTCTCCTGAGCCAGCTGGGAAGTGGAGGGGAACAAACTGTTCAAGCTTCAGGAGCTGATCTGCTGGAGGTGGCGAAGGAGGCTCCTGGACCCCCAGGAGGTGCCTTCACCGGGCTCTGCTGGAACCCGACCATGCCAGGAACTGCCCGCAGACAGAAGGGAGCTCGGCTGCCACAGACTGTGGGATCATCATGGGGACTGGGGATGATGTGCCCGGGGCCATGCCACGGTCAGCAGCAGAGGAGAGGTGATCTCTTCCTGCTGGGAACAGCAGCATGTTCCCTTTGGCAAGTTCCTCCCTGTCCTCTGTTCCTCCGCTGTGACCTCAGTAGCTGCGTTATCTGTGGAAGATACCTGTGCTCTGATGCATGTGTTTTCCTTCTCTCTGTCTCTGGCTGTTCATCCTGTCCTGTGGAGGGGCTGGTGCCCGGCTGCGTACTTGGGGGACCCATGTGGCCTGCAGAGCAGACCAGTGATCTCGTGGGAAGGCTATAGGTGGTGGAGGCACTGGGCAGGGTGCTCTCCACGTTCACGCCATTGCTGACCTCTGTAGCTCACTTGTCTCTTGCTCCCACAATTTTCAGGGAAATGGAGAGAACATCATGTCCCAGGGTAAGGCCATGTGGAAGGAAACCACGAGCCAGGGCCACCAGGGGGATTCATATTGATGGAGTGAACCTTGTTCTCTTCCAAACAATCACAATGCTGCCTACTGCACCTCCTGACCTGCCCCCAACGTCTGGCCTGTGACACCCACCCACATTCCCTACCAGTTTCTTCGTTTCTTACCTTCACTTCATCCCCTAGTTAGCAATGGCTCAGAGGCCACTGTTCTGGAAGTTCTTCCTGAACCTGGTGATCCCTACCCCAGACTCCTGATGCCTACAATTGCCCAGCCCAGTGCCACAATGGACGCAGGCATGTGTGTGCAGCCCCTTGACTGGTGTGTGCAGCTGTGCTAGTGCAAGCCCAGAATTTGCAGAGGTTGCACAGTGTTAACAGCACCGAGTCGCCATGGTGGCCTAGAACATTCAAAGCTCTGTTTCTAGCAACAAGCTTCTTTTTCCCCAAAGCATCTGAAATCCTGGGGTCCACCCCTGCTGGTCCAGGTCTGACCTGGATCTTTCCAACCAGGCACTTGGCACTGGGGAGGGGGTGCAGGAGCCCCCCTGGACTGATGGAGCACACAAGGCTCTCTGAGGCAAAGGTGGGCTCAGAGAATGTGGGAATGGGTGGAGGGAGACATGGGAAAGGAGAAGGAAAGCACTTTGGTGGCAGAGGCAATGTTGTCCCCACTCTGCCTGCAGAAGGATGGGTAGAGCTTGGGGTGTCGGTCTGCTTTACCTTCTGCCTGTTAACAAGGAATGAGCTGGCCCCTCAGGGCAGAGGCTGGTCCTGATGAGGCCAAGAGCTGCCCTTCTCCACCCGGGCTGTGCCCTTGCTGCCTGTGCTGTAGCCAGCCAGGTACGCCTGCCCTCTGCCTGGGGAGCAGCAGCTGCCCCTGCTGGCGCTTCCCAGCTGAAAACACACACGGAGGGAAGTGATTCACTCAAAGCCACCCAGTGAGTTGGTGGCAGAGCTGGGAATAAAGCACAAGTCTTCTGCTCAAACCACTAACTCAGCCAGCTCCTCCGGGGAGGTCGGGTGCGTTCGAGGGGACTATGAACTATTCTCTCGCCTGCTTCAGCAGTTTCCAAAGAATCGGGACTGCAGAAATAACCCAGTCCCAGGTTCACAGCGGACACTGCTCCAAACTGCACTTGCAAAATCCCTTGTTTAGAAAAATATAATGAGCCTGAGGAGCGAGGCAGCTGCTCCTGCCAGGGCAGAGCACGAGGGGCTTTGCGCTGTGGAGAGGGTGGTGAGCCGGGTGTGAGGACCCTGACTCCAGCCCTTGTGTGGCCACAGGCAATCTGAGGTGCCTAGAGGCTTCCAGCATGGGGTCACAGCAGCTTAATGATTTACTGCCCTTCATTTCACCGCCGTCACCGTGTGTGCTTGGCCATGTGTCCCGCGGCAGGGCTGGCAGCGGTGCCAGGGGACAGGGCTGCACTCCCCAGCACACTGACCCCCTCCCTCCATCCCATGGCCAGAGCTGGGCACTGTATGGCAGAGGCAGCAGCTCCTGCTTGCACTTCAGGGTTCTTTCCCTCCCTGGCACCCAGAGGTGGGAGCTGGCATCCTCTCCCTGGCCGGTGCATGGCAGCTCTGCTGCCCTCTCCTCCCTGCTCCACTGCCTTGCTGGGATTGGGCTTTCCGAGTGGCTTATCTCTGCTTCCAATGTGCAGGCCTGGCCAAGCCCTGCATGTTTCTTGTTTGTTTGTTGTTTCAGCCCTGCTCTCTGCCAGCCCCGATGGCAGCCCAGCCCGCAGCAACCACAGGGCTGGACCTTGCTGAACCTCTCTGCCACGCTGCCAGCGCAGCCGGGGCAAGCCGGAGGCGGCTGCGGTGGCAAGAGGCAACAGCCCCGGAGGAAAGGCTGTTTGTTTACCCTGGGCCACAGGCACTCGTGCTGAGTCCGCGGGGCACAGGCCAAGCCGCATTGTCTGGCGAGTGACCACAAGGGGATGGAGTGTGCAAGGCGTGGGAGCTGTGGTTTCTGCAAGCAGAGGAGCCGGTGCACGGCTTTGGCACTGGCTTGCAGTAGAAGTGGCCCCTGGGTTTGGAAAGGAGGAATGGGAAGAGCCCCAGCACTCTGTGGTGCAGCTGGATTGCTCTGTTTGGGTTTCCAGCAGCTGCTCTGGAGTTTGATCTCATGTCTGCTCTCCCTCCTGCTCCACACTGGTGGAATGGTGGTGGGAACCCAGTGGCTCCTGCTGCTCTGGAGGAGGGGCTGGGAGGGTCCCCAGAGGTGCTGCCCTCCTGGCTTGTCCCCAACCCAGCAGACCCAAGCATCTGCAGCTGTGTGGACACTCAGCCTGCTCTTTGATCTTGCTCTGCCATCCCAGGGCCCACGTGGGATGGAGTGGCTGGCTGGAGATGCCACTCTGGCACAGGGACAACCATCATGCCTCTAGGAGCATCTGCAATAAGCTGGCACACGGCTTGTTTCTACCTTTTCCAGGGGAAGCCAAAGGGTAGCCCATTGCCTGAGGCTGCAGAGGGTGCGGTAGTGCTGGGATGGAGACCCTGGGGAGATGCTTACACCAGAGCTGTTCATCTCACAGCTTCCTGCTTTGTCCTTCCTCCTGGCCAGGAGGTTGGGCTGTTGCCTGGACCACGCCGAGGAGGGTGGGTGGATGAGCAGTGAGAGGAGCCGTGGGGTTTCTGGCAGGGAACAGGAGATGGGCCTGATGCTGTTACTGTGCTGTAGGGGTGGAGATGGACTCATCCATCCTGAAGCAACCAGACCCCAGTGCTAGCAGGATCAGACTTGTTGCCAGTGGCCCAGTGCCCCGACCTGCACCCCATGTCTCCTCAGGCAGGCGTGGACGTGCTCAGTGCTTGGATGGCGAGATGTGGGGTCGGCCTGCTGCTGGTCTAATACCCAGAGAAAGCTGCCAGGGTGACTGTGGAGCCAGGGCCCTTGGGGAGGTGAGGGGGCGGATGTCTGCATCCTCTTTTGCACCTCATTAACAACAAGGCGTCCCCTGTCACCAGCTGGCCTCAGAGCCCTGTGTGGAGTCCCGCTCCCCCCGGGCTGCGCCGCTTCATTCTCCCTGGCTGGTGAAAGCATCAGGGGGTTTGCTTACAACTTTGCCAGGCGGGCAGTGAGCTGGGAGGGCTCCAGCTGGCGTGCTGTGGTTAGCCCCGGGGCTCGGCAGCCCTCTGACACAGAAACCCCAGCGGGAAAATTATTCCCACCCGGGCAAGCGGTCAGAAATCAGGGCCAGGCTCTGTTCCCTCACCCTGTGTGCTCTTGGTGTGGGGATATTGTTCCTGCCAGCGCTTGAATTGTGCCGCCTTTGAGACCCAGGGAAGGGGGAAGGCTGGAGACATCCCCATCCTGCGGTGTGTACTGGGGTGAGAGAAGGAGACCCCGACCTGCCAGCACAGCCCCCAGCCCCGTGTCCAAGTGCTGTCCGTGCTGAGGAGCCACAGCGCAGAACCGGAGTGGAGCAACCACGGAGCCCAGCCAGGTTGGCACATCCCAGGACACCTCCTGGGGTTGGGTATGCCACCTCCTGCCAGAGGTGCTGCTGCGATGGGGTGGGATGAATTATCACCCTGCAGCTGCTGATGGTGGCAAGACCAGCACCGCTACGCTTCTCTGACAATCTCTTTATACCAATTTCATGCCTTGGATCTGCCCATGATCTGCCCTTTTTCTATAGGGAGAATAGCACTTGAGGGGCTCCTCCTCCACCCGCAGACCCTGGCCCGTTGCCACCACCTTCGGAGGCCGTGGCAAAGTCATGCCACACTTTAATTACATCAATTAATTCCTGAATACCAGCCTTACTATGGCATGGGGCAGGGCCAGGGGGGCCGGGAGTCGGGAACACAAACAGGCTGTTGTATTGTCCTCCCGTCTTATCGCCTGCCAGGTCCTGCTGGCCTGCCCCTGTGCTCCAAAATGCTCCGGCGTCCTCGTGCTCTGCCTCAGGCACTTGGCTGTAGCTCCCTCTCCAAACTGGATGGCCTGGACTCTTTCTGAGGAGTTCTTGTGCTGGGAGAAAAAGAGCTGGGAGCTGTCACGGTTGGGGAGGGTGAGGGTCCAAAGGGAGCAGGCAGGGTTGTGCCCATCCCCGAGGCTGCAACGTGGGTGCCATGGTCCACGGGAGGAGGACACTTCCCAGGGTGCAAGGGTGACTGTGGTCACTCTCGGTGGGGTCCTCATGAGGCTGCCCAGGACAGCTGGAAGTTTCATTGACCCCTCAGCTCCATGGGGTGTTGCTTTGCTCCGGTTGATGGAGATGCCGCACCCTCTCCTTGCAGCTGGAGAGCTGTTGGCATGCTACAGGACGGTGGCTTGGGGTTCTGGGGACTTTATTTGGGAGCTGGCTCCCACGACCCTGCTCTCCACTCCCACGGGACTCACGGGTCCCGTCATGTGCTTGGTTTTGGTTTCCCCAGGAGAAGCAAAGCCCCTTGGTTAGTGCCTCCAGGCCTTGTGAGGCCTCCAGGGGCATGGAGGGTGGCCAAGGAGTTCATGCTCATTCAGCTTGCTGTCAGTAGCCCAGGGGGCTCAAGATCTTTCGGCTCACTGAGTCCTGTTTCTGGCTGCGAGATGATGGCATTGTCCCACCCCGGGACCTCCTGCCAAGGAGGGGTGTGCTACAGGGGGCAGGGTTGGGGCCAGGCAAGGACCAAGGACTTGAAGACCAGGAGATAGGCACCTGAATGCTTGTTTGAGCTCCTGGGGGTAAACCCTGCAGCCACTAGAGCCAGTTTGCCATGGGGCTTGGGATTTGCCCTGTGCAGCTGAGTGCCACATTGCCCTCCTGAACCCCCTGAACCCTGCTCAGAAACACTCCAGGAAACCTTGATTGACTCTTGCTCTGCTCCTCTCTTGGTCAGGATTTGCTGTCAGAAGCTGCACCTCCGGCACGCTCCAATGCCCATCCATCCCTGGGGCCTTCTGCCTGCTCCAGGGTAAGCTGGGCAGGGAGGACCCTCCGCCTTGTGTCACTTGGCACCCAGGAGCCCAATGTACCTTCTCGCCCCGGAGCTGAGGCCACCCCTTGCCCAGGTTAATCCCCCTTTTTCTCTGAGGATGTTTTACCCGTAGAAGTCTGAAGATTTCCAGCAGTGATCTGGGGCCATGCTGGGGTGGGGACGGGCTCTGGGCAGAGGCAGGGCTGCCCGCTGGGGGCTGGGGGGGCAGCACTGCCAAGACAGTGGCTGCTGGTAGCCCCGCTCCCCAGCAGAGAGCATTTGGAGGAGGCGGTTTAATTCAGCCCATTGTAATGCTATCTGCAGGAGCATTTTTGTGGAGGGGTTTTGCTCATTATTAGCAAGGGCATCCACTCATGTTTCCCAGCCACAAGTCCCCCCACCCCTCCACCTCCAGCGCTGTGAGACGCTGTGGGCTCAGGCTGTCATCTCCCATCTCCAGTCCTGCCCCAGCCCTGTGATGCTGCTGTGCTCATGTGCCGTGGCTGGCTTGCAAACCCAGCTGGCAAATGATCCGTGGGTGCTTTTGCAGGGATTGCATGCAGCTGGAGCAGAGAGGACGGAAAGAATGGGAAGAAGAGGGGGAGGAAAAAGAAAAAGGAAAAGAAGGAAAGGAAAAGTTTAAAAAATAAAGAAAAGGAAAAAAGCAAGAAAAAGGGAAAATAACAAATAATAATGATGTAAAAAGAAGATAAAAAAGTTAAAAGAAGGAAATGAAAGTAAAGAGAGAAAAGAATGATAAAAGCCAAGGGGAAAACTGAGGTCACAGTACTGTATGGAGACAGCCCAGGCCTGTGTGGTGCCCTCAACCAGGAGTGCTTCCTGGTGGAATGGTGTCTGCAGGGATGCCTGGAGGAGAAAGCCAGGCTTTACTCCTGCTGCTACACCCAGGTTTCTTACAGAATGAAGACTTTTGGCATCAAAAATGATCAAAAATGTTCTATGAGGACAGGCTGAGACAGCTTGGGTTGTCCAGCCTGGAGAAGAGAAGGCTCTGGGTGCTGCAAGGCAACAGGGAGCCTGCCCTGCTGAGCAGCTGAGGTCCCAGTCTGGTCAGCTTGGATGGGGTTTTGAACAACCTGGTCTAGTTGAAGGTGTCCCTGTTCATGACAGAGTGGTTGGACTAAGGTGCCCTTTAAAGGTCCATCCTCCATCAAGGACTCATGCTCCCTTTGCTGGAGGGCATGGGACATTTGGTCATCGTTTGGTCACAAAAGACCAAATGGGGGGGTGCAGGAAAGATGGAGCTGGGGTTTCTCGGGGTGCAGAGAGAGATGGTGAGAGGCAGGAGCTGGAACGTGGGAAATTCCCTGTAAATGCAAAGGCAAATCATGAAGCCACCATGAATGTCCTCACATACTGGATTAGGCACCTGGAGAGGGATGGGAATCTCTGTCCTTGGAGATACTCAAGCCTTGACTGGAGCAGCGTGTTTGGAGCTGGCCTGGGTGGAAGTAGAGACTTTCATGAGTCTTCACTGTCCAGCACTGCACCCTGTTCTGCGGAGAGGGTCCCTCCTGGAGGGGAGGGTTGCAGGGGAACCCCCATGCTCACAGCCTGAGCAGAGCAGGTGAGATTGGGTACAGGGGCTCTTGCCACCCCTTCATTCCCCTGCTGCAATAAGGTGCTGCAGTCTGGGTGCTGCATCCTTGTGTCCTGGTGCTGCAAGCAGGTCTGCATCATGGTCTGGATGTGTGCTTGGCTCCCATGTCCTGGAGACCACTCCGTTCCCTCCTCCTCATCTTCACCCTCCTCTTCCTCCCGCATTGTGCTCAGTGAGGGCCCTGTGGCACAGCTGCCCCACTGGTGCACTGTGTTGCACTTCAGTCTGAACCAGTGTCTTGCTTACCAGAACCACTGAAGGAGCCTGGGATGAGGCTCAGCAGTGTCTGGCAAATGTAGGATCTGCTTGAAAAATGTTTATGGAAGAGGAAAAAAATAGCAAAATGTTGAAGAAAGAGAGAATGAGACAGACAGCAACCCCCTGAGACCCTCCTCTCAGGAGCAGGAAGCGGGAAACATAAGGAGCCATTTATTTTAAGTAAACTAGAACTATGGGACTACACCAAACTCATGTAAGAGAAGAAAAGTTGATCTGAATCCAAAGATTTCCGAGAGGTCTCGAGCAAACACGTGTGACTGAGTCTGGCAATGCGGTGTGTGCGCCTGCTAATCAAGGGCTGTGGTGCTAGGTACGACATTATCCCCCCAAATTAAAACCAGAGCAGATTCAAAACTGAGACAAAAATGTGTCCCAAGTCTTGAGGATGGTGATAAGAGTGGGGTGTGTGGGGTGAGAGCGGGGAGCTCCCCACCCTGCCCTCGTGCTGGGGCACATCCCTCCCTCTGAAAACTCCCACCCTGGTCAGGAGCAGCGCTGTGCCGCTGTGCCGCACCACCCAGCCCCAGTGTGTGTGGTGGAGAGCATCCCAAACCTGTGGGCATGTCAGACTAGGGGATCTGGGGCTCCTCTGGACAGGGTGCTATGGGGGCTGCAGATGCTGCTAGTGCCCGTGTCCTTCCCTGCTGCTTCCTGCTAGGACTGTGGTGTGGGCTACCAGGTCAGCCCTGGGCTTGTACCACCGCTGTTGGCCTCCTTGCCGAGTCCCTGGCAGCCAGCACGCCCCTGTGAGCTCTTACCACTGGGGCTGGAGCTAGCTCCTCATGGGAGCACCAGAGACCCACCAGCTCTGTTAGCCACCTCCCCTGGATCATCTTGGAGAAGTAAAGTGCTGAGGGCATGGTCTGGTGGATGCAGCCCCATACTGAGTCTGCTGCAGCATGGGTCTGCATCCACCATGGGCAGGAGGAGTTTGGGCAGAGCTGGTTCACTGCTGTGTCTGGGATGGACCCCAAGTAAAGAGGCTGGCTGGTGGAAGGCACGGCATGGTGTGAGCCAAGCTCCCGTCCTGCTGCCTGTGGGAGGGAACCCATCCTGGGGAGATGCCACAAACCCAGCCTTTCTAACCCCAAACTGGCAGGCTCAGTGAGCAGTTTTTGGGTTTGAGAGCTTCAGCCTTTAGCAGCAGTCCCGGAGCTTGCTTACACCTACCAACACTTGTAACTGGTCTTACTTGGGTGGCTTTTGGCTGATCCGCACCAGCTTCATTCGGACCAGAGCCCTGCTTTAACCTCAGGCAGAGAATAAATCTGATGGGCATGAGGTGCTGGCCCGTGTCACGCTGCCAGGCTCGATGACAGTTAACACATTGCTCTGGGAACGGTGCCTGCCTTGTGTGACTGTGTTTGTCATGGTGAGCTGATGTGCTTTGCCCTCCTTCTCTTTTCACCCATGTGAAATACCGCTCTGGTCCCCAAGGACTGGCCTGGCTTTCATGTGCTGCCCGACCCAGCTGCTGGGGGTGTTTCTGCTGCCTGGGGCATCTTTATCCTTCCTCCCTCTCAGTGCCTGACACTTAAAGGCGTATAGCAGGGGACAGGGGTGCCCAGGGCTTAGCTGGGCTGCCAGTGGCACCTAGTGCACTCCTTGCCCTCTGGGCTAGCCACCCTGGCACCCTGGCTGCACCAGCTCATTGCTGTTGGCCAGCTGCACCAGCGGGTGGCTTGTGGAGCTGGGTACTGCTGGGGTGGAGCTGTGCCTGCTGCAAGGGACTGGCCAGTACAGGGGCTGTGCCAGGGCAGGTGGCCAGCCAGTTGCCAGGCCTCAGGGGGACCTTGGTCTCCTTGTCCCACTGTGACAGAGGACTCTAACACCTCCCAAACAGCCCTGCCAGCTCTGCCCTCCTCTTGCCACGCTGGGAGGGCACTGGCAGAACCAGGTGCCCTGGAGCAGATCGAGATATCACAGAATCATAGAATTGCTTAGGTTGGAAGGGACCTTTCAGATCATTTAATCCAACTGTCAACGTAACACCGACAAAACCCATCACTGAACCATATCTCTGAGCACTATGTCTACCCGTCTTTAAATACCGCTGTTGATGTGCCACACCAGACCGTGCCACTGCTCCTTTGCATCCTGCTCTGCCCTCAGGAGGCTGCGGAGAGAGGTCTCCCCTCCAGTACTGCCCGCCTGGTCCGTCAGGAGAAGCGCAGGGCCGCGGTGTGCTCGGAGCCAGACGTGTCTGCAGGATTACAAATAAACCCAGTAACAGATTACTGTGTCACCACTTATTTGCTCTGTCTGCCACCAGCATTGTCTTACATCTCTGTGGCCTCCTCCAGCTGCCATCACTTGTCACCATCAGTCACAAGCACTACCCTCAGACTTGACCATTAGGCAGATTAGCCTTAATTGGTACTGCCCGTCATCACTACTCACTGTCTTCATTGTCAGCTTCAACACCACCCAACGCCTACAATTTCCTCTTCCTACAATTTCCACTTAATAGGAGTGTGGTGGATTCTCCTGTGGTGGTGTCACGGATCCAAGATCAGATATCTTCTCTGAAAGGGACTGCCTGGCTCCAACATGGCCTGGGGACCCGTCTCCCCGAGCAGACTCTTCAAGTGCTCCCAAGGTGTTGAGTAGGTTTGGCCCTTCTTGGCTTAGAAGCCACCTGCTTCTGGTCCCTGCTGCTGGCGGTGAGGTGAGACCCAGGTTGTGCTGGGTCCCAGGGTGCCTGGCTTGGGCACCTGGGCTGCTCCCGTGGGTCTCAGGGAGGGATTGTGTGGGCTGAAGGTAGGACACAGCTGCAGACCAGTCTCTGTCCGTAGTCCCATCACTCACCAGTACCACAGGACCTCAGGGCAGGAGCAGACACCTGGCAGTTGGAAGCCATGAAGTTTATTCTTGGGCAGGGTATGCACCCAGCATTGGTGTCCTGCTCTGAAACCTGCTGAGCAGGAGCTCAAAGCGGGGTGGGGGCCATGCAGGACGTTTCCCACCCCACTGGACTTTCCTCTGGGCTTGACCTGAGCTGTGCCCTGCCTCGTGTCCCCCAGTGCCATGGCCCAGGCACCCATGGCTGCAGCAGTGCCCACAGCGATGCCCGCAGCGACACACAGACGGTCCGGGCAAGGGGGGAGCAGCTGCCGTGTGTTTAGGAGAGACCCAGAAAATATTGGGGTGGGCGACGGGGAAGGTCAAACAGACCATTTATTTCCAGACAGAATGGTCAGATGTGAGCGTCTCTGTTTAGGAATCACATCCAGATGCTGAAGTTGAACATCTGGGCTTCACCTCTGTGTTTTGTCTAAGCCCCCCAAGCGCGGCGCAGCCTTTGGAGCCATCTGCCAAGGTGTTATCACCTCGTTCATCAGCCGCCCCTCACCTCCGGCTGGGGCTCCCACATCCCCTCCCATGTGCTAGGAAGGGCTGGGAAGAGCTGGGATGAGCTGGGATTTCTGAGCTCTGCTGATGGCCAGACTCTGCCTGGCTCCTGCATCTACTTCACAGGCTGCTCTGCAGTGGCCACTGGTGCAACAAGTCCAGGGGCTTTGGCCGCAACATGGGCAGCAACATGGGAATGTGCTTGATACAACTTTGAATCGGTCCTTTCATGTCGGGGAAGATCAGGGCTCCTCTTGTGCCCAGAAGCCTTGGAGGGCTGGTGGAGGGTTTGCACAGCCCCCGGGGCGTGGGACGGGCAGCTCTGTGCTGCCAGCCCGGTGCCCGCAGGGTGCCAATCCTTCGGAGCAGGTTTGTGTGCTGGGCGTGTGCCACCCAGGCAGCCAGTATCCTCTCCAGCAAGTCGGCTGGCACAAACACATCCGTCTGTGGGAGGAGGTCCTGAGCCCTACATGCAGCTGGAGCTGGAGCGAAGCTGGCAGTGGGGCTGTGGCGCAAGGTAGCACCGGGTACATGGCCACGGCACGCTCCAGGCTGGAGGGGTGATGCTGGTGGGTGCAGCCTGCTGCTGGTGAGGTGAATCTCAGCAGGGCTATGCCATAGGCAGGAGGAGAAGCCAGAGGCTGTTGGATGGCTCCAGTGTTTGCCCTGATGCTGTAGCTGCCGAGTCCTCACCATTGGGCAGAGCCCTCCTCTCCATGTGAGATGGTTTCTAGAGAGGCTCTCGGGCCTGTAGCGCCCGTGTCGTCTGGTCTGCCAAGGTTCAGGCTCCTTGGACGTGTCTGCTGCATGAAGAGCTGCTGGCTTGCTGGACCGGAGCCCTTGCTTGCTTTGGGTGATGTAACCCATGCAGTGGCACAAGTGATAGACGGGATCTTTGTGATGATATTTGAATATTCCACATTTTCCTCTTCCTTCAGCAGCAGAAGGAAAACTGCCCTTGAACCACGTAACCTCTGGGGGCTGAGTAAGAAGGTACGTTTTGCTCAGAGGACTCTAACACCGCGGCTTCGGTCACGAGGTGGGATGGGAATCACCACTGTCCCAACAAAGCCATAACCTGGCTCTCACGAGTTGTCCAGCCTAACCAGTTCAGGCTCTGGATGTTAATTTGGCCCTGGCTTGCTGCTGCCTCTACTTTTCCAAGAAGACCCCTGTCTCCCTGATATGCCCAGGGTCACTGCAAGTCCCACTCAAGTCTACTTACTTGCATGGCAGTGCTGCAGACTTGAGGCAGCTGCAACAGGAGATCTAGGATCCTAAAAAGGGACCTACCATGGCGACAGTCCTGCCTCCTCACGGTCATTTCACTTGCAGAAACCCATTTTACAGCCTTGTACCCAGGAGTGGCCACCTCCTCTGGAACAGGCCATCAGGCTGGACATTGCAGCCTTTTCCTTTCTGGAGGTGGCCACCACTGATCATTGGGGGACTTGAGGTTTAGAAGCAGAGCTGGATGAAGGCAGCACCAAAATCTTCCTGGGTACTATGAAATCTTCAAAATGCCTATTTCAATTTGAATATTTCAAGTGACCTTTCTGGTTCAGAAGGGACCAAATGGAAAACAAGCCTGTTCTTCACTCGGCACCCTCTGTCCATAGAGCTCTGGGGTGGTGGAGCAGCCTGTGCTGTCTAACTGATGTCCTGTACACACTGGGGATCCCCACACTTAAATGTGCTCCTGAGACCTAGAAGGGGCTTACCAGGAGATGTCCCTTCTGCCTCATGAAAACAAAGCATTGAGACGTGTTCCCTTACCCCGGGTGAGCAGCAGAGTTGAGGTCAGAGCTCTGGTGCCCCACACCCCTCTGTGGACAGCCATGGGTGCAACAGGACCTCTCTGAGGGAGGGAAGATACTTCAGTGCTGCTGTCTGAGGTCGTGGCCTGGAGGAATGATCACAAACCTAGACGGGAAGCACAGCTTCATGCTCGCCGCTACCTTGGCTCAAAGCGCCAGGCCCATAAAGATCAAAGCGCTTCCCCTTGTTTTACTTCATTCTTCTGCTGGGAAACTTTGTGAATGTCCTGGCACGGGCGGCCTTGGAGCACCTTCTCTCTGCGAGTCAGATCCAAGACAATAAAAGAAAAACTTGGTTCCTTCCAGCTTTTCCGAGGGGAAAGTGAGTCCGACCAGGAGCTGAAGCAGCAGAGCCTGACCATGCTGGCGGCGCCTCCAGCCCCAGTTCCTCCACCCGGGGCTGGGACAGCTGCTGGATCTAGAGCCCTGGACACGAGTCCCTGTGCGTGTTTCCCCACCGCTGGCTCCGTGAGTGGGCAGCTTTGCCCAGGCTATGTCGGCTGCGGGTAAGTCCAGCTGACCTTGCTGTGGCCTGCTCTGCAGAGTGCTTCATCCACGTTTTGCTTTTCTTTTGTCTCCTAAGCCCATTTTTTTTTACCCCAAAACTTCAGCCCCAGCTCTGCTGGAGGTGAGTTGCAGTCGTACACGATGATGGGACCGACACTTGCCTCCTTCAGTGGGAGCCAGCACAATGGGCTGAGCAGCATCAATGTTCTCCATCCACCATCCCCTGCCAAAGAGACAGTGCTGCCTGTACCCTGGACCCGGAGCAGCGCGGGGTCTGGCTACGTGGAGCAGCACGGTGGCCATGGGGATGGCCACCCGGGATCATCCCAGCCCTGCTGCTGGCACTCCTGGCACCTCACCTGAGGTCGGAAAGGGGTCTGGGCAAGTGTGTCCTGACATCGTGTTTTCTGGCCTCATGTTCATGCAGACCACGTGGAGAGACATTTGGAGCTGATTAATTAGTAGAGAGGAAACAGGTCTAGAAATAAGGAACAGCTGGCCATCTGAAACAGAGAGTGGCAGTAAGTTTATTGCAGGGGCCAGAGGCAGTGAGCAGCAGCTTTGGGGGATTCCTTGCAGCTTAATTGCCATATGACAAACCCATCTCATCTCTGCAAGCGGCCCCCACGGGACAGGGACTGGCTTGTGACAGTTCCTCAGCTGCAGCTTTTGTTGAGAGCCAGCCAACACCCAGCCTTGTTTTACACCAGTGGCTGACTATGATGCAGAAAGGGGTCAGAGTCAGCCACTGCTGGAGACACAGCCCCGGTCAGATGGGTCTTTTGGTGTAACCTTGTGGGACATAACCTGTGGGGCGTCTCTAAGTGCATGCCTGGGAGCTCTCTTTCTTAACATTTCTCTTGCCTTTTCTTGGCACTCTCCCTCCTGAATGTAGGACCCAACCAATGAGAAGAAGGAGCACAGGGAGGGAAATCAGGCAAGGCAGACCCTGTACAAGAGCAACCTTGCTGAAGGCATCTGCCTTGTGCCCTCTACTAGGGCTCAAACTCAAACCCGACTTCCAGGCAGGTTTTTTGTGGCTCTCCATGTAAGAAAATGCCCTTCCTTCAAGCATCATCACTAGATACAACCCTGGTGCCACCATATCTTTTCTGAGGTCACAATCTCCAGGATGTCCCAAACGTGCCTGACTGTCCTTCATGCCCTGCCTTGTACACCCTGTGTTTCCCATGGGGTCCCCTCCTCCGTGGCTCAGCAAAAGCTGGTGGGAAGGGCAGCAGTGTTTGGCTCCAGTGCTGTGGCCAGGCTGGGAGAGGGGACCATGCGATGGTCCTGCTGAGGGCTCATGCTTTATGAAACACCCAAGAGCCCCTCCTGAGGAAGAAGCTGCAAATCAGACAGAGGTATCTGTGGATCTTCTGGGGGGGTGGCTGGGGCCTCCTGGCAGTGCTGTTAGGGTAAGGTCTTGGGAGAAAGTGGCTGAAAATCAGGAGTCTTGCCCGTGTGGAAATTGTGATATTTCAGAATTTGTTTTTGTCCTCACAAGGGTGGAAAAATCAACTTGTTAAAATCTTCTGTGGGATGGAAAGTTCCAAAAAGAAAGAAAAAAAACCCCAAACCCAAGTGAGGGAAAAACCACTCAATTCAGCAAACTTCATTTGCAGCTCCTGCACGCCTGCCTGGGTCCTCCTGAGCTGGCGGAGCATCACCAGCCCCACCTCTTCTCCCTGGACCAAGCAGCTTCACCGGGGCCTGAGCTCTCGTGGTGGGACTTGGGGTGCACGACAGCAAACTATGATGTGTTGTGGAAGGTTTCATGGCAAGCTGGCCTCAAACCCTTACGGTTCGGCTAAACAAGCCTGAGGCCTGGCCTGAGGGAGAAAACCAGACCTTTCTTGCAGGGAGAACGTAACTTTTGCAGGAGCTGTGTTTTCCACTAGAAAATTGCTGACCAGCAATGCAGTGGGCAAACCAGGCTTGGCTGGGTGAGAAGAGTGAGACCACCTGAAAATGGGGAGAGGCTGTGCCAGCCATGGGCACCTCTGCCCAGCCAAGGGGGCTCGTCTCTGCACTTATCAGCAGAGTAGCTTGGAATTGGAGTTGGATGGGAAGGACCACCCAAAGCCTGTTAAATGAGGTAACCGGAGTCTGTGATGGTCACATGGAATATCTTTGTCCAGCCCGGTTCCCCAGTACAGAGAAGATGCTTAAAAGTGGGTGTCTGTGATTAAGTTGGTATTTTACTGGGGAGAAGAAGGGAGCTCCCAGCTTTTCATCTCACACGTGGGGCCTCACCAGGGACCACTGCTGAAGCTCTCCATCCCCACGAGGCAGCAGGATGCTGAGCCAGGAGGGCCTGCAGTGGCACAGACAGGCTGGTGTGAGCGATCTGCACCCCAGCCAGGTCCAGCTTCTCTTTGCTGGGAGAAACAATATCAACAGAATGCCTTGTCCCTGCAGGCTCCTGTCACCACTTGGGCTGTTGATAGGACCAGTTTGTGGAGCGGATTAAGTCCTCCACAAGGTTGGTAAAAGTTTCCATTTTCTATGAAAACACATTAATTAATAACACAAGAGATGTTATGATTTTGTCCATCTGTGGCGAGGCAAGACCCAACAGCACCTAATGCAGACCAGCTGCTCAGAGCTGCCTGTGGGCACCTCCTGGCACCTTGCCCATTGTCATTTCTTTTGGGGGGAATTTTGGCCAGGGAAGGTGTTGGTGTGGTAGGGGATGGTCTGGATGTTTTGGGGAACATGGATCCTGGGGGTTCAGGCACCCACGAGGGCGTGTGTGGTGATAAGATGGAGGATGCTTGGGTGTTGGTCCTTGTGGGATGCCCGCTCTGGTTCCAGGTGGGCAGCACAGGTGATGCCTGCCTAGGACTGCGATGGTGCTGTGGGGTGAAGCAGAGACACTGGTGCTGGGGGGGGGAGGGTGCTGTGCACAAACCAGCAGATGAAGCAGGGACACTGGTGCCCTGGAGCACAGGGTGCTGTGCACAAACCGGCATGAGGGAAGGAGTGATGCTCAGAGGCAGGTGGAAGTAGTCCCGTCACAGAGCTGGGGGATCCTGAGGGTGCCTTCCTCAGCCCCATGGCCACAGGCGGGTGGGCTACTGTCCCCAAGGCTGCTCCCCAGCCTCAGAGGCCAGGAGGAGGACTTGGAGGCCCTGCCTAGGTGAGCCAGACCCCCTGCCCAGCATGGGAGCCAGCGAGCAGCCAGCCCTGTGGGGCAGAGCTCTGCTTAATTGGGTTAGAGGATAACACCACAGAGACCTTTCTATAGAGCAGCAAATGAGTGTCCTGGGTGTTTTCCCTGCCCAGGAGAGTGCTGAATCTCGGAGCCACAGGGACCACTCCACAGCCCCCCCCTTGCTGGTCTCCATCGCCTCTCGCCCCTGGGCCACTTGTGCCCATGGCTTCTGCTGCTCTCCTTATGATTGTTGTGGCGTTTGGATGCTCTCCTGAGAAATTCGGCACTGGGCACTCCCTGCCTTGGCTTGGACCCTCACCCAGTGTGGTGCAGCGGGGTGGAGTGGATGGGACCCCACAGTCGTGCCTGGGCATCTCCAGGGCAAGGTGGCAGGCTGCTGGTCCTAGCACTGCTGAAATCCTGAAGGGTTAACGAGGGCTGCTAATTAGGAGGCAGACTGGGCCTGAGACAGGACCCCACTGTGACCTGCACCTTCCAGCCCCAGTCTGGTAGGCAGTGCTGTGCAGGAGCCAGGTGCTGCCAGATGGTGCCACTCACGGCCATGGGGCTTGGATCTGCCCCTGGGTGCTGTCTGCTGGCTCTGGCCCTGCCACACCACCTCTGACTTGCCATGCCTTCATCCTCCTGGGCAGAGGAGGAGGATGGGCTGGCAACTCTTGGTTGACAACCAGCTGCTCCATTGGAGCAGTCTCTGCTCCTGGCTGCTTTGGGGTGAGGACCAGGCACACCTTCATCTGGGGGCAGAGGAGGGATGAAGTGTGGTTGCATCACAACTGCAGTTGCCGAAGTTTCCAGCCACTGTGGAAAACCCAAACCCCTGAGTCAGAGGGCTGGGGAACCAGAAGGTGAAGAAACAGATGGGTGTTTACTAAAAGTTTTTGCAATCTGACAGTTTTGGAGCCTGCTGTGCCATTCTGCTGGCTTTCTGACAGAGTTGTGGTGGAAAGGCGTGGGCACGGCTTGTCCGGGTGTGTCCATGGGGATTTGGGAGTAGCTTGGCAGGTTTTAGACCAACCTCCAGCCCTACAGGTTACAAGGCAACAAGCCACCACCCGGCTGACCCAGACCCTGGATCAGAACAGCTCCTCTTTGGGTGATAGTAGGATAGTAGCTCTCTCACTTCAGCCTGACTTCTTTTCAGGCCGCTGTTAATCCAGGCAGGAGGTAAGTTCCTGGAGAAGTGGCTGAGCCTCATGGCACGTGGGAGCACCTTGCTGAGCCCTGGGCTTTACTCCTCTCTGTCCCGGAGCACTGGCGTGAGCTGTGCAGGGATGCTCTGCACACCGAGCCATGAATCTGATGGATGCTACAACTCATGGAGACAATTCCCTTCCTGAGCAAACGTTGGGTGTGGGGTGAAAGGTCTCGGGGTGCTCCCAGACCCAGGGATCTCTTGCTCCCATCAGAGCAGGGATCAACGTCCCAGCTGCTCCAGGGATGGCGTTGGCCTCACACCCACCACAGCGGTGGCAGAAGTGGTGATGAGGAGGGGGTCTTTTCTCTCAGCAGACTGCCACTTCTAAGGCCATCTTCCTAACGTGGGCTGGCTTTGAAGGAAAACCCCCAAGTATGCGTTTCATTAAGTTTTAATAAAGCAGCTGCCTACTCCTGAAGCACAAAATGATTATTAGACCCTTTATTGAGGATTAATAGCTATGTAATCAGCACGTATCTGGTTCCTACAGGCATCTATTACATAGCTTCTAAACCTCAGTGAATATGTTTCTAATTGGCCTTTAAGAACATGCTGTTGCTTTATTAAACCCTAATTAAATGCATATTGGGTGAAGTCCATTCAGAAGTGGTTATTGTGAACTACTTGTCATTACCTAATATGTGCGACCTAATGGGCGTTCAGCTTATTTGCTCTGATAATTATTCGATTTTATGACCTTTGTTGGGGCTTTGCTTTTGTAATTGGGATGGCATATGTTGTTTCCTTCCCTATTCAAAGTCTTCTGAAGAACTGGGTGCTACTGTGCAGGGAGGGACTGGCACTGGGTTTGCCAAGCTGCGCAGGCTGGGAGAGTCTCTTCCCAGTCTACAGGTCTTTTTAGGAATGCTCCTACACTGCCTGTTTGCACTGGACTCCGGCTGTGGCCTCTTGCTGCTGGCGGAAAGCATGGCTTCAGGCTGGGCTTCAGGCTGGAACCATCCTGGAGGTTCTGGGGCCATGCTGAGGTATGGGGGCAAGTCCTTTACCAAGCTTTGCTGCAGCTTCCCCTGGGGACCTGAGAAGCCCTCCAGTCTTGTTTCAAGCTATTTCCAGTAAGGTGAGAGTGTGGTGCTGGCGCAGCCACGCCAACCATGAGCACCCTCCATCCTTGTCTTGGCTTCCTGTCTGCACAATGGGGAAGCTGGGTCTGCTGGGAGGCTGTGGTGTTGAGCAGGGCGGTGTGGCTGAGCTCTGGGAAGCTGCATGGATTTTGGGTTGGGACCTATTTTCCTTTTTTTTTATTTAAAAATGTCTTTTCTGGCCCTGTCAGCACATCTCCATTCAGCAGATTCAGGACAGGCCATTCCCAGTGTGGGTTTGAGAAGAAATGATGCTTTTGTTTTAATTTGCTGTTGCATCATGTTGTCTAAGGCAAAATGGAAAACTCAAAATCAAGGAAAGTCGGAAGTGCAGCAAAAATGCTTCAGTTTGCCCAAAGCAAGTTTTGGGGATTTTGTTGGTTGTTTTTTGTTGCTGTTGAGGGAGAGAGGAAGGAATTTTCCATTGTTGCAGAATTTCAAAACTCCCCAGAGCCGCTTGGAGGTGGACAGTGCCAGCTGTGAGCAGAACACCCCGTCCCCATCCTTTACCCTGCCCTGCTGCCCCGCTCTCTGCTGAGTCTGAGCCACCGGGGCCACATCTCAGTGGGTGCTTCTGGCTCCATGCTAGGTGGAGGCATGTTGTTAGGGGTTCAGAGGGAAACTGAGTAGTCCTGGGACCTTCTCCAGGTCATACTAGACCATTCCTCCCCCTCTACTCTGCCCTGGTGAGACCCCATCTGGAATATTGTGTCCAGTTCTGGGGCCCTCAGTTCAAGAGGGAACTGCTGGAGAGAGTCCAGGGCAGGGCTACCAAGATGATGAAGGGAGTGGAGCATCTCCCAGAGGAGGAAAGGCTGAGGGAGCTGGGTCTCTTGAGCTTGGAGAAGAGGAGACTGAGGGGGGACCTCATTCATGGTTATAAATCTGTAAAGGGTGAGTGTCAGGAGGATGGAGCCAGGCTCTTCTCAGTGACACCCAATGACAGGACAAGGGGCAATGGGTGCAAGCTGGAACAGAGGAGGTTCCACTGAAATATGAGGAAAAACTTCTTGATGGTGAGGGTGAGGGAACCCTGGCAGGGGCTGCCCAGGGAGGTGGTGGAGTCTCCTTCTCTGGAGACATCCCAACCCCGCCTGGAGGCGTTCCTGTGTGACCTGATCTGGGTGTTCCTGCTCCAGCAGGAGGATGGGACTGGAGGAGCTTTCGAGGTCCCTTCCCATCCCTGAGATTCTGTGATACTAGGACCATCTCCAGGTTGTCCTGGACCTATCTCTAGCTGCTCACCTGGAGAGGCAGTGCTTCCATGGGAGTGCCTGACCTCCTTGCTCACATCTCAGTGCTTGGCACGTGCAGCCTGGGCTGTCAACCCCGTCTGTGCATCGACGTCTCGCATGAGGCTGAGCTCAGCTGCCTGTTCCAGGCTGTTGTGACAGGAGAGGGTGGGCAGCCCCGGCCCGGGGAGCTGGCTCTGGTGTAAGTCCATGCCCCTGGACAGCAGCCTCTGGATTCTCAGATCCCTGCTGCTCTGCTGTGGGATGGTTAGAACAAATACAGATGCTCTGTTTCATGGAGAACAAGCATCTTGCCCGAACTTTCGCCTCCAACTTGAACCACCCCCAAATCAAACGTGCTAAAGCTTGAAAACCTTGAGTTAGCCCCCTCCCTCCTCCCCCCCTTTTTGCTTTTGCAGCCTTTGTACTTTCTGCATCCGTGCTGGAAGCAGAGATGCCGAAATACTTCTCGAAAGGCTGTTCTCTCAGCGTTTCCCAGACTTTCCCACACCAGGAAATGCTGGAAACTGGGAGCAAGCCTGCTCGCCGGAGAGCCTCGGCACGGGTCTTGCAGACCCTGGAGGTCTGGAGAAGCTTGAACTTCCCCAGGCATGGACCTCTCTCCAAAGCCAACAGGAACTTGGAAACTTCGGGGCCTCTTTGGTTTTGCTCCTCTCTAGACCCTGAATCTTTAAACTCAACCTTTGTTTTACATTTATATATTGTATGAATGTGCCCTTATTTTTCTAATTAGGGTCGCAAATTCCTTGCTTAAGCTGCCTGCAGGCCAGGGTTTGTCTTGCTTGACTTAAGGCCAAATCACAGAGGTATCCAGGCTTGGAGCTGTATCTCCTCACCCTCCTTCAGAGCCAGCGGAGAAAGAAAATGATCCTGACCTCAGGGCACCTGTCCTGGGAAAAGGGTTCCCCTCTCCTTGGTGGAAGGTGGAGACCGGGTGGCTGCAGGAAGGGGCTGCAAAGGGCTTTTAGAGTCACCAAGAAAAAAACAGAGTACATCCTCTTCTCCTGCCCGGACTTCAGTGGGAATGGAGATCCCCATCCTCTGCAGAGCCAGTTTGGTTTGAAATTTAAGAAGAGCAGCAAACTATTGTTTGTTCATTTAACATTTCCCAATGACTTTGCTGTGGGCTAATGTAGTTCAATGGGCTTCCCCTTCCCTGAGCTTTATCTTGAGTTTCATCTCCTGCCTGGAAAATGCAAGGGAAAGGGGAGAGGAGAAGATTTTCTTTCCTGTGGGAACAGCAGTTGGCTGCCTACCTGCCCTGGGTGGGGGGAGAGGGAAAAATTCATGGCAAAGCTGAAAATGAGGAATTTTCACTTCAAAATTTCCCCTAAAATAAAAAAGTAATACATTTGGCAAACCATTCTGGCCACAATTTCCTTTTGTCCCATTTCCAGCCAAGGAGAGAAGTCTCGGGGGTGGGATTTGTGCTGAATGGAGCCCCGTTTCGATTTGCTCCTGCTGTGGTGGCTATGTGGGGCCAAGCCCCGACCCGGGGCATCTCCAGCCTCTAGTGGGGCTGGGGTATGGGCTGGTGAGCCCTGAGCACACTGCTGCCACCCTGAGACCCCTGCCTGGCCACCATGGAGTCCTGGCAAGGGATGGACATGGTCTGTGGCACATTGGAACTCCTGGGCTGTGGCAGTGGGGCAGGATGGGTGCCCAGACACCTCCTCAGCTGCCCCAGCAAGGTCTGCCCAAGCCATTGCCAGGGGCAGAGGAGCAAGGCACTGGCCTGAGTCTCTGCATCACCTCTCCTCCAATGATGGCTCATGGGTCGCTCTCCCATGATTGGATCCTGCACGTGTCTGTACATCCATGAGAGTGAAGGCTGGAGCAATGCCTGTCCTGCACCTTCTCCAGAGCTCTCCTCCAGTGGCAGTGGTGTTGGCTGGCAGATGTCCGCTGTGCAGCGTTGATGGGTTGATGGTGCCAATAGCATGGTCGGGCGTTGTCACTGGACTTGGGAAGGGGAGAGCTGGTGGAATTGCTCTCTGGGCTGAGAGCAGCAGCAGGAATAGACATGTGGCCATGGGCACCTCGGGCAAGGGGAGCCTGGAACCTGGCTGTACTGGGAAGAGTGGAGCTGTGGCACACTGGAGACACGGGTTCTGGCTCATCAGCTTTTCCTTCTCCTGCAGCCTCCCCTGGCCAGTGCATGTGGCCAGTGGTGCCTGTGCCTCCGAAGCCTGCATCCCTCTGGTGACCCTGCAGGTCATCTGGTTGAGGGTAGACATGGCTGTGGAGGTCCCACCTTGGAGGTGAGGTGGAGCCCTTTGTTTTCCCCCCCTCCCTTGATGATCCCCTTGGCCACGGATCAGCTGGCGGGATCCAGCAACTCTTGCAGCAAAGATGAGTGAAAAAAAAGTCTCCTCATGCCTGTAAAAGGAAGAAGGAGAGTGCGGCAGAGACAGGCCGGCTGATACGGCTCCACTTTCAGCCTCAGAGGCGGGAAGCCTTTCGGACAGGATTTATTTTGTATAGTCTTCCATGCAAACTGGATCCCCCTCCCCTCCCGGCCCTGCCCGGCCTTAAATCATATCCTTTGTAATGACATTTTGTGCTTGTGTGGCGCCTCGCTTCTGAGCATCCCCAAGTGCTCTATAAATAACGTGTGTCTCCCAGCCTGCCAGGAGGACGCAGTACCCCTCCTTCCGCGCCCCTGCCACCCAGGGAAGGTGATAAACCCTTCCCGTGGTCTCACCTGGATGCCCCTCCATGCTGGGATTAGGGTGGCAGCCTCCTTGGCTCTCTTCCCACCCCACATGCCCCCTGGAGACATCTCTGGTTGCTGTGGGGTGCTGGGGGCGAGGCGTTCAGGGACGGGCAGCACTGGTCTGTAGCCTGTCACTGGCCTGCAGGGACAGCCATAAAGCCACTCTCCATTTTCCCAGACCCCCTTTTTTTTGTGGGGTTGGGAATGGATTTGTCTGGCACACTGGGTCCTGGTGCTGGAGGCAGGGTGGGTGTTAACCGCATGAGAGTCTTGCTTGCTAATGACTCTAAATAATACAGCATCTCCAATTCCCTCCTCCCTGTCCAAGCCCTTTGCTGTCATCAGGTCCTTCTTAGTCCTGTCCAGAGGTTTGTTCACAGCTGCAGTGTCCCAGGAGATGCAGCGGTTTTCGTCAGACACTGCTCTGGCTTGGCCTGGCAGCAGGAATGGTTGGACTTTCTGGGTCTGCGGCGGCTCCTTCGTCTGCCTGGCTTCCTCAGCGGGACGTGCCGGGCTGGGGGCAGGGAGGAGACCCTCTGCCACAGGGTTGTTGGCTGGCTGCTCATCAAATACCTGCATCCAGGCTAGATTTTCAGCGCTGCCAGCTGATTTTCAAGCCTGTCTCCAGCTGCCTACTGGATTTTTCTGAAAATTGCCCCCCTGGGAAGAGGTCTTTTAGCTTCTCTCACAGCTGCAAAGCCACAGCCCAAGACCTGACCAGAGGCAGTGACACTTTCTGTCTGGAAGTCGGTGGTGTTGCCAGCTCTGCTGCAGCCTCTGGGGCGACCCTCACAGTCTACACAATGGTGGCGTCTTCACCAGTGCGTGGGGGAACCTGCTTGCCCGTGACCTGGTCTGTACCAGAGCAGCAGGATGGGGATGGCAAAAGGGAAGCCCAATCCTGGCTGTTGGTGACGCCTTCTTCCAGCTCCACCAGGCCACCACTGGAAGTGCCAATGCACAAACCTTCAGGGACATGTGGGTTGGGTCCAGGTGCTGATGGTGCAGCCACCTTGTGGGGCTTGAGTCTGCTGGGCCACTGCAGCTTCTTCCTTGTGGAACAGATCTGGTGGCCTTCCCCAGCCCTGCAGGGATTCAGCCATGGGTCTCCAGTGAGCCCTGCAAGTACCAGGCTGCTCTGGGCTTCTTTGACCCGCAGAGAACAACAGTTTCCTTTTTCTGAGGCACCTTGAGGAAAAAGATTGAAATCTGAGGGAAGGTTTGTGATGAAATGGGGAAAAGCAGGTGTTCTCATCTCATTTTGTCCCATCTTGTCTCGTCCTGTCTCATCTCATACTTTAATCCTGTCCTTCCCCACCCACTCCCCTCATCCCATCCCACCCCATATCCCATTGCACCCCATCCCTGTCTCCTCTGGGCATCCATGCCAGGCACCCCAGGCGGGCTCCTTGGCCAGTGGAGCCTGGTGGTGGTGGAGGCTACTTGGAGCTTTTCTTATCCAGGATGTATGTCAGTGAAAACAGAAACCCAATAAGCAAGATAAGGAGACGATTTATAATGGAGTTGGTGAACTTTCGGAAAGAGCTTTGCAGCCACGTTTTGCAGACCACACAGGGAGAGGTTATACTCTCCAAAACCTTGGAGATTTTTTAAAAAATATTTTTATATTTAAAAAAAAAAAAAAAAAAAAAGAGTTTCCAAGAATTAAATAACACGAAAGTGTATGAAATATGATGTTGGGAATGTTCCCGTTGCTCTCACATCTGAAGTTAATTTGGGAGACACTCTGAATAGCTTTTTAAAGAGTGGATAAACATTGGCATCAAAAGTGTAAATAAAGTTACCAGACAAAGCGGCCGTTCAAAGAGAACCATCTCTGGGATACTGGCTGGGCAGTTTTAGTGCCTGCGTGCGGGAACATGTGAAGACAAACCAGTGCCTGGCTGATGAGCACGGGGGGAAGCTCTCTGCTTTGTCTCCCTCTCACCACGTCCACGGCGAGCAGCGCTGGCAGCCGCTCTCAGATGGTTTCCCTGCCCAGAGGTGTCACGGGCAAGGCGTCTGTGCCTCCCGTCCTGCTGCTGCTGCTGCTGCTCAAACCTTGGGTCACACGCTCCAGGCAGGAGCTACTGAAGATCCAGCCTTTAATCTGATGGGCACTGGTCCCTTGGGAGGTCTGGCTTTGTCAAAGGTGATGGCCTGGTGAGAGCCTGGCCTGAGGCACCGCTGAGAAACCCCCTCACCCTATCACACCTTACCTGGCGTCTTCTGCCTTGCCTGGGGCAGTCCTCCCTGTCCCCACAAATGTTTTGGTTGCCAAGTGTTTGGCCATGCACCACTACTGGGTTTAAAATTACAGCTGGTTGGATGGACCAGGAGGGGTCAGTTGTCTTCCAGAGTGCTTCTTTCCACCCGTATCAAGGTTGTTCATGTCAGTCCCCATGCTCTGTGGAAGGAAAGCAGAAAGAATGAAAAGAGATCTGACATCTCTTTTTAATCCTTTCAAGAGGAAGAAAAATGAACCTTTTTGAACTGATGTTTTCATTTGCATCTTTTGGTGTGAATTTGAAGGGCAGCCTTTAGGAGCTGTCTTTGATGGAGTGGTTTGTGAGTGAGAGGCAGGTGTGGGATGGGGTGAATCTCAGCTCTGGCAGATAGATGCTCATCGTGGCTTCTCCCTGCCCTATGGCTCTACCAGAAGGGATTTTTCTGGGAGCTGTTAGGCAAGTGGGAATGGGAGTAGATAACACTTGCTCTCCTGTGTCCAGAAGCTCTTCTCTCCCCAGCACCCAGCATCAAGGGCTACTATTGCACTTGAATTTATGGAACAGTCTCAGTTCCTTCTTCATCTGAGACCTTGGTCATGGCTCTGAATCACTTGATTGGTGAAGACAGGATGGTAATGACAGTGGTGAAGAAAAAAGACATGGTGTAAATCTACCTGTGGGCTGTCCAAGAGCAGAGATCACCCATTTCATGGATTAACTATACCACGGTAATAGTATAATAAGGATAAAAGGCTGAGGGGCTCTTTGGCTGTTTTGGATGATGGCAAGCCCTGGTGACCCAAGGGTGCTGTGTCTTTACTGATCCACTCTGTGGTGTCCAGTGGATTCACCAGGTACCTGCCAATGTGTCAGCTCCTCTTTTTCATTTTTCACCTACTCATGTGTTTTTATGATGGATAAACCTGGGAGGACTCACTTAGTCTCTTTTTTTTGCCTGGCAATAGTAGGGCATAACATGGCCTTAACTCTTCTGATCTTTTCTTTTGTTTTTCAGTCTTGACTCCACAGTTTCTTTCACGAGTGATGAAGAACAAACCTCACATTGGCAGAACTGGGAAGATGCTGGTCCCACACTCTTGGTGTTAACCACAAGCAGCAGTAGCTCTTCTCTCCACCCCTGGGTGAGAGCCAGCAGGATGGCTATGCTGCCTGCCTGGGCACCAGCGTTCACCCTGGAGACCCTGGCAAGGGTTTTATCGCAAATAACTCCATCATTGCGTATAAACTCTTCCTTTGCCTGGGACTTGCATGCAAACAGTGCCTCAATACTGCACAGCGGCTCGTGAGATTAAATGCCCATTGGAGAACTCGGGAGCACATTTGGGATGGAGGAGCTCAGTGCCCAGGAGGTGACCCTCGCTCTGAGGATGCCTGGCACGGTCGCAGTGGGTCTGGGCTTGCGCAGGCCGCCCCCCGCGCATCAGGAGACATCGGCCTTCGTGCCACTTGTGTAAACTATTACAGCAAAGGGCAGAGGTTAAATGCAGCACATGTGTGGCATCAATTAACAGGATTTCAAGGTCTCTAGTGGAGTTTCTGCTCAAATCTCTTGTGGCAGGTCCGGTTTTCTTAACCCCTCAGATGCCGTGCACTTGGTATTCAGCTCTGCCATGCTCTTGGGGGACAACAGGCTTATGATGGCTGGGGGGGCTCCCCAAGGGCTGTGCCAGGAGGAGCCTCTGCCAGTTTGGACATGGAGGGTCAAGGGCACCCTGCATTCCATGCCAGAAATCTGTGAGGCAATTGGGAGAGGCTGCACTGCTCTGCATGGGAAGAGTCCCTGGAGGGCCATTGAGACCCAGCAAGGCACCTTCTCGGCAGGTTGGTGCACAAACAGCCCTGTCCCACCCCCCTCTGCTTCATACCCCTCCACCTCCGTCTCAGAGACTGGGGGTGGCTGCTCCTGCATTTGCTTCTCAGCCAGACCCTGTTCCACTGAGGCACCCGCTGCCCTACCACACCATCCCACCACACCATCCAACTATGTCCTGCCATCAAACTGGTGAAAGTCCCTGCCAGGCTCAGTCCCTGTCTGTAAAATGGGCATTGCCCTCCTTCCTCCCCTCCTCCCCTGCCCCGGCTGCCTGTGGGGACTGGGAGGAGATGGCCGCAGTGAGAAGGTCGGCAGCGATTCAAAACCAGGGTGATCTGGATGGAGAAACTGCAATTATAAAGCTTTGCTGGTCTGCAGCGTTCTGCTCTCCCCAGGCAGCCGCTCTGGGCTGCTCCCAGACAGTATGCCTATCAACAGCACATCTCCTCCTGGGTTCGTCAATGATTCCCAGGATACTGGGGCAGGGAGTAATTTAAAGGATGGTGGTGTGTCTCAGATAGCCCTTGGTGCACCCCGTGCCTCGATCAACGGGTCCATCAGAGAGCTGGATGCCACAACTTTGTACTGCAGCCCTGACAAATTGTCCTCCCCGAGTCCTGTGCAATGGGATGTCTCTCCTAAGGGCCAAGCTGTTGGAGTCCCAGTGCGTGGGGGGACTGCTGCTTTGCTTGGTTGGGTGGTGGGGTTTGGCAAGGAAAGGGAAGGCTTGGGCTGCCACCACTGTGGAGAGAATGTAATACTAGCATGGCCTGAAGACTTGAGCTTTAAGATACATTAAAAGAAAGGCTGGGGACCAGCATAATGGATGGGTCGGGGCTGGGAACTTGGTGAAGAACATCAATTCCAACACTGTAGATGCAGACCCCATCCCAGGGGACTGTTCAGGGCTGTGACCTGCCTGGCTGGAGGAACAGGACACACACATGTTCTTCTGCACCTGCATACCCCTAACATCATGTTGCCTATGCAATCCCCATGGGGTTTTTGGGAAAAGAATTATTTCAATCCCTCGAGTTAAAAAAACCCCACCAAACCCATCCTTCCTGTTCAAAAGCTCTAGAAAGACATGCATTTTGGCTAGCTTTGGGTGAAAGATTTCAATGTGTTTTTCAGTCCCTCATCCTCTTTAGATGAACAAAAGGCATGCCTGAACAAAGGAGATGCTCAGCTCCCCCAGCTCCCCTCATCGGAGCTGTGGGGAAACTTCTGGATGAAAGATGGACTTGACCCGGACAACTCCACACAAATACCCCACTGTTTGTTAGCAAACCTGTAAAAATCTTGGTAATCCCTCGATCTGAAACAAAGGGGCTCTGCTGTCTGGTGCTGATTTTATTATCAGACACTGCTTAGTATCATCACATGGCTTGGACCTCTGCCTACGCCCCAGTGTTGAGTCAATGCTGTACTGGCAGGCAAAGAGCTGCTCTGTGCTCTGGGTACAAGCTGGTGCTCCACGTGTGTGGTGCCCTGGACCCTGTGTTGACCCAAGCACGGAGCAGTGTAGTTCCCCTGGGACCTCCAGGACCCCAGCAGGACTGTCCCCAGCCAGGATGGGGGCAGCGTAGCGTGGCTGGTGGGGTGAGAGCTGCCTGGAGAGGGACAGCTTGGGTTTTGTTGAGTTGCTCCTGGTCTCTGCTCCTGCTGGGGTGGTGAGCTGTGCTTTGTGGCTGTGTTTCCAGGGTCTGGAGGTTTGTGCTTACACAGGGTGGGGGAACAGGAGCACTTCTGAGATGTCAGAGCAGTCCTAATTTGATTCCCAGGGTGTCTGTCAGACTGAGCTCCTGCCCAGTCATCCTTGGAGGTGGTTCCTAAGATGAGCCTTGAGCATCCGCAGGCTGATCTGGGGACTATTGGGTGTCCTGGTGTGTTTAAGGCCAGGCAGATCCCTGGCTGCCTGCAAGGTGGGAGAATCAACCAAGGCCCAGCAGCAGCACTCCAAGCCCCGTTCTCCCCCCGTGCCCTCCGCAGCAGCTGAACATAAAATTCGAGCCCCTGGAGACCCACCATCAACCACGCGAGCCCCAGCCGGTTTTGTTTTGATTATACATTTGTTTCCTCCCTCCTGGGAGTGTCTGACACAGCTTTTACCTCTCAGCGTGTCAACGCTTGACTCCCCCCCCCACCTCCCTCTCCTCCCATCGGCTCTGCTTGGATTAGCCCTGACCCCTGCTGAACTCCGCTGCCAGCCCAAGTGTCAGCCCCTTTCACTTTCTGAGAGCGTTCCAGCCCCCAACACTGAGCAGGGAAGGAGTCTCCTCCAACGGAAAACCTCCCACGTCATTTTTTCCAACTCCGTGCTCTCGCTGTGTGGCTGGGGAGGGTAGGCGCTGGTCCCCGTCCTTGGCCACGCTCCAGCTGGGGCAACCTGTGTGACCTGCAACAGCACATTCCTGTCCTTCCCCGAGCCAGCACAGGTGTAAAACAGGGCAAAAGGTGTTTTTAAGGAGAATTTGCCCAGTGGAGGAAAAATGGCAAGAGGAGAGAGTGGGGGGGGTTAGCTATGGGCCTGGCCTGGCCTGATATGTGGGGCCAAGGAAAGGTGCTTCCATGCAAGTATGGCAGGGTCAGGAACTATTTCTGCAGGGAGATGTGCAGCCTCCATGGGATGGGTGGGCCCAGCAAGACCGGGAGAAGGAGCTGACTGCTGCTGTCAGGAGCGTGGAAGATGGGGAGAAGGTATTCTGACTCCTTCCACTAGCTTTTGTAGGAGGTTGAGCTTCTCCACACTGAGCAGCAGCAGCTTAAATGCAGCAAGAACTCCAAAATTCATGGAAACCAGAACACCAAAAGGAAAAATAAAGAAGAACCATGGGAAGAAGGGGCATGAGCTGGAGCTCTTGTGCCCATAGCTGAACAGTGTAAATGCTTGAGGAGCCAGGAGGCAGCAAACCCACCCATGAGCAGCCACCACATCCCAAGGAGATGCTGGGTGGTGGATGTGAGGCTGCAGCTGGGAAGTGGGAAGGTTAACTCCATCAACACCAATGAAATAAAGAAAGGGAATGCTGCAAACTAAGGAGTTGAAGATGTTTGGATGTTGGCGGGGATCTGGGTGGAGCTGCTGATACACAAGGTGATTTGCAACAGGCTGAAGAGTGGGAAGTGCTAGGGAAAACCTGCCCCTTCTCTAACGCCCATCAGTGCTGGGCAGTGAAGGGAGACCTCCACAGTGCAGGTATCTTGGGTGAGTGCACAGCTGGGAGTGTCTCCTGAAGCTTAGAGATGCCATGGAAAAGGGACAGTGGGACCCTTCAAAATAAATCAGCCTCTGCTGGATCTGACTGCTGCTGTGGCCCTCTCTGTAGAAGCTCTGGAAGCAGCCACCTAGGCAGGTCTAGGACAACTGAGCCATGGAGACAACTGCTTGGTGGAGTGATGGCCTAGCTGGTTGATGCCAGGAGGGGTCACAGGCGTGTTTTGGTCTTGCTGGGTCAGCAGAAACCTTTGTGCTTCAGAGCTGTTGTCTCAGAGCTGAAGTAGCAGTGCATGCTGTGCCAAAGTGAGGAGCAGCATCTCCTCTGTAGTGAAGAAGGCACCTCCAGAATGCCATGTGGTCAGCCTCAGGACAGGGCACTGCCCAGGAATCAGCTGCTTTCCTCCATTAATGGTGGAGATGTTAAAGCTAAGCAGGTTAAATCCAGGCTGCAGTGCACATTTGGGCATACAGAGACCTCACCATTTAATGATTTTGTCTTATCCTTGTCACAGGGATGGGCAGGGACCTGGCCATGCTGCTGGAGTTTCCCTCTGCTGGGGGCAGTGAGGTCCAAGCCCTTTGCTGCTGCAGGAGCTGGTGGGGACGTGGGAGCTGTGAGGTCTCTGTGGACTCGGAACCCATCAGTTTTGGCTCTGCTGTATGAGTACGGGCAGGTCTTGCTCCTTCCTGGGGAGTCAGCTCTTCAGGGTAGGCATAAGTCCCCTTGCTAGCTGGCAGCTGGAGTCCCACCTCAGAGGAGATCTTCGGGACCTGCTCTGTGCAGGTCTTGGTGAAAGCTTGAGACCCTGGAGTGCTTTGCACCTGCAGCCCTGGGTTTGCAGAAGTGTCCCCTCCATCCAAAGCCCCTCTGTTGCTCCCCAGGTCACCACGGCTCTGTGGCCACGCTAGCTCGCTGCAATCCTCTTTGGCTTTGTGAACGGCACGTTCGGTAGCTCTGTGGCCATCACATGCTTTCTGACATGTTTTCTTTCCCCCCATGACTTTGAGAAGTGTATTCATTTCTTTGTTGAGGAGAGAGAGGGAAAGGCCATCCCTCGCTAGCAACTCATTAAAGGGAAACAATGGAAAGAACAGCAAAGGGGCTCTGGGACTGACTTCTTCGGGCATGTGTGAGGCTGCCTTTTGTCAGCGCAGGAGAGGGGCGGCCATCGAGGTGGTGGCATTGTGGGGAGGCTCCCCCACAAACCAGTTCAAGGCATCGCTGGAGGACCTCAGCGTGTGTTAGGGCTTTTGTTTGTTTGTCCTCTGTCTGTGTGTGTGTGTGTGTGTGTGTGCAATGCGCGCTCAGCCCCGCTGTCATCAAAAAAGAGTATTTTATGAAAATTTTCTCCTTCCCCCCTCCTGAGCTTCCCAGTTTTTACCAGTTCTGTTTCCTTCATGTGGGAGGCAGCTGCATTTGTCTCAATAATTGTGTTTCCCTGTTGCTATGTACCGCTGAGGACTTGGTGACACAATGAAGATGTGAAGCGTTCCTCTTTCCCAGGCCTGGCTCTGGAGGTTTGGTTTAAGGGGACATTCTGGCCTCCCCTCTCTCCAGGATGCCTGTACAGGGTTTGGATTCCATCTGGCATTTGAAAAGAGCTGATGGTCACGCTCAGGAGCGATATGGAGAAGGAGCCGCTGCTCCTGTGGTACATCTGATTGTTTGCTCAAGTCCGTTGCCTGTCCCAAGAGGGAAGGGGGGGACAGTCACCCATGTACATGAAGGATGGGCTGTCTCTGCCCACATTCACCTATGCTTGAATGTCCTACTGGGCGTGTTGACTTCTAAGCCCCAACCAATCACTTAATGCTCTGTCCAAATCCCATCCTTCTGGCTGCCAACTGGGCTGTTCTCAAACAGCCATGGTGGCCCGTGTGGGAGTGTGGAGAGCTGCACTGTGGGCAGAAGCTTTAGTTCATTGCCTCTGCCTGACCTCCCCTGCCCTGTCCTCTGTGAGGACCCGCCTCTCACAGCAAGACCCCTCAACCCTTGGTGGTGGAAGCTCAACGCAGCGAGTGCATCCTCCACAGGGTGCTGGGCTTCAGGTGGTGGAGAATTTCTCCCAGGTTGAGGTGGGACACTTCAGCATGCTGGGAAGAAGAGCCAAGTGCAGGGGTCTTGGGTATGTTGCCCGAGCAGGGCTTGGAGTGGGACAAGGAGTGCTGCTGGCATGGTGCAAGAGGGATGCACAGGGAGTGGGAGCAGGAGAGGAACAAGCAGGGCTCCCAGGTGGCACCAAGCTGGAGCCCCCACGGCTGTGTCACTGGTACGGAGCAGGCTGGAAGTGAGGGAGAGGAGAGACCTTTGAAAGGAGGAGGATCTGGAAAGCGTTTTAGTTACTGATGGGCAACTTGCCACCCAAGCAGCAAGCTTGGGGCGGGAGAAGCCGAGAGCCCCGGTCGCCTCTCCATCCTGGGCATCGCTTTGGAGCAACAACAACACAGAGTTTTTGTTCTTTCTTGACACGACACGTTTATAACTAACGGCGGGACATCTCGGGCTGGCAGCGGAGGTCCCTGGCTCTCCCAGGAGGGCAGAGCACCGGCTGCCCTACAGCCGCCCCTCCCGGCCCCGGGACACCCCCGGGGGGCTGCGGGAGCCGGTGCCGGGAAGGGCTGTGCTTCCCCGCGGCGCGGAGAGGTGGCAGCAAAGGCCCTGGGACGGACCGGCCGGGGGCAGCCGGGTCCCGGCCCGGGAGGGGATGCGTATCCCCCCACCCCGGCTCCCGGTCCCGCGGGGGTGCCACCAGCGAAACCCTCGGGCTGCAGCCAAACCTACCCCGAGATCAGAAAGTCAGGGACTGGTTTGGGTTGGAAGAGCCCTTTCAAGATCATCCCTGGACGCTCTTCACTAGATGAGCTTGCTCAAAGCCCCATCCAACCTGGTCTTGAACACTCCCAATGATGGGGCATCCACGGGGGCAACCCCAACAGGCTCAGGGGATTTGAACCTGCTTTGAGGACTGGATGAACTTTAGCACTTTGGTCCCTTGTTCCAAGTCCAGGTTTGCCCCCCTGTTCCCACTTGACAGTTCAGGGTGACGGGAATCCCATGAGAACAGCTCGTGAGACTTCAGGACTTGTCAAAGCTGAAGTTGAACCCTGATCCCAGCCTGGCCGGGTGCCCACAGCCCAGCCAGATCTAATCTGGGACTGTACACTGCCCATGTTTAATGAGGTACTGTGTACGGATGTGTCTGACTGTGTGTATGCACATGTCGTGGGCTCTGGGTGTCTCGCTCAATGTTTGCATCTGTCTGTTAGCAAGTTTGGGCATCTGGGGCCATTCCCCTTGCCTGATTTAATATCTCCCTGGGAGTCTGTTTGTGGAGTCGTGGATCTTATCACATGTGTCTGTGTCTGCACACAGAGGTGTTCACAGCTTTGCATGTGTATGGTATTAGTGCAGTGCCAGTGGGTCACACCAGGCTGGTGAAGATGCTTCTTGCATTGCTGGGATGTACTGAGTGATGGAGGACGATTGGTGGCCGCCCTGAGGCCAAGGGCTGGGTGAAACTGCAGGTCAGGGTGGGTTTACCCATGGGTGGTGGGTGAGGGTGAGGACTGGTGCTGCTCTTGGGCCGTTCCCTGTCCCCAGGGGCAGGCAGAGCCCACCCTGGGCACTGTCCTGCAACCTGTGGCCATGGATGGGGGGGACAAGGCATCCCTGTAGCTTGGATGCAGCATCAGAGATGACCCCCCACTCGCAGCAAGGTGTGCCCCTGGAGGAGCAGGTAGGGGCTGCTGGCAGCTGCTATGGCCCTGGGCCCACAGTGCCATAAACTCCTTTATCCCAAGTGGATCTGGGGTTAAATAGCCCCACCTTGCCCAAGCAGCCCATCACAGATAAGTCAGCACCCATATGGCAGTCTCCGTTCCCACATCTCTTTCCCTCCTGCCCTCCCTGCCTCCACCCAGTTCGTTTCCCATCCTGAGGAGCATCCCTCCTGGCTGGGGCATTGCCCTTCCTCACCAAACCATCCTCCCCACAGGGACCTCAGACCTCACAGGGCACCAGGCCGTCGGGCAGGGAGGGCTGGCAACAACGGGCAGTGGGAAGATCACAGCCTCCTGCACACACGCTGTCCACCCTGTCGTCACCTCCGTGAAGGAAAGCTGACGCTGGCTGGGGATGTGCCCCCCCAGCTCTATCCCTTTGTCATGAAGAGCCAAGCGTGCATGCTGGAAAAATCACCCCGTGGTAGGAACCAGCCCCGCTGGAGCAGGGCACTCCCTCCTCCCTCCGTGGCCGCAGGGGCGTTTGGCTGCAGACATTGACTGAGCAATTTGCATTCAATTACAGAAGCCGGAAGGACTGGGAGGATTTTCCTTCTGGTTTTCTCTCAACCAAAGCCAACTTGTCCGAATTACAACCTAGGAAGCATCTCATTAGTGGGAAATGAGGTCTCCAAAACACAGGGCACGGAGAGCCTTCTGCCGGTGGTGTAGGGATGCGGGCTGGCCAGCATGCCAGAGGGCGAGGAACTTATCTGGTCACCCTCTTCTCTTGCCCATGGTAATCTTCCCCATGCAATGCCCTCTCCCACGGCACCTGAGCGGAGAGGAGAGAAGATTTTGGAGGCTGCCAGCTCATCACATCGCATCATCACTTCCCTGCTCCCTCTTTGGCTCAGGAGGTATTTGATTTTGCTTGGCTGAAATGTAAGCTGGTTTTCTCACCAATTTCCTTCCCCCACCACCTCTCCTGCCCTTCCTCCCAGGGTGTGTGTGGTGTCACCCAGGCCAGGAGAAGGCGAAGATCTAATGGCAGGGTCTTAAGGTTGACAGTTACAAGTGTTTAATAACCTTGCTGAAAGCAGGATCCCCAGCAGAGCTTCTGGGCTGACCCATCTCAACACTGTCGTCTCAAGAGGCCAGAGGGACAACCCTCACCTGACCTCCTGGAGATCTGCTCCTGGAGATGTGACTTTCCCAGAGTGACTCATCCCAGAGGGACCTGTGTGGAGCTCCTGTGATCCTAAAGCTTGCTGGAGACCTTGTCTCAGGTGGGATACACACTGGCACAAGGGCCAGGATATGGGAGGGGGCAAGGCAGCAGCCATCCAATGCAGGGGCAGAGGGAGAAGGGGTCTGGGGGCCACCAGCTGTGACTTCAGAGGGGTTTTCTGCTGAGGTTTGGGAGTGAGAGAGGTCAGGGAAGTGCAGCTGGCAGCTGTGCTTGGGCTTACCTGGCTACAAGATGACTTCTATGCCAGCAGCCTGATGCCCTTCCAAAAGTACTTTCCTGCATAGCGCTCACAGGCAAACTGCTTCGCCAGCTTCTGCGAGCAGCCCACACGGAGAGATGGCTCCAACACCTTCCTACTGGCCACTGCACTCGGGGTGGGCACGCTGCCTGAGGGAATGCTTGCTCCCACACTGGAGCGAGGACACCACGTTTTGAGGGGGGGAGATTGGGTGCGGGGACCCCGCTTACCTGGCTGCTCCCGGCAGAGCCCGTCAGTGCCGGCAGGGAGCCACGCCATCGCCCTGGCTCCTGGCCCACATGGGGAGGTGTCTGTGCTCCCCTGCTGCCTGCACCATCTGCTCCCCGAGCTGCCAGCCAGGATGGCTCTTCCTGGCTGATTCTCCTGCCCAGTACCTCCCAGCCCTCCTCAAAAGCCATGTGCCCAGGCAGGACCATCCATCTGGGCTTGGCTGCTGTGGTGGAGGTGGCCACTGGGCAGCCCTGGTCCCCTCCCTGCATTATGATACCTCTGCCAGCATCTGGGTGACAGCGTGGGCTTGGGGAAATGGCTCTTGTGACTGTGCCATCGAGAGCCACCTCCTTTCTTTGCTCCTCCTCTGGGCAGCTGCAAAGCTGTAGCTTCTATTTCAAGGTTGAATCTGATGAGTTCCAGCTTCCAGCCAGATGATCTTATAATGACTTTGTCTGCAAACGAGCATCGCTCCTGCGTCCCATGGGTGTTCCCTGGGCAAGGGTTGGGCTGGACACCAGCTCCCTTGAGCACAAGGTGAAGGAAAAGCTGGGATGGAGAAAGCTGAGCTGCCTGTGTCATCTGAGCCCTTCTGTCCCCTCGCTGCCCTCACCCTGCCACCCCTGGGCTGCCATGGGGCTGCAGGGAGCCCTGCCTGCAGTCTCTTGGGGGCTGGGGGCGGTGTGGCAGGCAGAGACACCCCCCAGGTGGCACGGGGTGGAGAGGAGGAGTGGGAAAGGGGGTCGGGAGACAGGGCGGCCCACCGCCCAGCTCGGCTGCGCCAACTCCCCTCCCCGGCCCCACCATCCCATTTATTACCCCTCCACCATTCATCGGGCCAGACAGATGCCCCCAAATAAATACCCCCAAACAATAGGGTGGGAGGGGCCAGCGAGGCTCCTCATGAATAAACATGGTGGTCTTTGGACACAGCTTCCTCTCTTTGCAAAATGGGAGCGATTGTGCAGCTGGCATTTAAAATTCAGCCTTGGTCGGGCTGTCTTCCAGTGCCCCCCGAACCGCCGAGGTGCTTCATTTATTTCATAATTTCCCCTCCTCCCTTCTCGCCGACAGACCTGGCTCTTTTCACGCCTTGTCCTCCC
>VZTM01000936.1:460968-516108 GCA_013400555.1 Jacana jacana
CCCCCCCAACCCTGCATGTCCCCCTGCCTGTCCTGGCACTCCTGGCCTCTGGGGAAAGGTCTACCCTGCTGTATGACCCGCTGTGGTGAAAAGCAGCCCTGGGTGGGAATGTCACAGCACCCAAAACCTGGGAGATGCTGAAGGAATAAGGAGGTGCCAAGGCAGCCCCTGTTTTGGTGGAGGGGGGTCCCTTGGCTGGGGTTTGCCGCACCCCTGACCTGCTCCCTCTGTGGGATGGCACCAGCCATGCTGTTCTATGTCCCCTTTGAGTGGGTTATTGGGATCTTGGACCACAGCATCCCCAGGGGACTCCCAGTGCTCCATGCCCACACATACTGCTCCATCCCAAGGAGTGGATGAAGGGGTGAAGACAGAGGCAGAGTGCTAGCAGCAAGGGGAGGGAGCCCCAGGGAACCAGTGGCAGCATGGCTCAGCGTCCCAGGGACTTCTGGGTTTCTATGGTCTGAGATCCTGGCACCTGCACCCCTGGGAAAGCCAGAACAGGACCATACGATACATGGGATGGCTCTGTGGGTCATGCACCCAGTGCTTGGGGGATCAGCAGGAGGATCCATGGGAAAGCAGAGCCCTCAATGCTTGTCCTGCCCTCAGGGCTCAGCCTGCTCGGACAAGCAGCACCCACATCCCTGAGGAGCTGCAGAACGTCCCGGGGCAGCTCTGGTGTTGTCCCAGTGCTGTGAGAATGAATGTCTCCCCCTTCCCCAACTCTGTGATCCTCTGCCTGGAGGACAGGCAAGGAAAAAGGGAGTTTCTACCCAAGGGTTGGCAAGAAGGACCAGGTGGCAGGGGAGGTGAGGGCCAATGCTGGCAGCACCAGGCGCCAGTGGGGACAAGGGGACATCACCAGCTGTAGGCTGGGGATAGACAGGCCCTCTGTTCAAACCCCTGGGGGTTTCTCAGTGCCTGGGAACTTGGGGGATGGCTTCCTTGGCCCACAAGAGGATGAAGGGGTCTCACCCATGGCTCAGAGGTGATGCTGTGAGATGTGGGTGCTGATGTGAAGAGCTGCTGTGCATCGCCCACCACCACCACCTCCCAGCTGGGACACTGCCCGGCTGTCCTGCTGCCCACTGGTGGGGCACGGCCGGCAGCCTGCGGGAGGACGAGCCTGGCAGGCTTCAGCAGCGGGAGGGCTCACGCATTACAATCCAGTACAATCTGTCCCCCTTCCCGCTGCCCAGCAGTAGGGGAGATGGTTACTGTTTAATCCCATTTGACAGCTCTTTCATCATCTGCCTGCCTCCCTCCAGCTTCCCCGTGGTTCCTCGAAGGCTCCTTTGTGGCCGTAATCAAAGCCTGGTGAGTGATGGCTGTTTGGGGGGGGTGGAGGGAGGGAAGGGAGAGCTGAGAAAGGGTGGCTTGCCCGCTGCAGGGGTGAGGAAGCAAGGTCCTGGAGAGCTGCTCGGGTGGGGATGTGGGTGCTCTGGCTGTGCAGCTCCTGCAGCTGTGGCGGTGGGTGGTGGCACTGCAAACTGGACTGAACGGAGCATCTCCAGCACTAGGAGCCAAGTAGGTTAGAGAATCCCAGTGGCAGGCAGGTGGCTTCCCCACAGTTAGGCTGGGAGGTCCTGGTGGGAAAGCAGGGCTGGTGTCTGAGCATGGAACAGGCAGGAGGCCAAGGTCACACCAAAGGTGGTCTTCCTGCAGGGCAAAGAAGCAATTCTCCTCCTGCTGCCCTCTCCTGCTCATCCTCTGAGCATCCCAGCTGGGGCTGGGGGTGCACTGGCTCAGATCACCCTAACGTCCCAGCTCTGCCTGCCTTTTACCCCTGGTGTACAAGTGTGGCTGCGGAGGGGCACGGCTGCTCTCACCCTGTGCTGGGGTAGAGTAGGGGTACTGTGTGGAAGGGATTTTGGTCAAACCCCTCCGGCAGTGCACACTCCTGCCGGCATAGCATAGCTTGCACGTTGGGGTGAGCCTTGCTGTGCTGCAGGAGTCTCGTCAGAGGAGAACTGAGGACCTGACCGCTCCCAAACAGGCTGGTCGCAGTCAGGGCAGGCTGTGGCAGGTGCAATAGCTCTTGGAGGCTTTCACATTTCTGTGAAATTTGGGAAACCTGGCCCCAGCCTTGGTCTGGAGCCTGCGTGTGGGCAGTGGGCCCTCTCTGGTGACTTTGGGCTGGAGGAGAGGAGCCCATCAGTGACTCATCTGCGGGGTCACCCATGGCTTTCCCCTGCATGGCTCTGGCTGGACTAAGACTCAGCCCCTGGTTCCTCAGCTTCCTCCAGCACAGACCAGTGCTCAGCCATTGCCACACCAGTGATGGAGCCACATGCATCCACAGGGACTGGAGGGAAATACCCTCCAGCCTGTATTTGTGCTTTGGGCAGGGACTCAGCACCCACCAGTGCTGCTGGAGCATTGTCCTCAACACCACCAGCCTGCCCTAAACCCTCCTAAATCCACTGCACTTTCTTTTTGGTGAGCTTCAACAAGCTTTAAGCTTTTGGTTGAATTGCAAAGCATCCGAAGAGCCCAGTCTCTCTCTGGTAGGACCTGCTGCTGCTCTGCACCACGGCATTTCCTTGCTCAGCAGGGAGCAGGGAAGTAGAGGAACACCCCCCCCTCAAAAAGCCATGCTACTGTGGCCCAAAGTAGCTCCCTCTGAGCCCCTGGGGCTGAGAGACCGGAGTTCCCCAGGGAGGGAGCCTGCGCTGTCGGTGGGTTATCGCATGTATCGCGGCGGGGTGATGGCGTTCCCCAAGAACACATGTTCCCTCGTAAACCCGGGCTCTGCTTATCTCAAAGGGCACATCCGACAATTAGCTTATCTGCTGTGAAAGTGAGGAATGGCTTTGGTTATCTGTCTGGCTTCCACGGGCTTGGGAAATAAAAAAAAGGGAAGGGAAAGAGCCCCTGGAAGACCGAGGCACGTCCTTGGCAACCTATAAATAAAGTGGCTGCGCTCTGAGCGCGCCGCAGATGGACTCCATGTGCTCGAGGTGGGGAGCCAGAGGTGCCCCCGACTTTTAAGGATGCTCGGTGCTTCCCTCTGTGAAATCCTGACTGCCATTGCTGCCAGCTTTGCCAAACCATCCCAGGCTTGGTGGCAAATTTTTTTTGCAGGGTGGACTGTGACCTCCAGTTAAATTTGGGGGGGAGGGAGGGAAATTTCAGCTAGAGAGCATGGCTCTTGCCAAGAGTGAGAATAAGGGAAAATAAAGCATTTGTACTTATTTTGTTTTAAAATTCTGCCTTTGAAGCAATTTGGCAAGTAGGGAGAGAAGAGAGGCTGAGATTTGTCTTGTGTCCCTGGAATATGCTCAGATTTGACCAAGCTAGAAGGCTTTATCTGGAAAAAAGTGTGGTTAGCAGAAGCTCTGTGCAGAGCTCCCCCATGGGAGCAGCTCCTGTCCCAGGCGCAGGTTCACCACACCCCAGCTCCTGCCCGAGTGGCTGCTGAAGCAAAGGGCCACCCGTGTCCCAGGGCTGCTGAACCCCACCTGCAGCAGGGGGGTCAGAGGAATAAGTCGAGAGAGCCTGCAGCCAGGTGAGCTCCATCCTCTGCTACCCCTGCCAGGGCCATGATGTGCTTCACTGTGTTTTGGGTGATTCCTGCTGTTTTTCTCCTGCCCCAGAGCAATGCTACATGAAGCACATGCATAACAAAGCAGGCACATTTAGCAAGCCCTTGGCAGCTTTGTCCTCTATGGATGTCCTTCAACCCAAAACAATGTTCCTCCTCCCTGCCTGCCCCAAGGTGTGGCATCCCTCACTCAGAGAGAAAATTAAGAATTGGTTGAGTTAATTTGCTGCAGATTATTATTTGAGGAGCCAACAACCAAAAGAGCTGGTGGATAGTCTGACTTTCCTCCCTCCTGGAGATTCCTAGAGACTTTCTGGCGCTCCTTCCTCCTGCAGTCTTTCTGGAGGGTGGCTCATGTCCCACGTTCTGCTCCGAGGAAGGCATGGGCTGTCTTTGGAGGGAGCTTCAGTTGGCTCCCACCATTCCTCCTCCTGCCTCCCGCTCTCCCCAAATCCGTATGAAGAAACAAGTATCTTGTTTGCAAGCTAAAAACTAGCAATGATTTATATGTTTATAAGCCCAGCTCTGGCTCCATTTATTTTGGCAAGGGAATTGTTTGCATCTTTGCAGAATTCCTTCACCCAAACCACTCATTAGATATGTATTTCAAAACAACCAGAGGGAGCGGGTGACTCAGGGGAATTAGCAAATGGCTTCCCAAAGCCTCTTACGTCAAGGCCAGCAGCTCGATTCCAGATCTCGATGCCACTGGCCCAGAAGACATTGTCATCTCATGTTGGGTCAGTGACCACGAGTCAAAGAGCGCGTTTGTGGATCTTGGTCTTTCACTCCAAGCTGGCAGGTGCCTTCGCCATGAGAAACCTCAGCTGAGGGAAAGGCCAGAAAAGATTGGAAGAGAACAATTTGATCAATGGGCTTTCACTGGACACTACGGCATCAGCTGCAGGAACTGACCGAGAAGAAGAGGTGTTCCACCATGACCCTTTCATCCCAAGACAGCTATCTGGAGACTTCTGGAAAGGACATTTGAGAAGAGTCAGACTTGAAATCTGGAGATGGGAAGAGCCTGATGCCTCTGCTGTGGTTTTAAATGTCACCTTGATTTTCACCTGGAAGCTATTAAGAAAGTTGTGCATGGAGATGATACCAGCTTTTACTATTCTTTGGTGGACAAGAGCCAACAAAGCAACCATTGGGTGTGACACTGTCACTGTGCCATCACCTTGTCCTGGCAGAGTTTCTTGACTTGGGACAGCACTGGGAATGAGAGCAACATCTCAGGCCACTTTAGCTGAGGAGATGCTGCATGAACAACATCACATGCCACCACATGGGCTCTGGATTCCTTTGGTGCCTGCAGAAACACGTGCTTGGTATAGGAAAAGGACCAGTCACATCTTTTGTTAGAGAAGGTCTGTGAGGAGTTGGATCACCTGACAGCCCATCACAGGACAGCATTCTTTCCACACTGGAGACCAGGCAGCCCAGACTGCCAGAGGTGTCCCAGCCTCTGAACCTCCATGGGTACCTGACGATGGTGTCCCCAACCTCCAAGCCATCAATTTTTCCTAGAGGCAAAGCCAGAGGTCGGTCAGGCAGCATGCCCTGCAGCAGCGGTGTGAGGAGCCTGCATCCGCACTGCTGGTCCCTGCCCATGCCTGTCTGGGAGCTCACGGTGCCACCAAGTTCCTTGTCTCCATCCATCCTTCTCTACCCCAACCCGCCCCGCACCCCCACCCCGGTGCACCGCCTTGCTCCAAGCCAACCTTGGCTCCTCGTCTCAGGAGCAGAGATGAAAATAAACTCTAGTGAAGGGTCCTTTAACTTTCTCTACTTGAGTGAAAATGAATGCGATTTCCCCGCCACCCAGCGCTGCGAATTCCCCGCTCTGTGAAATATCTTCCAGATATAGTAAAGAGACGGCTTTGGGCTATTTTTTTTAAACATCTTTAACTGCTGTGTATATTTCCAGGGAGCCGTAATAAGCGCTACAGCTAATTTATCTGCGTGTATTGTAAATATTTTCAGGAGATAGCAGAAAGGATTTCAAACACATGGCTGGGAGGACTGGCACAGAGCGTATGCTGGGTGGGAAGGACCTCTTTAACTCTTAGCATGCCGTGCCCCTTCCCCTTGTTTCCTCTCCATGTGTCTCCCCTGCAGCATCTCCCCTCAGGCCAATAGCTGTCCCTCCAGCCTGATGTCTGGCCAGAAGATGCTTGGTTTGAACAGAGCCAAGAGGTACGGTCTTCCACTTGACTGCAAGGTCCTTGCTCCGGGGGCACCGGGAGCAGAGCTCTGCTGGGACCGCCCCCTCCTTTCCGCAGCCGTGCCCAGACCCCTCCATCCCTGCTGCTACAAGCACAAGAAAAACTTTGGGAAGAAAAATGCCTACTTGAGCAGCTAAGTGTGTGTCTTGCTGCCCCAGCAGCATCTGGGCTTCAGCAGAGGTTGCAGCCCCACGGGGGGGAAACCAAGGCACCCTGTTACTTCTGGGACCAGGCCAGGAGGCTGAGCAAGGTAGGGGCAGAGATGCTTTTGTTCCCTGTGTCCCTGGGGGATGGATGACCACTGGTGTGCCCTGGCACCTGGAATGGGAGTCCTGAAGAAGGAGCCTTGTACACCAAATATCTCATTCCCAGGTCTCTTGGCTGGTTTGGAAGAGACACTGGGTGATGTAGAGCTGGGGGAGCAGAGGGTGACAAGATGCAGGTGCAGGTGGCTCTTCAGGGTACAGCCACCTGCAGATGCAGAGGTTTCTGTCCCTCCTCCACTCAGCCCTGCCACAGGGGACGCAGGAGCAGGGAGCTGCTGGGACAGAACCCACCATGCGCCCATGGCCCCACTCCTGGCACAGTGACCCCCTGCCATGCAACCCACTCATGACCCCATCATCCATAATGCCCTGAATCTCTGGGGACCGTGACCCAGGGGGGATGGATGAGATGGGGGTCCAAAAGCCACCTTCACTCTCCCAGTGCCCCAAGACCCCTCAGGAGCTTCTGTGGGGAGATGGGAACCTTTCCAGGGTTCTGGGGAGGGAGTAAGCCATGGGGTGCAGGGCTGGGGGCGAGCAGAGGTCTTTCATCATGCAGCTGATGTCTGGTGTCAGCAGGGAACCGCACAAAAAGCACATTCAATTCAATGCCTGCTATTAAGCAAATCCAGCTTTGTGGCATGAAGAGCCTGTCCTGAAACTACAGGTCACCGCAGCTGGGCCAGGCATCCTGCCAAGGGGTCTGCCTGTGGGGTCAGGGAGGTTGTGCACCCTCCCCATTGCCGCCCTTGCCTACTCTGGGAGCTCTCTGCAAGCTCACCTCGAGCTTCTGCCTTCTACCCACCTTGTGGAGGTGATCTGGCCAAGGCAGCGTTTCTCCTGGGATTCTCCTGCAAAAAGCCCCCTCCTCCTCTCCAGTCACATCTGCACAGCAGCATCCCTGCTACTGAACACCCCCAGGAGTTGGGGTCCTGGGATGGCTGGGAGCTCCCATAGTCCCCCCAGCCCTGGCTCACTGCAGCCGAGTGCTTCCTTGGGGAGAGCAGCTCTGGGGGCTCTGCTGGCACCTGGAAGCTGGGAGGATGCAGTAAGGGTCTGTTAGGAAGGATGGGATTTCCCCAGTTGTTTGCACAAACCTTTGAGGTTTTGGGACTCCTTCTCCCTTGTCTGAGCACTGGGATGCAGGCTTTTAGAGCAGGCACAGCTCTGATCCAGACCAAAAACCAGGGGCGCAGTCCCTTTGGCTTGTTGCAAAGCAGCCCCTAAGCCCTAGCTAGAGTCAATTCCTTCCATAAGCTGGACAGTAGGGTGAGGGCTTCAGGGCAGGAAAACTGCCCCCCAGTCACAGGGAGGGCAGCCCTGGCAGAGATGAGTCCTCCCCAGCAGTGGGTATGGATGCATTGGCTGCATCTTCCTTGCGCTCTGCTTCCCAGCCTCCTTTCTTCATGCTCTTTAACTCAGAGCAAGGACACAAGGTACTTATTGGCTTGAAGCCCACCCCAAAAAAACCCTAAAAAGGAGATACAAGCCTTTAAATGCCAAGCCTGTCCAAAGAGACAATAAAAGGCAAATGTCTTCCCAGCTTTATGTCTATGCCTTTTTATTTGATTTATGGGGTTTTTGCTATATTCCTTCACGGTTTGTGACTCTTCAAGATTCTTGACTGTCATAAAAGGCCCATGGAAGCAAACCGTACCAGCCAGGGCCTCATCTAGTCTCCAAATCAAGCCCTCGGGATTGATCTTGCTGCAAGGTCCAGCTTGGGGTCTGTGATGGCTTTTGCCTGATGTCCCACAGGGCAAAGGAGCTTGGGGTGAGTCCCAATGGCCAGGACAGTGCCCATGTCACAGCAGAAGGCGCAGAGAGGGTGTCAGGGCCAAGAAGAGGAAGAGGCAAGCAAAGAGAAAGGGCCCAAATGTTTCCATTCAGCCTCTGGGTGAGCAGAGCAGCAAAACGTTTGGGCTCTGGGTCTGCAAAGAGGATCCAGATGGGAGGAACTGCAGCTGCTCCCTGCATGGGGATGTCTTTGGGGAGGTGGGGTGGAAGGTCGGCAGGGGGCAGCTCCGGGGCTGGGGNGAGTTGGGAGCAGGAGACTGCCATCCCCACCCAGCCAGCAGATCTGGAGCTAATCAGCCCTGAGACAGGATGCGTGCGTGTCTGTTGGGGCAGGGCTATGAAAGACATTACTCTCAGTAAAACAATGCTTCCCTCCTCCATTTCATTAAGAAGTGAAGCTGTGAGCCCAAACGTCCTCAGCTGACGCCCCAGGTCCTCCTGCCTTCTCTGCGAGGGAGGGATTGATGAAGATGTGGGGATCAGTGCAGCAGGGCAGGAGCCCATGTGCTTTCACATTACCCAGTGTTCCCAGGCCAAGCTCCATGCTCTGCCTGCTCTCCCAGTTGCTGGCTTGTGACGCCGGGAAGCTGAGCAGGTCTAAGGCTAAAGACACTCAGGTTGGGAAGCGAAGACATCCCTGCCTTCCTGCATCCCTTCAGGATTCCCAGACCAGCTCTTCCTGCAGGAGAAGCCTCAAGGGCAGAGGGGATGCTCTGAGTTGGATGCAGGGGTGGGAAGGTATCAGGCTCCAATGGGTAGTGTTTCCAGGCTGGGGCACAACATGGTGAGGCACAACCCCTCTGAGTGCCTGCTCTGCTCCTGGAGATAGGAATCATCCAAGGTGGACTAGGGAAGGTCCTGGGTGCCAGCTAGGAGGTCCTGGAGACATCCTCCCTGATTCCTGATGGACAGCACCAGCCCCAAGAGCAGTGTGTGACCCCTGTGCAGGGACAGCCTGGCCTTGCCCTGCAGCAGCCCAGGAAGGACACGTGTGTCCTGGCAGGTGCCCCCTCCCCACAGCCTGGACCCCTGCGAGTGATGTCCACAGCAGCATCCCCTCCATGGTGCCACCCCGTGCTGTTGCACCCGCAGCCACAGTTCATTTTCTTTCCTGCAGCGAGAGACACATGCAGCAGCACTGTTCTTCATGCTCATTCTCAAAGCTGTCAGGCTCCAGGTCCAGCTTCTTTAGCTTCAACCATGCTTTGGGCTTCAAACTGCAGGTGGGCCATCCCTGGTGCAGTTCTGTGGCTGAGCTCCCTCTGGGGCCCCGAGCTTGCTGAGCCCTCCGTCACCTCTTATGCTTGGTGCCAGTCTGCAACAATCCCAATGGGGGGGAGGGATATTTGGGGATGCCGGGGGCGGGGAGCGATGTGGGGGAGAAGAATTTGGCCTGTCCTTAAAGGTCTTTAAATATATATATGTTCTCGACTGTAAAAAAATTAGTAATTTTAAACCACAGGCAAATGCTTTGCATTCCTGAGCAATGCTGCCCTCTGTTTACTGCCCTTATTGTTCTCAATGAGCTGGAACCGTGGAAATGAATATTCGCTCCAACCCCATCCTTGGCCCTTAGAAAGAAAGGAAAAAAGAAAGAAAGAAAGGAAGAAAGAAAAGAGGAAAAAGACCCCAAACTGCTGAAGGAAAACAGAGTCATTCTCCCTATGACTGAGTGAAAGAATAACGTGGGACCGTGGAAATAGAGCTGCCAGGGCGCAGCAATTGATTTAAAGTGGGATCTGAATGCCGTCACTGCCACGGGGTGCAGGGCTCACCCCGCTGGAGTTTACTACTGGGGTCCCTGAGCCATCTCCCCAGTTTGGAGAGGAGATGTTGGCCATGGGATGGGGGGTGTGTGTGTATCTGACACTCGGGGGATGCTGGCAAAGGACAGGAAGGTTTAAAGCTCAGCCTAGGGCTTCCTCTAGCTTAGGTTAGCTTGGTCTGCGGCACTGCTGCAGACCACACAGGCACATGCTGGAATAATTTTTACTGGTTGGGCAGTATAACGGGCAGCACATGGGGCCGGGAGCCGTGCTGTGCTGACAGGCTGCCTCGGCACGCTGGCTCGCCTCGGGGCTGCGGATGTGCTGGGATGCAGGCAGGGGACAGGCATCAGGGGGATGTGAACTGGGCGGCAGGAGGACAGGCATCGGACTTTGCAGCCTTGCCTTCCATCTGGCTGAGCACTGGCAGGATGCTGGAGGCCATGGAGCAGCTCTGGGCCTCCCAGTTAAAGAAGGACAGGGAACTGCTGGAGAGGGGACAGCAGAGGACTACAAAGATGATGAGGGGACTAGAACATCTCTCTTACTAGGAAAGGCTGAAGGATTTGAGTCTTTCTATTCTGGAGAAGAGGAAACTGAGGGGGGAATCTGAACAATGCCTATAAATACACAGGAGGATGGGACCAGTTTTATTTCAGTGGCGCCCAGTGACAGGACAAGAGGGAGCAGGCGCAAATGTGAGGGGAAACTTCTTTGCTGTGAGGGTGGCAGAGCCCTGGCAGAGGCTGCCCAGAGAGGTGGTGGAGTCTCCATCTCTGGAGACATTCAAGCCCCACCTGAACATGGTCCTGTGGGACCTGCTCTGGGTGATGCAGCTCCGGCAGGGGGTGGGACTAGATGATCTCCAGAGGTCCTTTCCAACCCCTGCCATTCTGTGATTCTGTGATGAAGCACAGACTCTGCCCATGAGAAGACTCCAAGCCCCATTGCCTGGTTTTCTCTCCCCAAGACACTGACCTATTGCCTGAAGGCTGGGAGGAACAGAGAAACCAGCTTTGGGCTTTGCAGCAAACAGCCCTATGCCCCACAGCACCCAGTTTCTGAGACGGGTACAGGGATGCTGGGGAGGGGACACTTATGCTTGTCCCCCAATAGCTACCTACAGCCCAGCTTTGTGGGTTGCTCTGGATGGATCCCATCTGCTGGGATGCCCAGGGTGGGGGGGACCCAGCTGCCCCACACTGGGGGTGAAGGCAGTGGCTGCTGGCAGGGCAAAGATCCTGTCCCTCCTGCGCTCCCTCAGTTAATCATCACGTTGAGTAATTGCACGAGTGGCCGAGCGGGCAGCCTGCAAGGGCTTGCCTGCAGGTGTGGGGCGAGCCAGAGCCCTGACAGGCCATGGACGGGTGCAGAAAGCTTTTAACTGGAATAGGGTTACAGCCAGGCAGCCCAGCAATGCCAGGGATGCGAGGAATCCCCCACCTGCTTCAAAAGGACGCTTTCTTTATCAGCTAATTAAAAAAAAGGGCAGTTGTAGGGGGGGACTGGCGTGCACCTGCACCGGCAAACACGCAGCCAAGAAGCGAGGAGCTGAGCTCGCAGCGGGAGTGAGGAGGGGGTGAAGGGACCATGATGGAGGGCAGTGGCAGAAGAGCAAGGACTGGGACACCTTAGCACCTCTGGGCCCCCTGGCACCGCTGCTGCCAGCCCCTGCCTGATGGGTGCAGGGGGGAGGCTGGGGTAAGGTCAGGTCATCTCCATCCCCCTGCAACAGCATCCCTTGTCCTGCCAGGCCCCAAGGGAGAGACACAGGCTGGAAAGCACCTCCATGGTTGATTTATTGGCAGGGTTTAATATTAATCCGTAGGGATGCATCCTAGCTGGGCAGTCTGGCAGGAGCTCTATGCGCTGTCGCAGCTCCCCAGCAGTGCCCTGGCCAAGTTTTGTCTGGCTCCACTCTTGCTTTTTCTTTCCTCTTCCTCAGTTGCTGTTATGAAATGGGAAGAGTGTTTTAAAATTGGGGTTTTGGTTAAAATGGCTCCCAGCAAATCAACCTCAGCAGCATCAACACAGGCAAAATTTCCAGTAGGAAAGAGCAAATTATTCTTGGGACTGGTGGGGATGAGCTGTGTTCCCATCTGGCTCCTCTGGTGTCCAGTGAAAGCAGAGCTGCAGACGCACAGGAACCCACAGCAGGATCCTGTGGGAAGGGATCCCACCCTTCCCACAGCACATGTGGGGACGGAGCATCTCTGAACTCTCCTTCCCTCCGTTGACTCTGTTTGAAATTGGCTGGTGGCTTTGAAAGTTACAGTTGGACAGACAGACAGACAGACAGACAGACCTGCACATACCACGACTGCTGAAATCTCGTTTGCTCTGGAAACCAAGCCAAAAAAAGAACGGGGGGAGGGAGGCGGAAAGATGAAGCAGCCGAAACGAGCCATTCATAAGCTGAAGGAGCAGTTTGGACAAAGAGCCCAGCACTGATTTAATGAGATCATTTCACACCTTTAATTAAATAGGTGCAATTCTGCGCAGGGAGGAGGCTGTGGGCAATGAGACATCCTGGGATGCAGGATGGAGGAGCCTGGGCACAGGGGAGCAGGGCTGGTCCCCGTGGCTGGCTGGCTCCAGCTCTGCAGGAGCGGATGGAGCCGTCACTGAGCACAGGGATTGGACCCCATAGGGGACCATCACATCCCGGCTCCCCGCTGGCATGGACATCCCCCCATGAGGGCAGAGGATCCCCAGATCCCAGTGGGATGCTGGTGGCACCTCACTGAGGCCAGGCTGGAATGTGAACCCACCTGCTGAGCCTCAGTTTCCCCAGCTGTGAAGCACAGGCTGGGACCCCCGAGGAGCTCCGGGAAGTTGGCAGAAGGAGGATTCAGGTGGACAAATATGAGTGACAGCTGATATTCACCTGGATGGGGGTGGGGGGCGGGTTGGGTCTTCTTACAAGCCTCCCACACGCATCCCCAAATGGGCTTTGGGTTTTCTGCTGCCCTGCTCTCTGGGGGGATGTTGGCCATGGGGCTGGGTGCTGGTCTGCTGACACCTGCAGCAGGGACAGTGTGTTCTGCCAGTCACAGGTGTCCAGGATGAATACCTGGAGGGGGCTCACCTGCATGGGTCACATCCTGCGTCGTGGCCCACAGTGCAGGGCCAGGGCTGGATGAAGGGGACTAAGGCAGCAGTATGTGATAGGGAGTGCCTGGGTTTGGGAAGCCTCCTGGGGCTCCCTGCAGCACCCCTCTTTCTTCCCAAAGCAGAGGGGCCTTGGCACAGCCCCCCAGACCTGAGAATTCTGCAGCTGAGTGCATCCGCTGCTCCGCTCTGGCTCTTCTCCTGGCCAGCCTGGTCCTGCCAGCATATGGGAAAGGCACAGTCCTCTGGGATGGGGGTGGGAGGAGAAGGACAGTGATGAAGACAGCAATACCTTGAGCTTCACACGCCTCTCTTGGCTTAGCGTCGTGTCCCCTCCCCACCTGGCAGCCGGGCTCCGTGTGGACTCATGCCAGTGGAAAACAAATGCCCTTCCAGCCCCTCATGGTGGGAAGGCAGGGCGGGAGCACAGATGAGCAGGGGCTGGGGGGGCTGTGTGGGAGAGGAGGGCCCCCATAGCCCCACCATGGGGCAGGAGAGGACTCCTCTATCCCTGCTGCAGCAGGTCCCTGGGCAGGGTGGAAGCACAACCTGTCCAACAGGGGTGGTAAAGGTGGCCCCCCCCAGCCCTGCTGCACCTGAAGGTGTGCACACAGGAGTCCCTCTCCCTCTATCCCCCCTCCACAGGAGCAGGAGAGGTGGGAAGTGATGCTCAGCTACGGCAGCAGTGTTGTGGCTGGGACCTGGGACATATGGTCCTGGCTGTGCCGCAGCCCAGAGTGGAGCTGTGGCATGGCTGGGGACAGAGCCACTCAGTGAGGGAGGTGGGGAGCTGGGGGGGGGAGGGCAGTGCAGAGCCCCAGTTTTGGTGGGCCAGGATCATGGTGGTGATGGGCCTTCACGAGATTGAACCCTGCACCCTGGTCCAGTTCACAGAGCTGAGCAGGCTGCTCCCAGCCCAGGTCCCCAAGGCCAGCGAGGCACCACCCTGGGGGGAGTGTGTGTGTGTCCCCCAGGCTTTCTAACACTGCTTGGGTTGGTACCACCTCCCTGTGTTCCTCAGATGCCCAGAGAAGAGCTCATAAGGACTGGCCCCATGGTGTGATGGATGGGTGCTGGTGGGAACTGCAGGGAGTTGAGCATCTGCCGGCACTGCCTCCTGCCAGGCAAGATCTGGGATGTGTTTCCAACCTGGAAGATGGAAGTTATTTAGTACCCAAGTTTCTTGCTTGCAGGTTTGCTTGCTTCCCAGGCACTGCAGCTCCCAGCTTTCCAGCACATTTCCCCTGGCTGACGGCCTTGACATGTCCCTGTCCCCTGACCCTCATCCCCATGGCAGGAGGAGAGCCAGTTCCCTGTTCCCTGCCAGCTCTCCTGTGGGACAACATACTGCTGCTGTCCTGTGCCAGGAGCAACATGGTCCCATCGTGAGCCCTCGCCTCGCATGGGCAAACACATGCAAATCTGTCCCAAAAGTCAGTGTGCCAGGTCCATCCTAAAAACACCTGCTTGGCTCCCACAAACACGGCACATATGTGAGCTGGCCCCTGGGGACTGTCAAGGACCCAGCTGGCTCATCCCAGCAAGCAGAGTCACTGGCAAGGCCAGGACTGCCCTTCCTAAAGCTGTCCCTTTCTGTCCCTTTGCCTCAGGTGATAAAATTTATATGAAATTTTCAGGGAGTGGGTGTGTAGCCCGTCAGCTGCTTGAGCCGGATACAAGCTTTGGATGGGTTTTCCAGTGTGTAATGGTCTGCTCAGCCCCTTGTGTCTCCCTGCTTGGCAGAGAGGGCCTGCAGCTCAGCCTGATGGAGCCTGTGGTGAAAATACCGGGTTCGGTTAAAACATCTGCTCTCTGAAACCTCGGCGTCGGTAGCAGCTTTGGGCATCTAGCCTGTGATACCTCTGGCTGCTCCGCACCGCTCCTGCTCCCATCCCATGTGATGAGTAGTGTCCCCCTGGGGAAAGTCCCCAGGTCACAACCCCATGGTGCTGCACACACCCCTGCTCCGCTGCTTGTGGTGCCCACCATAGGCTTCCTCACCACCATCCTGGTCCTGCTGGTAACCTGGCTCCACCACCTTCATCCCAGAGACCATCCATCCCAGACGGAGCAGGCATGGCCCTGCTGCCCATCACAGCACAGGGAGGTGCTCCCCTGCCTGAGATGCAGCTCCATCATGTCTTTAGCTTTTCCAGAAGAGCTGTGAGAAGCTGAGCTGCCCTAGAGGAGAACCTGGGGCTGGGTGGAGTCATAGAAGGGAGAAGGGGGAGTTTCCCTTCTAATTTCAATAAACTAAATAAAAGGGGTGGAAAATTGGTATTTCATGCAAAACTTGGCGAAGGTTAAACCACTTCCAGATGCTGTCTCAGAAGGTTTTGCTCCAACCTGATCTGTTGCAGATAAAGTCATAGACGCCCCTGCCAGATATTGTATTACATGCCAGAAGAGTTTCCAAACAGCGCCGTGATCAGGGCGGCATGTTGTGCTGTGCTGTCCCAGGAAGGGGATAGAGATGACCCAGAAATGTCCCCGTGGCTGCAAACCCACCTGGGACTGCATCGGGCATCCCTGGGTGTGGACAAGATGACACAGTGGCAGCCAGCCCCATGGGGGACCCGGCAGTGGGCAGCTACCCCTGTGCACCAGCCCTTTCCATCAGGACCATCTCTGGCTTCTCCCTCTGCTCCTGCTCTGACCCACTCCCATCCCTGTGGGCTCTGCTCTGCACCCTGTCACCCCCGTGGTACCTGGTGTGCAGCTACAGAAGACCCGGCAGAGTGACAGGCACTGACACAGGGCTTGCCTTCTCTGTAACCATGGACATGGGAGACCAGAAGCTCCCTTGGTCATGACTCTGAGCGAGGTCCAGGGCTGTGCACAGCTCTCAGCTCTGCTGGCAGCTCATGCCTGCCCAGACACCCCCCGTATGGGGCTTGTCACCGCATGTGGCTGACGCACAGGGTGATTTTAAGGATGGGGAAACTGAGGCAGGGCTAGAAGAGGAGTTGCCCGCACCTTTTGAGCTGCTGTTCTGCTCCACGCCTGCCTGTGTGGAGGAAATGGTGCTCCCATGGTTGAGTGGCAGCTTTGGCATGGGCCAGCAGTGGGACTGGCAGCAGGTCCAGCACAGCACACACCTGCCCGGCGCGGGGATATAGCCGGCATTGCTGCCCCTGGAGCCCCCTTCCTGCCCCCACCCCTCTGGCCGGGTGCTGCCCCCCTCCCTCTGCCTTTCGGCCTCCGCTTGTTTTCTTAGCAGGCGGGTCCCATGCTTGCTGAGCCCAACAATTTCCTGCCCCGGCGAACGCATTCCTCTCCCCATTGCAGGTCCCTCCAGCCGCCTTCCCACCTTGCTGCTGGATGCTGCTGGATGCTGCTGCCCGTGCTGTGCACCCCCCCTCCCCTGCACACACCCCTCCTCCTGCCCTGGCCATCACTTTCCCCAGCTGGGAAACAGAGCAAAGCCTGGGGATGCAGGATGCTGAGGTTTGAGTGACTTTCCAGTGGTTTTGGGGTGCTAAAGGAAGTGATGTCTGCCTCCCTCTGCAGTGCTGGGGGGGCTGGCCGGAGCCATGGGGAGGTGGTGATTGATCTGGAGTGGGAGTCAGGGGGGCTCAGTTCAAGCATCAGCTTGTGAACGCTGCTGGCAGTGCTGCTGGCACTGGGGATGTCCCCAGTCTCACCAATGGGAGACAACCCTGGAGTCCCCCTGCCCCCTGAAGAATGAGCCTGTGAGCAGGATGGGGAGTGTGGGGTGATGCTGAGCGCTCTCCCACCCACCCTTGCTCGGGGGCACCGCTCAGATGGGCTTTCCTTTCCCTCTCTACAAGCTGGGAAAACCAAAAGGGAGCAAAGCAGGGGTGGGATGGTGACCCAGGGTGGCTGCAGACAGACAGGGTGGCACTGGGGAGATGGTGACTCTGCATGCTGAGCCCAGCACTGGTGGGGAGGGGTCAGGAAGGGAAGTGGTGAGGAGAGTTCACCAGGTCCACCTCGGAGACCACCTCCCCAGCCAGCTGGGGACCACGGTGCAGGGGCCAGCTGCAGAGGACTGCAGCCAGCATGATGTGATGGGGCATGGGCTGGGAGCCAGAGGGACCCCCGTTTCTGGGGCTGGTGCTCTTGGCAGAGGGGGCAGTGTCAGCGAGCCTGGCATGGGCAAGGCTTCTGGACGTGCTCTTCCCTCCCGCCCCACCGTGCTGCCAGCGCTCCTACCCACCCATGGCCCAAAAAGAGAGAAAAACCAGCCCCGGCCCGCCCCTCAGGAAACCTCAAATCAAGGCCAATGTTTTTTTGAAAGGTTTTTTTTTTTCTTCTCCCTCCTTTAACACATCTGCCAATATAATCTGACCTTTTCCAAATAAATAAAGCCTGCGCGCTCGGGCTTTGATCCCGGGCTCCAAATTTTCTATTTGCTTAATTGGCCCATCCAAGGCCTGAGCGAGCCCTGGGCCGGCAGCTGTCGCTGCTGCATTCCTGGGGGCTTATCGCTGCCCGCTCACCTGGTTGTCATTACAACGGACGGCCCTGGCCCCTGCCGTGGCCACCTGAGCCCCCCCACCCCTGCTCGTGCTCTGCCCCTGCACTGGGTATCCTGCCCCGCCGCCTTAGAGTGTGGGGATGCCCTGTGGGGGTCTCATGGAGGATCCAGCTAGTCTGGCCCCCACACTTTGCACTTTCCCCCCACTCCACCCCATGTCTGTCTCTGGAGGCCAGCTTGCTCCGAGGGGGAGGGAGCCCACACAATGTGGGATAGGGCCCCACTAATGCCATCTCTGTGAGGGTTTCCCCATGCAGTGTGAGGAGGGATGCTCCTCCAGAGAGAGGGCTGGAGCTTGATTCACTGCTCAGAGATGCTTCTGCCTCTGTACGGATTGTGACCTCGTAACCCTCCCCTGGATTAGGGACTGCAGATGGTACCCCTCATAGCAGGTGGGGTGCTGCTTTGATAGAGCAAATGAGCTTTGATACCACATGGGGATACCACTTTAGGCACCTAGAGAAGGTCATCCTCCAAGCAGTGTCAGTCTCTTGTCCCCCCAAGCCCCCAGACTTTTTCTGCCAATGCACCAGGTCATGGTGGGGACCAAGCCCTCCTGCTGCAGTTGGCCACTGAGGAACACCAGTTGACCTGGGACATGCAGGGCTTGGACCAGCAGAGATGGGAGGAACCTGTGTCCTTCTGCAGAACCACCTGCGCTGGGGGACAGAATGCTATTGCACCATGGGGCGATAGAAAGGTTGGGTTGCTCCTCTTGGCAGGTGCCTTTCAGATGGTCTCTGTCCTTGCTCTGAAGAGGCAGAAGATACTCCTTCTGGCTGTTCCTCAGCTTCTTCAGGCAATAACCGAAGGGTGTGTGGATTTTGGGACCCTGCAGCTAGTGGGGAGGAGGATAGACCTGTGCCCAAAGGGACCCCTCTCCAAGCAGTAATGTTGACACCATGCAAAGCCTGCTGAGGTAACCACATGCAGGCAGGTTTGGCGATGAAAGGGATAGCTCAGCTGTCCTTTATTTCTCAACCCTTCATTTCCCACTGTCACTGGGGAGGGAGATCTCTGCTTAACCTGGTCCAGCTCAATGACATAGAAAGACAGTGGTGCTTTGTGCACCCAGAGCGTGGAAGGCCCTGGGTGAGTCTTGGAGAGCTTGTCCTGGTACTTGGACACTGCTGAGGCATGAAGCTAGATTCCAACTCCCCAAAAACCCATATGGTTGGCCATAAACCCCGGGTTCTTGGCACCTACCATAATGAAATGTAGATGAAAGCCACCTACAAGGCCCTAGGCAGTGTTTGGGTTTGACTGGTAGAAGTATTGGTCCTTTTCCTTATTGATCCTCAGGATGGTGTAAATGAAGACAGGTCCTGGCCATGGTCCCTCCCCTGGACCAGCCAAATACATGTCTTTGGTTATAGGAAGCTGAAGAGCGGCAGGTTAGAGGAAGCCATGTTTTCACCCTGGAGTAACCACACTGGGAGCTGAGGCCAGGTCTGTAGAAGAGGTAGTCAGGCTCAAATGGATGGACCTCAGCTGCTGCAGGCATCCAGCATGGGGAAGGATCTGGTCTGGTGTGGCAGGTGCCACCTGGCAATGCCCTTGTCCTGGGGTGCCAGTCCTCCTTGCAAGCAGCCTATTGGGATTTTCCTCTGATTAATTCCCAGTTCAGCTTTTTCATGTTATGGCTTGTGATTTATAGACTCTAGTGGGAGAAGGAATGTTTCACTCCTGAGCAACTCCATGCGGCTCTGCTGGATGTGCTGGCTCCATGATGGACAGGAGCTAATGGGGCAGGGATGGACTGCATCCAGGGCACTTCAGAGGGGCACCCCTGATGAGCAGGGGGCTCCACTGTGCTGTCCTGGGCAGCTGACAGATGTGCCATGTCAAACCCATGAGGGATGACACCTCCAGCAGCTGCCTCTGGCTGCTGCAGCAGGGGGGTCACGGTATATGGAGCATGTCTGGCTCAGGATGGATGTCACTCCCTTGGGTACGCTGGCTTTCACTGGTGTGCTCTCCCTGCTCACCTGGACAGCTCTGGAGCTGGCATAAATCCTCATAGTCCATTTACTGAGGAGGATGATTCAGTGTAAGTGGTTTGTCCAAGAGCCCCTTTCTTTGGGGAGGTGGACCAGGCCCACTGGTGTCCCTGCGCCCTTCCTGCCTTGATGGCAGCTGGTTTCTCAGCTGAGCTCATCCAGGGATTGAGAAAGATCTTCGCTTTGCCTTGCTGAGAAAGTCTTACTGCCAGAGATCCCAGATGTCTTCACTGCCCAGGTTGTCCCACTGCAGCCCTATTCCTGGCTCTTTAAAACCGTTTGCAGATGCCTTCTCTGCCTCATCCATCACAGGTAGCACCACCACGAGCTCACCCAGCCTCTCCATATCCCTCTGCTTGGTGAGCTGGCTGTTTCCAAGTGACAAGCTTGGCCCGTTGATGCTTCCCAGTGACATCCAGCAAGGTCCCAGACAAACTGACCCTTCCTCTTGGTGCCACCCAAGGGAGATGCTGTGAGCAGCAAAACCAAAGCGGGGCAAGGGTGTGGCAAAGGGGTGAAGGGAAGGTGGGATTGGGTGGGATTTTGACGTTTGACACGTTGACATTTCCCAAGTAGAAGCCAGTCACTCAACATCTGGCTGAGAATATTGCGTCTTGCTTAAGAGCAACTCCAGATGTTCCCAAGACCTTTTTTTCATTATTTTATTTCTTTCTTTCATTCTTTTCTTCTCTCCCCTCCCTCCCAGCCACTCTTGACTCACTAAATCAAGGGAGACAGGCTTTTAACTCTCTGGAAAGAAATAAACGGCTCAATGGTGAGATGAAACAAATTCTCTGGAACTGTGTGAGCAGATGTGAGTTGGGGGAGGGGAAGGGGGGAGCAAGGTATGGGAGATCAAGAGAAAGAGAGGGGCACAAGTACATGGGCAACTCTTTAGCATGAGGTGCCCCAGCCGGATGCACAGCAGGATAGCTGGAGGGGTGTGCAGTCTCCACTGAACATGCAGAACTGGCAAGCACAGGACTTGTGACTGGATTTAAAAGGGGCAACGGGCTGGTTCCTGTCTCACCGGGTCAACTGGTGATCTCCTCTCCAGTGTAATTGGGTCCAGTTCTTACCTCCTGGAAGCAGCTCAGAGCTGAGGAGGTCAAAAGAAGGATGAGTCTGGTATGTTGATGACGCTCCTCCGAAGAGGTGATTTATCACCCCTGACGGGAAAGGGAGAACGAGCAGCCAAATAGCAAGAAACTTGGGAAAAGAGAAAGTTTGGCGGGAGGAGGGGAGAGGTCAAAGGCGAGGGAGACGAATAAGAGAAAGATGGAGGAGGGTGGCAAGAATGAGAAAGGAAGAACCAGAGATACAGAGATGGGGCTCCTTGGCTTCTGCTGAAGATTTGTTGTGTGCTGGCCAGCCCCGCACCACTGGTGCCCGCTGTGTGCCACGTTGAAAGAGGCCTCACGTCTCTAGAGCACATCATTGTCCTAGAGCTGCTCCATCTGCAATCCCGTCAGGCAGAGAATCACTAGTGCAGTGCCTGTCTCCCATTAGCTACGCTCTCCCCTCCTGAGCCATCACCTCCATCTCCATCCATTTGTCAGAGCTGCTTTGCCTGGGTTTGAATGCTCCCAGCCTCTGGCAATCTCACCCTTTCCCTGGGGGGTTTGGCAGACCCCGTAGATAAAGCCACAGGGCTTAAACCATCTGCTTTCTTCTTTTCTTGCATCTGTAAAGGTACCCTGACACGTTGCACCACAGGGGAAGTCCAAGAAAAGCTTGCTTTGTTGCTTTCTCCTTCCCCTTAGAATTAATGGGCTAAAATATTGGATGACCACTCCATTTGACCTAGAGAAGCAACCTGATGGCGTCCTGTGGATGACTACCAACAAGCCTGGGAGAAATCACCTCTGAGAAATATGCCATTAAGGGGCAGCGTGGGTGACAGAACATAGCGCTACGTCATTTAACCCACACCAGAACTCTGCAACTGCCACCGGGGAAACCGAGGAGCCAAGCACCTCCATCAGCACTTCTAATGCGGTGCTCAGTGTGTTGTGCCAACCTGATCATGCCAACACCTCTGCAGGACACATCCCGTGAGAGTTAGCTGAATGCCAGAAATTCAGCACCAGGTGAGGCTGATCCCTTGGCCTGATGGAGGCCAAACCCTCAAGCATGGGAAGTGATTCCAGATGCCTGCCTTTTTGGCCTCCCTTGTGGCAATGATGGAGAGCTTCCTGGCTTTCAAAGAGCTGATGCTCAGCATCATCTGATAGCCAGGTCTCCAAGAGGTATGAGGGCTGGAAGTGCATGCACACAACACCTTGTTGAGGAGTTTTCACTGTGCTGTACACACTTGAACCTCACGAGAAACCCTCAAAGACCTTCTGTCTGGCAGTAAGAGCCCTTCAGAAAATGATAGAGGTCTCTTGAGGTCTAGAGAAACCACAAGTACTGTCCAGCTAACAGATGGTTGCTAACACAGTTCTGCAGAGCAGTTCAGCTCATTCATGGGCGGGAATTACGTCTGGAGCTGTGGAGCAGAAAAACGTCCTGCTGGATGACACCTGAGACTCTGCCACTGGCACGGCGTGTATGGGGGCTGCTGAGGAGAAATAACCTGGTTTCCACACCAGCAGCATTAGGTGAGGCTGATCCTTTGGCCTAATGAAGGCCAAACTCTCAAGCATGGAACACCAGCCCCTGTGTCTCATCCAGCTGTGGCCAGCACCATGCTTGATGGTCAAGAGCTAGGGCTAGTTAGAAAATTCCCAGTCAAACTGATTTTACCCTGTGAAAAAGCCAGTTTTCCTGAACTGAGCCAGTTGACTGCCCTCTCCTCAGCATCCACACCAGCTCCCTCCCAGGAGGCTGGACCCCTGTGTCTGGAGAGCCCGGGGGAGGCTCAGCCCTGAGCTCCAGGTGGGCTTGTGGGGTCCCGGTCCTGGCTCAGCTGTGGGTGGCCTACAGCTCCACTGGACTCTAGCTTGAGCTCTGGCTATGAGAGTTTCAAGGCTTTCATCCCTGGAGCTGGGGTCTTGGCTCTTGGTTCCTGGCTCTGGAGAGTGAGGCTGAGGCCATCCTGGCTCTCGAGAGCGCTTCAAAATTTTCCAAGCAAATTACTTGGATTTTTTTTTAACTGACATTTTTGGAGGGCTTTTTCTTTTGCCAAAAGGGACCAACTTGATTTATTAATTTCTCAAAAATTCCTTATCTGAGCCCCCTGGATGCTCGTAGGAGCATGGAGAGAGGACTAGTGAGTTTGGCCAGACCAGGTCCACCAGCCCTGCCTGAAGCTGGCAGGCATGGGGGCGGGCGGGATCTGGTCCCTGGTACCTCCTCTCCACCCTAGGGCTTGCAGGTGGGTTCTACACCCACACACAGTGCCCACAGACACCCCAGAGCCCCCACAGTATTCTGGCACTTGTGGGCTGGGGACCAGGGTGTCATCAGCCCTGCACCCAAAGCCCACTTGTAGGCCTGGGTAGGATGAAGACAGCACCTTATCTATGAGCAAAATTTCAATTTTTATGCTTTGATATCTTTCACCTTTCCCTTTTTTTTGCCTTTCTCTTTAGCTGGAGGAAAGTTTTCCAGGCCTCAGACAGGGCATGTAACCATCTCCCTGTCCCAGCCAAGGAACTGCACTGTCTTCCCACCCTGGGATGCAGACTCCAATCTGTGCTGGCAACTCCCCTGGGGCTGGGCAGATGCTGTGGGGAGGGTGCAGGTGAGTCAGGGCGGGGGAAGACTGGCTTGCTCACAGACCCCTCTGGATCTCCCACCTCCCTGGAGATCCTCTACATTGGTGAGAAGCATGGGGAGCAGCATGGGGAGGGGATGAGAAACCAGGGCCTTGCTGGGAGGAACTGGGCTGCCAGAGTTGAAAAATCCCAGCCTTGCTGTGCCCATCTGCCTGCCCTGTCCTGGGGAAGGATGGCAGGGAGGTACTTGCACTGGCGATGGGGACAGCTTGGGGACAGCCTTGTTGTATCCCTGTCTCTCCTCTCTACTCCCCCCAGCACTTGCTTGAAAGGGCTGCAGGGAGGTGGGGGCACATCTGGCAGGCTTTGCCAGAGCATCTTTTTTGAGGACCTGATGGTGACACCTCTTCCAGAGGATGGTCTCTGCCTGGAACACCTCCTGCGAGCAGTGCCTGGAGCATTGGTTGCTCTTCCCAACCCCAGGGAGCAGCATCAGGGCAGGGGCTCACCACCCACTCCTGCCCCAGAGAATAGTGGCTGTGGGCAGCAGGTCCTCGCCTCCACCCCGTGTCACAGAGCATCCAAGGCTTGAGGCCATGGCACAGGAAAGGCTGTGGCACATCTTGCTGCCCAGGCACAGGATCCATCTGGGCAGGGGGACAAAGGAAGCAAAGCTCTGAGACACCTGCATCCCTGCAGTGTTTTCAAGGGGTACAGGGCAGATTTCTTTCCAAAGAGCCTGCAAAATTCAGATGGAAAAAAATACATCTTTTCCAACTGTTATATTTCACGAAAGGAGCTGTTCATCCACTTAAAATATAGGTGACAAGTACAAAAGGCATTTGGCATTATAAAGCAGGCCAAATCTTCAGGAGATCGAAGATATATGGTACGCAACCCAGTCCCAGCCTCAATCTGCTCCTATACTGTAAATTCCAATTACATCATGCTGCCTTGTTTAAATACCGTGAAACCTGGCTCATGCCTTGAGTATGGTTTATATATTGCCACATCCATCTGAAATAGATGGGCAATGTGTTTTACGGCACACGTGCAAATATCTCCGTATTTTTCCATCCGAGGGTTTATGGGATCTTTCAGAAAATTAATAATGGGGCTCGGAGGAAATGTTCGACTCGGAGGCAGTAGCAGAGATTTATGGCCATCCCACTGGATGCCAGGGAAAAGTCTGAGAGTGCCCGGAGCAGACAAATCCTCTGCCATTTCCCCAGGCACTCCCTGAGAGCTAATTTTGCTTAATGGACAAGACCGGGAATTTCCCGGTGCGAGTCAGCAGGCTGCTGGAAAGGGATCGCTCTTGAAGGCAAGGAGCTGAGCGCTGGGGTGAGGGATGGGGATGGAGTAGGGACCAGCACCATCTGAGCTGCTGCTGCTGGCTCGGACCCAGGCAGGGCAGGAACCGTGTCGGTGATAGGGACAGTGCCGTCCGGCCACCTACCCCGCTAGCCCCCTTCTGCCACCCTGCTCACACCCAGCTCCAGGCACTGTCTGGCTTTGCTGGAAAGCAGACAGTGTGAAGTTCTGCGTGAGAGTGCTGGCCAAAGACACCTTGATTTCTGGCTCAAAGCATGAGCCAGAGCCTGCTGGGCTCCGCTGGGCTTCCTGACAGACCAGCAAACCCTCACTGTCACACTGTGGAGAGCACTGATTGCTCCCGGGGCACTGACCCAAGCAGCACTGACCCCATCCTGGCTGGACTTTGGGGATGCAGGGATCACAGCGTGGGCGGCCAGCAGCGCTGGGAAGAGGCACTTAAGAGTCACTGCATACCGAAAGACTCAAAGGGCCACGAGGTCCGGTTAGTGACCCATTGCACAGCCCCCGAGCTGCAGGCACTGGAGAAGCCTTGCTCTCGGTGTCATCTGCCCGCAGGACGCAGCGCCCGGCTTTACACTGCCACTTCAGAGCTCTCTGTGGGGATGCCAGTGCCAGGGAGAGACCTGATCCAGGTGCCTCCAGACCCCTTGGATGTGCTGAGCTGGGTCTGCTCTATCCCGTCACCACCCTGAGTTCCCCCGGGCTGTGACAAACCTGAGGTTCAGCCGGTGGCTGCCTGCTCTCCAACAGCCCGTCCCTCCTCCAGCACCAGACATTTCTGGAAGTGCCACCTCTTCCTGCTCCTCCCAATAAACACAGGCTGATGGTTTCCCGTCGCGTGGGTGTGCTGAGGGGGGAGCGGCGGGCGGTGTTTATTTTGACAGCAGGGAGGCCCGTTCTCCAGGCTTTCAGGGTAGTGCATCTTGTCCAAGATGAAAACATCAGTGGTTTATTTGAGTCTCGTGGTGGCTGTGTAAATAGAGGACCCACTTCAATGGATGCCGGCTGGAGGCTCAGCAGTGAGGGCCTGATCCTGCCCTGTGCTGGGGCCCCCAGAATGTCATTGACTTACGGGAGATGTAGCATCCCCCCAGAACAAGCCACCATACCCAGGTCCCATGCCTCGTGGGCTGGGGACACGGATGGCAGAGGAGGAAACAGAGGGGATGAGGTTGTGGTGCAGCTGAGTGGTGAAAGCCTGGAAGGAGGCACAGTGATGCTGGGCCCGAGCCACAGGGGGACCAGCACAGCTCTGATGGGGCAGCAGCACCCCTGGGTGGGATTTTTTTTGCTGTTTGGCAAACATCGTGGTGAAACATTGCAGCGAAGCCTTAGGGTCAATGCAAGCACACATGCAGGTCACGGGCCCCCCCATCCCCAGGGCACTGGTGGGGACCACTCTTGTCTTTTACCTCATCCTCTCCATCACTGCCAAGGTGGGAAAACCCCATCAGGAGGGAGTCAACAGGTTTCTCCAGATGGTGCCCTGCTGACCCCAGCCATTCCCCGTCTTTGGCTCTTCCTTAGGAAAACACAGCACGGGCCAGCCCATCGATTAATGGTTTCCTCATGTTCCCCCTGGGCGGCCAAGGTGGGAAGCTGCCTCCCCAGCTCCCCAGGCCCTGCTGAACTGAGCACCTGCCTTCCCGTGCCCCACAGGGGCGCTGAGTATCCTGTGTGTGTATCCTGAGTGTGTGTGACCAGTGAATTGTGCCCTAATAAAGACAAACGGTGAGACAGGTAGGCTGGATGAAGGAATGAATGAACAAGTGAATGAGTGACGCAGTGATTAACTCTGAGGTAATAAATGCCCCCGAATCTTGTAAAAATACACTTGGCATTTTGAAGAATAGCATATTTTGCACCAGATTGCAAGGACAAGAGCGGCTGGAGCAGCTAAACCCCCCGCACACTTGGCTGACATGGTCATGAGTGGGAAAAGGCCATACTACCATGGTCTTACAGCCCCTCTGGCAGGAGTCTGGGTGGCTGGAAGAGCCTTGGTTGGGGTTGGGAGGGCAGGAGGAGAGCTGGGAAATGTAGAGGCTGAGGTTTGTTTAGGAAGCAAAATTTGGGAGGTTAATGAGGCTTGTGAGGGTTGTCAAGCACCGAGTAAAACACCATGCTTGGGCAGGCAGTGACAGACAGCATGCTGCGGTACCACAGGCACAGCAGAGCCAGAATGGACGACAAGGCACTGAGTGGGGTGGTTGGACAGGTCACTGCTGCTAGCTGAGGGGTGGTAGCAAGCCACCATTCCCTAGTACACCATGTCCACAGGAGACAAAAGTACCACTTTTTGTGTTATTCACCACAGAAACATGGAAAGGACGGGCTGGTGGGGTCAACCATCACTGACCTGCGACACCTGGAGCCACCACTAAGACCCATGTGGATCTGTATCATGGGATGGAGAGAAGTTGCTCTGAGTACCAGAGAGCATCAAGGGAGCAAAGAGAAGAACAAGGAGACAACCACGTCAGGCCATGACAAGGGCCAAGTAAGTTGGTCTTGCCCCTATTTAGAGACAGAACTCCTCACCATCAAGCATGATTGTAGAGCCCACCACTGAGCTGTGCCCCATTGGTCAAGCATAGTGGTCTTTGCTTGACTGTGCTGCACCTAAGGGAGGTGTTTTCCTGTGGGATTCAGGCCTACTTTTATTTATATGGTCTTTGATTACCAATTTCACAGTTATGGGAAATAACCTGTGTAGGCATCCATCTGTTGGTCCATCCACCCATCTGTCTGTCCACTAAGGTTGGGGTTCTGCTGCCTGAGCTCCTGCGGTATCTTGTGAGTGGAGCTGGCTGGATGAACCAGAAAAAGAGCACTGAGTTTTTTAGAGTGTTCTCACATTTTGCTTCTTTTCTTGGGCAAATTCTGTTTCCATGAAAAACATCCATCAGCATTTGGAAATGAGAAAAATTTCAAACCGCTACAAGATTCAGTCCCAAAGCAGGGGGGAACTTGCAAACTTGGCCTCTCAGCTGTGTTTGAATCTCAAACGTTTTGGCCCAGCTGAACACCAGGAAAAGGTCTGTTAAAAAAAACCCCGCTGATGCAAATGTTCATGGTTGCTTTGGTCCTTCCCATGTGGGGACGAAGCATCCACCGCCTGGAGCAGCCAGTCCCGGCAAGGCGTCTCTTGGCAGGTGCCTGAGCTCGGCCGCTGCCTTGGGTGGGCGAGATCTGTGCTCTGGGAAACAGGAGTGCACCAGGGTGTGCCCAAGTCTTTTCAGATCCTTTGCTGAATGAATATGTTTTTCCTTTAAAAGCTTTTTATAAAAACCTATGCCTTCATTCTGGCAAGGTGGGTTTGCTCCACAGCATCTCTTGCCCTTGCAAAGCTTGTGGCTGCTGGCCATGGCCACCAGGACCACAGGGCATCCCCTACTTCCACCCAAGTGCCCCTGCCCCGGTGTCACCCATGAGCTCTGGCAGCACCCCGCGTGCCAAGCACTCCCCACCACCAAGGGGGTGGTCTCAGTCCTGCCCTGGAAGTGACCCAGCTCAGCTTCAGCCTGATGGAGCTCGCACCAGCCAGCCTCCCATTGCATCAGCACCGGCAGGAAGGCAATTCCTTGCTTGACTGCTAATTATCCCTCCCCACTGCCCCCCTTAAATTAGCTTTGAAAGCAGTTAAGCCTACTGGAAATTTGGCTTGATTGCTCTTCCTTTCAACTGTGGTTTTGTTTAAATGTTAGTGTTATGAACAGCAATGAAATAATTACATAAGCCATTAATGAGTACATAAAAACAGCATCTAAATAATGCAGTATCATTAATGTTCCTGGGTTTTTTTGAGTTGCAGCTCCTGGAGAATCATGATGGGAAGGTGGAAGAATTTTTCCAGCTATTTGACCTCTGTGGCTGTGAAGCCCTCCAGGTTTGGGTAACTTGAGCTCGAGCTGCCAGAGAAGTAGAGCTGGGTGTGTGTGTGTGTGTGTGTGTGTGTGTGCTTGGGAAGAGCCCCCCACTTGTCCAATGCATCCAATGAGCACAAAGAGGCTAGCTGGAGGCAAGCAACCCTTGGTGAGGTGGAAGTGCTCCCTGGGGTCTGTTGTCTCTGTTCTACTCTAGGGTAGACACTTTCAGAACCAAGTTTGGGGGCCACGATGGGCCATTAACCATCAGTCCCCAGTGCATGTGGGGGTGTTTGGGGCCAGCCCCAAGGCACACCCTGAGCCCAGTCACACCCAGATACAGAGCTGTGGGGAAGTTCCTGCAGTGCCCGTGAAACCCTGTGGGTCAGCACCCGCAGACGTGGGGGTGATGAGAGAGAGATACCCTTTAGCAGAGCTTCCCAGCCCAAAAGCAAACTCCTTGTGCACACAAAGGTGGCCCAGAATCAGGTGGTCAGTACTTATTAGACTCATGTTATTATTAATAATAATAATAATGTTAAAATAACAACAAACTCCCCAAATGCACTTATCATATATGCTACATTGTGGTCCATAATGTTTGCTGGCCTTCCTTTTTATGTATTTCACAGATGCCACCACATTGCCAGGCCAGGGTCCCCCTGCACAGGCACCCTGGGGGTAGTATTTACACAATAATTTATGATATTTACACTGCTGTCCCAGCAGCCAGGCTTAGCAGCAGAGCCCACCCCTAAATCTGCATGGGGTGATTCTCAGAGGATCCCACCAGCATCCTGGATCTGCTGGAGGAGGGAAGAGGTGGTCTATGTCAGGAGAGTGGTGTAGGACCAGCCCATCCAAGCCCAGGTGGTCCCATATACCCTTTGCCCCTCAGCTTCTGGCCTCCCCCCAGTTCTGCCCGTAGCCTGTGTAAGCACTCCAGCATCTGTGGGACTCTGGCACTTGCATGTCCACACAGACATCCTCTAGCGACTAGTGCCTTCACTCCCCCAAGCCCCTTGTCCTGCACCCTGACAGTGCTTCACCAGTTTCTGCAGCTCCAAGCTTCAGCAGCACCCTGGGATGCTGGAGCCCAGAAGCACTGGGCCACCTATGGGATAGGGAGTCCACCCAAGCTGCCACCAGCTCAAAAGGGCAAAGCATCATCCTAAAGCCCTGAAAGACTGCAACGCAGGGTACTGTACCTCACTGAGCCATTCAATAAGGAAGGCAAGCTTTGCAGGGAAAGGAATATCTATTGTCAGAGCACCTATTATTTCTACTCATTTATTATGCCGATCTCAACATGGGAAGATACTGGTGTCTGTTTGAACTGGAGACTAATACATGGTGAAGAAGATATAAAAGACTAGAGGTGGATCAATGAAAGCTCTTCCCTCTTCTTGCCACCTCTGCCTTGTGCATTTCCTTGGACAGCCTTAGCCACAGGAATACTTCCCAGGAGAGCACGCAGTCAGGCCAGCTCTGAAGGATACACACCAAGGCAGATGGTTACTTGGTGTCCACTCAACAGAAATAGGTGGAATTATGTCAGTTGGTACCAGCTGAGAATACAGAGACCTAGACCTGGGGTGAAGGCTGATGAGACATGATGGCTCCTGTCACCTCAGGTCCTGCTGGCAGGGCAGGCCCTGGTGGACACGGGAGGGGAAAAAGGGTGTCTTCAGGTATTTCCTGTTGGGTTACCAGGACTATGCACCAGGACAGGTAATGGTCAGGGGGTTGCACAGCCTGTCCCTTTCTCCCTGGTGGATACCAACCCACTGCCACCAGCCCACTCCTCCATGCCCTCCCCATGGCACTGCAGCTGCTAGTGGATCCCGTCCCACGCAGCAGTGCTGGTCTGTGTTAACCCGAGGTCATGAGAGAATGAGGCCTTGCAAAAGTTCATTTGTTCTTCCTGGTGGAACTTCCTGGGGCTGGTCCCTCCGTTGCGTTGGATGGTTTCCACTCAGTCTGCCCATAGGCACATTGGGATGAAGGACAGAAGCCTGTGACCTCTTTCTACTGGGCAAGGAGAAGGGCACAGAGAGGTTTGACAGCAGCATGTTCTCAGAGAGTGAGGAGGAGGGAGGCTCTGGACACTGAAGAAGGGAGAGCTGTCAACTCAGGTGTCTGTACCAGGCAGAAGACTTGGTTAAAAGAACAAGAAAAGCCTAGAAAACAAATGCTATGAACAGCGTGCCCGGAGCAGGACACCAATCCCCTTCAAGCTCCTTCAGGCACTCACAGGATCTCGCTCTGCTTTGCTCCTCTTTAAAAGTTTGTCATTACTGTTATTTTTAATACACGCTTAGAGAAAAAGACCCAACCGCAACACCCGCGCGTGCACAAACACACACAAAGGGAAACTATGGCCAAAATATACACTATAGACAGAAGAGTCCGTTCACACTATATATATGTACAGAGTTTCTGGGAGCAGTCTGGCAGCACACAGCCAGGCTGGGGCTGAGCACGGGGTGGGTGGAAACCCCTCAGGGCTTCACGCACTTCCCCTTCTTCTCCCGCCGCTGCAGTTTCCGCAGGCGGCGCGTCCAGGCGTCCCGCCACTGGATGACCAGGCTGTTCTTGTCGGCCATCAGTCCTGGCCGGTCGGTGGAGTTTTCACTGATCCCCATGACCAAGTACTTCTTGCTGATCTGGATCTTGGGGCACTTGCAGGACAGGTCTTTCAGGTGGATCCACAAGAAGTTGTCACCGCGCTTGACCCGCTCGTCGCGGCACTTGTAGACAGAGAGGATGTTGATGGTGAACTTGGCCCAGTTGGCCACCGTCTCCATTTCCAGGATGTTCACTTGGACCACTGAGGGAAAAGAGGGGGAGGCATGGTGATGGGAGGGTGCTTTCCCTTGGTTACCCAAAGGAAGCTTTGGCAATGCGAACTGCTCGTCCCCAGCAGTCCCACCCACCTCACCCATCACACCTTTGGGACAGTTGATTTGGGGACACCCTTCCATGCTGGGTGCTCTCTGTCTCCTGGGATGTCTGCATCTCCCCCACCCATGACCATTCTGTGGCTGGCCCCCAGCTGTCTCAAAGTCCAGCGTGGCCCAGGGAAGGAGGAGGTCCTTACCATAGTCCTTCTTGCAGTACTTTTTCATGTTAATCTTGTAGTTGCCCTTGGCTGGCTTACAGTAGGAGTCACAGTCTGAGGAGGAAGAAAAGAGAGTTGAGCACTGAGGGGCTTGAAGCATGTGGGGTCCCATCCCACCACAAGAGGAGAGGGGACAGGGTAGAGGGGATAGCAGCAAGACCCAGCTTGGCAGGGGCTGGTGGGTGCTTCACATCCCAGCACCCTCCAGAAGGCTCCTGAGACAGGGTCTGGGCTGTTGCTGGGGATGGGGGTCCGGCAAGTACAGCTGCCCCCTTGGCAGCTCACAGGGGCTGGCCCTTCAAATCCTGACATGAGCAATGACACCACATCAGCTGGGAAGAGAAACCAAGTGGCTTCGCAAATACAGAGCAAACTGGGTCACCTCCTGTGCTGATGGTGATGGTGTCCAGCAGGACAAATTAGCACAGGGGCAGTGGAGGGAGCCTGGGGACTGTCCTCCAGAACACAGAAGGGGATGGATGGGAGAAATGCAAGTGAGATGATGGCGAACATCAAATCACCATGGAGATCAGGCAGGGTCCATGGCCAAAGACAGTTACAAATCAGGACAGTTACAGCCCTGCAAACCTGGGCAGCGTGGGGGAGAGAGGACGCAGCACCAACTCTGCCATTGGGCCCATGAGGAGAGGGCCCAAAGGAAGGTCCATTTCCAGGCCAAGGAGGTCATGATCCTCAGAGTGGTGGGAAGCACCCTCGTGGGGCAGCCAGAGACGTGCATCTCAATGGTGTCCCAAAAGCAGGGGACTCAGGCCAGGAGAAGCAAGGGTGTAAGGGAAGCAGCTCTGCTCTGTTGGGTTGCTCCTACTGCCTGAGCGTCCCCTGCTTAGGCTGCTCCAAGCATGGCTGGGGAGGCCACCAGCCTGGCCTTCACCCTGTGCAGCATCCTTCCCTGCTGTCCCCCAGCTCTCAGGAGAGACTAATGTCCTCAAGGAGGCTTTTTTCTTTGCATTTCTAAAGACCCCAGATTTGCATCTCAAGCAGAGGGAGGGTAGGGAATGCCTCTTTCCTTCTCCTCAAAGGCTTTGATCCCAACAATTGCCTGAAGCAGCCTGGTTCTCCTCCTTTCTTTCCCCCTGCCATCTTCCTTTGAACATCTCAATTTGTCTTTTTTCAAATGGCATGTTCTTTCTAAGCCCATCTTTCTTCTTTTCTCTCCCTCTTGCAGGTTTTCTCTCCAGCTTGGCCCCACATCCCGGGACAGAGCCAGCAGTCCCTGAAGTTGTCTTTGTTTGCGCGTTGCCACAGTGATCACTGGGGATGGAGGCAAGTGTCTGAGGGGAGACAGGGAGTAACAGTGCCCTGTGCCAAGGGGAGGAGGAAAAAAGAGGAAAGAAAGAAGCCCAGGAGCACAAACTCACCCTGGGCTCTGCTGCTCTCCTTCTGCCCAGCTCTTTCTTTATCAGGAACTTTGTGCTGCCTGTTCCAAATTTGTCACCGATAGAAGCGGCGCAGCATAAAGCTAATTCTTGGCAGAGGAGTGTGAGCCCTGATTCTTAGCTCAGCACCCCCCTGTGCTGGTATGCTGCCCCTATGGCTGGGCTGGCAGTGGTGCCACAGCCCTGCTGCATCCCCTGGGACAGCGGTGGTGGCTTCAGACCCATCCCAGACACTGCTGCATCCCTGGGATACACTACAGCCCCATCCCAGACACCGCTGCATCCCTGGGTTACACTAAACCCCAACCAGAAGACACTGCTGCATCCCCTGGGATGTGCTACAGCCCCATCCAGATATACTGCCCTCTCCTTTCCTGCTACATGAAGGGGGCTCCAAAAGGGAGGTGCCACCCTGTGCCACAGCTCAGTCGGGTTTGTGTCCTGGGGCAGCTCTCAGCCCCTTCGCCCCATGGGACCCTCCACGGACACTGGGGGTGCTGATTGCTGCAGGCGTGTGCCCAGCCAACTGCTGCCAGTCCAGCACTGGCCCGTGGCACCGGCAGCAGCACCCCTTGTACCCACAACATCTTGGGTGCTGGTGGTGGGGAGTGGGAGGGATGGGGGCAGCGGGGAGGCAGGAGGAGGCAGATGTTGCCCGTCGAGCCCAGTGCGGGCATCCCCCATCTCCACGGGGTGAGCATGTGTGAGAGGCAGCGAGTTTGCACATCTGGTTGACTTCTCCTCAACTTGGGAAAAAAAAGAAGGAATATTTTGTTTTAAGAGCGATGTAACTTAATTAGGTGTTATGGCTGCAAGTCTTTTACTGCTGACTGTGTATTCCTTTAAAGCCCTGTTTTGCGCTCCACAAGTTTTGTTAATTCTGCTAACGGGGAACAACGTGGGGTTTTGGTTTTTTTTCCCCACTAAGTGGAAAATATTTTAAAATAATAATAATAAAAATTACGAGAAGAGGACCCAGGACGTTTCTCCACTGAGCCAGTTGGCTGCTCCAGCAGAGAGATCAAAGCTGGACCTCAAAGGCTCAGGAGGGTCGGAAAGGCAAAAGAAAGCTGGGAAGAGCAATGTGGAGGATGGCAACATCAGCAGAAAGCCCGGATGCAGCCGGGGACAGGAGGCCAGCAGGGAGGAGGATGGGGAGAGGAGGGAGAGCCAAGCACCTGAGCACAGCAGCCCCAGACAATGCCCCCCCTGTTCCCATAGCCCAGCACCTACTGCCAGAGGGAGATGGGAAAATAGGGGGAGAAAGGCAGCCTTGGAGGCTGCTTGGGGTGGGGTGGGAGGATCATGGGGAACTGGGGGGCTGAGAGCCCCCTTGGGGTCTGCTCTGCTTGTCAAAGAGCCCAGGGGTTCCTAGGGGAGCAGGGTGCAGGCAGGGTGCAGGAGTGGGGCAGGGAGCAGGCAGCAGGCAGGGTACAGGCAGCACGCAGGGTGCAGGAGTGGGGCAAGGCACTGGCAGCAGGCAGGGTGCAGGCAGCAGGGCAGGGTGCAGGCAGCAGGCAGAGCTCACTGCTGGGGCCAGCTCTGCCCCCAGCACAATCACACTGGAGGCAGGGTGCCCCTAGGCAGAGCTGGGCAGGGCAACATCACCTGCCCCATCTCTGATCCCCCCCAGTAAAGGGGGCGGCAGGACCCCAGCCAGGTCCCCTGCTCCCCCAGCACAGACTCTGGGCAGAGACAAGCTACTTTATATTAAAGATATTTGAGCTAGAAGCCAGAAATCTTAAAACAACAAACCCACAGATAAAACTAGAATCAGTTTAAGGCAGACTTGCTCTGCTAAAGCAAAGCAAACACCTGGGTCTCCAGCAAGTGCCATTTATTTTCACACAGCTGAAAATATCAGACATGACTCTAAGAGTGTTGCTATTTATAAAGCACTGGAGGGGGGTCACCTTGATTAACTCTGCTCCCGGTGTCACCCTCTGCAATAAACCTCTCCAAATCCCCCTTTCCTCTCCCTTTGTTGTTATCTTTTCACAAAGGCTGGTGTTCCCATCTCCTTCCCTGGCAGGGCAGGCAGGAGCAGAGGCGATGGTGATCTGCTCTGCCCCACTCAGTCTCCCCAGCAGCATTACCATCTCACACAGCTCAGCTCTAATGGTCATCCCATCCTGCAAGATGCACGCCCCACCGAGGACCAGGTCTCATCCACCTCTGTCAGATCCATGCAGGGCTGCTCCACTTACACCTCCCATTTCCTGGAGTCTCTGTGGAGCCTGAATCGTGCCCGTGGGCACAGGGCCAGAGCAAGGCTGTGCAGCACTCCCAGCCTCAGTACCAATACATGTGAAGTGTGTGCACAGGAGCCAGCACCGCTCCTAGGAGCTGAGCTCCTGGCCTCCTCCCACACATATCACTCCTCCATCCCCATCCACGTGCTCTGCTCCTTCCATAGCTCTGTACCTTTGACAGTCCTGGTTTTAGTCCCCCTCCTATGGCCACAAAGTGCCCGCATGTGGGAACAGGGACGATGCTGGAAGATGTTCCCCAAAGGTTGAGGAGCACATCACAGGCGTTCACCAGCCTGGGAAGGGGCTCTTGGCATTTCCCACCGCCCAGGCAGGGTGGCTGTGGATAGGAGAAGTGGGGAAAAGGATGCATGTGGGGCACCAGGTCTCCAAGGAGCGTGCTGGCTCCCCCAGGATGGACATACCCCAAACAGGGCATGAGGAAACTCCTCATTAAATATGGGGAACCAGAGGTGCCCCTGCTCTCTTCCCAAGACCATGTGCCATGGCATGGACTGGAGGATGGTGCAGGATGTCTATTCCCCACCACTGGCATGAGGGAGAAGAGCACAGTCTCAGTGACTGCAGGGTGAAGGGTGACCCAAGGAGGAAAAGACCTGCTTCTTTCCCTAACTTCTCCCCTTTGACATGGCTTGGGATCCCTGCACAGGTACAGACACCAGGATGGCTGGGAACAGCCACACTACGGTGCCAATGGGACTATGGAAGGAGAAGGAGGAGAGAAAAGCCCTGCTATGGCCTCATCCAACGCAGGGCCATGGGTGTCTCTGAAGAGCTGGACCAGCTTCAGCACAGTCCATATGCTCCCACCGCTGTGACCACCTTGTAGGGCATGGAGGTGCCAGGAAGACAGACGAGATGGCAGGGGGTGGCTGATAGAAGAGGGGCAGTTGGGGAGGAGATGCAGAGTGGCTGCTTTATCTCTTTGCCATGGCATCTGCCGGGCCACATCCTGCAGCGCCAGGGAGGCCTGAGCATGGCGATGGTGGCACAGGGTCCAAAGGCCAGCGCACAACCGTGTGGTGCTATCAGCATGTGCCGTGCCAGGGTGAGGGCACCTCGGTGGAGCCCTGGCAGTTGTGGCTGGGCTGGAAGAGGGACTCTGACCCATTGGTGCTGGTAGCATTCATTCACCCACCAGTGCCCAGCCCCAGCTGAGCCTCTGCAGGAGCATGAGCAAAGCTGCAGCATGTGTGGAGATGTGCACCTCACTGCTCCAGACTGGGGAAGGTGGCCTTTGAGGAGTCCTAAGGACAGCAGCAGAAATGCCACCAGAGCTGCCCCCCTCTCCCAATGGGTAACAGCAGCACTGACATAGATAGACCCATGGTCACACTGGATCTCAGAGCCAGGACAAGTAGCTCAGACTCATCACTCCTCCAGACCTGGGTGGGGTGAGCCCCATGCCACCCATGTCCCAGGGAGACCTGCTCAGTCACTGCCTTGCAGAGGTAAAAGGCACAAAGGAGAAACCTCCCTCACTGGCACAAATAAAAGGAGATTAAAAAAAGACAGCCCCCAAGCACCCACTGAGCCACAGGTGCCATACTCCACTGCCACCATACGCCACTGCCACCATACGCCACAGCTCCTGCCACAACCTGCTGTGGGGTGGCAAGGTCCAGGCAGGCTGGATCCCTGCTCTTCTGCTTGGAAGGGATGGAGAAACCGTTTCCCAGAGAAAGCCCTGTCAAGCTTTGTTGGTCACTTCCCAGAAATATGTAGGATTTCACATCTCAGTTCTTTTTTTTTTTTTGACCAAAACTGTTTGCCATTAAAAAGAGGCAAGAGCAGCAGTGGAATGGGGCATGTCTGGGCAGGCTGGGGCTGTGGGCTGTGGGCTCAGATCAGGATGTGAAGAACTCACCTGCAGGTGCCTCTGTGCTGGTGACCAGGGAGGTGGGTTTGATGGCAGGGATCTCTGGAAGAGAAAAGGAGAGATGTCTTAAGGAAAAAGGTCCCTGGCTCTAGGGGTGAGAACTGTACATGTCACCTTGCAGAAGTGGGATGCAGAAAGGGGTCTGAATATCACAGGCCAGAGATGCCCAAACTGCACTCAGTAATCTGGGACAGGCTGAGATGCTACGAGCCCCAAGAGCCCTAAGTCACTGCTGTGGAGGACACATGCTCCCCAGATGCTCAGCCTACCTGAGCTCAGTTTGGGCATCAGAGGGATGCTCAGCTGACCTGAGCATGCTCCAGGCTACACGGCACAGGGATAAGCCTAGGCAAAGACCATATTGTCTCAGGACACCAGGCAACAAAACCTGGGGAAAGTTCTGTCCTAATTCAGTCCACAAATGTGGGGAACAACAGAGGGAGAGGAGCCAGCCCCGTCAGCTCAACCCCACTGCCACCACTCCAGAAGTGCCAGTGGACAATGCAGGGTGAGAAACTGTTCTGCTGCCATTTGGGGCAAACTCAGAACCACTGCAACAATAAACATGGTTTTACACTGACCACAGAGTCTGGCCTTGCCCCAGACCTGGCCATGATCAGGACTCAGCTGCAGGAGTCCCAGCAAGGAGACAAGTCCCAGCAGAGCTGTTTCAGCTGGCTGAAGCACTAACTCAGAGCCTCCCAGGCTGGGGGAAAAAACCATGGGTGCCCCAGAAAATGACCCAACCGTCCTGCTTTGACCCCTCTCCCGGAGCACAACGAGGTGGATGGGCAGCCTCTCGGCTCTCCTCCCACCCACCACATGTCATCCCAAGGAGAGCATCTCCTGGTGCCAGCAAGGGTCCCCTAAGCGCAGGCAGGGCATGGTGGCACTCACTGATGCAGGGGGCCACGGGCGAGCGGCTCTGCTGGTAGCCCTTGGCACAGCGGTTGCAGGTGAGGCCCGTCACACCATCCTTGCACGGGCACTGCCCTGTTGTCTGGTTGCAGGTCTTGCCAGCAGCACCAACCGGGTGGCAGTCACAGGCTGGGTGGGAGAGAGAGAAGAGGTTACATGAGAGATGATGCACAATGCAAATCCCAAACTGGATGCAAGACGCTGCCCCTGGAGAGGAGAGGGGGACATGGGTCCTTTCAGCCCCTGTGGAAGCCCCTTCCAGACACTCTTCCAGCCAAGATCCATGGGTCCGGACTGTGGCCCCACATGTGCGGTGAGCAGCATGGCAAAGCAGATGAAGAGCTTGGCCAAGGCATGGCCTCTGCTGATGGGGATGCTCAGGATGAGCCCCTGGAGACCTCACAGCTCACACAGGCCCCTGTGGCTGCCAGTTGGCATTTAAGGTCTGGACACCAGTAGAACAGCTTCTTCCTGCCCGCTTTGCAGGCAGCTGCTCCAGGGACAGCCTGGCAGGCATGAGGCAGGAGGAGGGATTTCCATGGGCAGCCCCACGCCTCCTGCCAGCCTTGTCCTGCACAAGCAATGGGAATGGGGCTCACACGGAGCCATTCAAACCCCTGTTCATGGCCAGGGTGGGACTGAGGGCACCGCAGGGACAGAAAGTGGACAGATACATGCCCAGGTCTGCTCTTCCCCCAGCTAAACTCTGGGGCAATGCTCCTGTCACAGCAATAAAAGACATTTTTGCCACTTGCTCCCCTACTTCTGAGCTTTCCAGTCCAAGGAGGTGAACCAACACTGAGCTCTTATGCAAACTTCAGCCTTGTTTTGGTTTTAGGATGGTCTGAAGAGGATTTTCTTGATGCTTCCCAAACTCAGGAGTTGGAGGCCAAAGGATCCCATGGCTTTCCTCCACAGCTTCCCCAGGGAAAAAGCCACACCTGAGGTGTGTCTTCAACCTCAGAATAGACCCAAAGTGACTCTCCATCACTCAGCACTGGATGATGGGATCCACCAAGGCTTGCCTATGAGGGAAGGAGATGCTCATTCAGGAGAGGATCTTCCCATCTGCCTGCCCAGCACTGGAGAGGTTATCTCAGCCTCCATCAGTGTAAGAGTTGAACGTGATTCCAAAGAATAATAAAAACATCCCCCCCTGCCTGCCCCTGCAGCCCCCTGATGCTATCGTTCCCCTAATTTTCACCAGATGGGACTGGTGGGAGCACCACAGCACTGTTCTTCAGGCCCCCTCCTGCCCAGCCAGAAACCAGAGTAACCAGCCTCTAATGGGGACCAGATGCTTCATCCGTATCAGATCTTGGCTGGGACTGGAAGCGGACGTCTTTCTGACAAGGATATTTTGGGGGCTCAGCTGTGATAACAAATGGCAGCCATCAAGGGAGCCTTGGCATGACATGAGGCTGTCGGAAACACGGCGTCTTTCTTCAGCCACAGCAGGCTTGTCTCCTGCCAGGGAGACTGGCTCTCCTGACTCTCCTGCAAACACCCACTGTCATGTCACTGGAGACTCCCAAAGGACCTGAGATTGAGGTATGGTCCTGCCCTGAACTGTGAGGAGCAAAGCCAGCAGGGACGGTGCTTGGCCAGCCCTGGATTACCCAAGGCAACAGCACTACTGCTTTGCCTGGAGGAGAACAACAGGGTTACCATCCTCCCTTGAACCACTGTGCTCCAGGACTTTTCAGCTGCTACAGGTGCATCTGGATTGTCTCCCTATGCCTACTCCTCAGAGCTCTTCTGTGCAGGGTTGGCTGGGTCCTGAGGCACTTGGAGGAAGCAGGTGCCTTTGACAAGCTGGCAGGTACACCTCTTGGAAACCATCCATTGCTTTGTCTCTTTTCTGCTAGCAAAGGCTTGGGTTTCTGTTAGTGGGGTTGGGCATGAAGCATCATCCATCCTTAAGGGCAGCCTGGTGCCACCAGCATCACCCCAGTGTTGCCCTAAAGGGGCTCTCACCCCACCACTGGTGCTCCCGGTGCTCCCAGGGCCACAGCACCCATCCCCAGCCATTGAAGACCAACCCACTCCAGAGTGGTGGGGCAGGAGCACAACCAAACACCCGCTTGTCTGAGAGATGTACCTGCCCAGGGAGAGCTCAGAGGTCCCTGCAGCCATCACTCCTGCTCTGCACGCTCAGCGCCAGACAGTCTGTGCCTCAAGAAATTTATGGCCAAAGGCACACTTCCAGCAAAGATTTATATAAGTGCTTAGCTTCACACGTTGCAGATAATCTCCTGGGCCTCAGTGGTGTATTCCTGGTGTAAAGTCTAAGGATGGACATAAATCTCAGCACAGTCAGAATCCAATTCATCTAAGCAGATCCCCCTTCATGCAGGAGAAGGCAGCTTTCAATCACTCATAGAATCATTGAATCATACCATCATAACTCCTGATGTGTTACCTGGATCAGCAATTAAGGCAGTTTTGCTCATCTTACACCTCACACCAGATGAGCTCCGTCTCTGCTAGACCACCCTCTGGCCTCTCACCCCACCGTGGTGGGATTTCCTGCAGTCCCACAAAAATTCTGTCATTCCAATGGGAAGTGCATCCCCGGCAGCACTCAGTGCTTACCCGACCAGTCCTACATCACAGCATGGCTGCATCCCACCACTCCAGATGGAACATCTCCATCCCTCCTGGTCCTGCCATGACCCCCCAAGGGGAGTCCCACCCTGGGACCCCATCCCAGAATCGGGGAAGGCAGGGCAGGCAGAGCACAGCTCCCTGCCCGCTGCCCACACACCGAGCCCCGCAGCTCCCAGCCCCACTGGTTGCCAGGATCTGGCCCACAGTACTTGAACAGTGGATTAAGTCACTAGTTTGGAGCTTAACTCATCAAGCTGCTCTTGCCAGAAAGCATGTCTTGCACCTAATATTGAGGGTATTTTTGCGTCTTAAGGCTTAGCTGCTACTGCTTCCCCAGTTTTCATTGGAGAAAGCCCATGGTTTACAGCTTTGTTTAAATTACGGGGATTAATGCACAGCCATTCTTTATTTGACTTTTCAATTACCACCATTGAATTAATCCTGTAGGTTGTTCTGCCTTTTCCATCCTCCCAGCTTCTCCATCATCTTGCAGTGTCCAGCGGTGACGCTGGCTGCTGGCGGGCTGGTGGCCGGAGGGAACAGCCAGCCGGTGGCCGAGGGCTCTGCTCAGTCACCAGCAGGAGATGGGGATTTGTGCAATCTGCAGTCAATATTTTGGTATTTTTTGATATTTATTTCAAAGATTTTGCCTCCCAGCAGAGACAAACCACGGCTGGATGATTACATAGTGACATGCTTTGAGGTTTGTTTAAATAAAATGCCATAGTTCCTGGCCTCTGGGCTAGCATTTTGCCTCCTGAACATGAACCAAATTTCATTCCTAGTGCCTGCAAAACCTGCCTTTGCTGGGATGCTCAGATGCTTATGTCACATCTCTGTGTGTTTATATATCTCTCTGGCAGCACCAGCTCTCGTTCATGGCACCAGGCCCAGGTCCTGCTCCAAGGAGCTCCCAGGCCCAAAGGATCTACCAGCGGCTAAGTCCAAGAAAGGGGAGGAAACACTCCCTGAAGGAGAGGCAGCCAAAGAAGCAGAAGCATCAGGGATTTTATTATTAACTCAGTTCCCTGAGGCAGAGCCAGGAGCCGGCCCCCAAGACCCAGGGTACCACCTTGACTGCCAGATCCTCCTCAACATATGCCTCGTGGTGGGGGATGGCCCTTTGCCCGTGTTCATCTGGTGGAGCTGAACCTGTGCAGCATTTCCAAGCCATCAACAAACCTTGCCCAGCCCTCTGGAAGCAGAACCCCCAGGCTGGGCTGTCAGAGACCTGCCCGGTCTTGGCATGGAGATAGGCAGGCGAAGGAGGTTTGTCTGCCTGGGGGCACCTGCCACAGCCCCCCCTGCTCCTCTGCAGCTCGGGCATTGCTCACTGACATTCCCCTGCCCAGCAGTGTCCACCCTCACCCTGTCCCACAGGCTCCTGAGCAGCCCAGGATGCTCTGCCACCTCATCCCCTCCAGAGGAGATACCAGGGGTTGGACTAGATGATCTCCAGAGGTCCCTCTCAGCCCCATATAATTCTGCAATTCACCTTGAATCTGAGACACTTTCCATCACCTTCATCCTCCACTGTGGTCAGGATGGTGGAGCAGGACTTGCCCTGACAGACAGCAGGCTGCTGCCTGCTTTAGGCAGGAGCAGGCAGATGGAAGCAGCCAGAGCTTCTCTGCTTCCTCCACCTTCAGCCCCAAAAACAGAGGGACCTGAGCCACAGCCCAGGTAGGAATCACTGCACCCACAGTGTCTGCGGCCCCACAAACCCCTCTCCAAATACCAAGCGGGGCCGTATTCCATTACCCTCCTCCCTGTTTCCAGCACAGAGCCAGAATCCTGATTGGTTTGTTTACTCTTTCTTTTTTTTTTTTTTTTTGTTAAATACTCTCTTTTCCTGGATGGAGCAGAAACAGAGACCTCAATGCCCAGCCCAGAGGCAGCACTGGGGACTCCAAGTCCCACAAGGAGTTAATGCCTGCAAAGCTTCCACTTCATTTGGGATTTTATCATATAATTTCGGTGGCAAAAGTAGAAAGAGCTGGTGGACCAACAGGGAGCAGAAACTCCTCATTCAGGTAGGTCTGGGGAGGTTGGGTGCTGCTTGCAGAGGACGTGAGGTGAGATGGAGGTGGCATGGCCACCCCTGCACCCCTTAAGGCCTGGTGCCAGCCATGGTGAGCCAGGGCTGCCCACAGGCCCCCAGCGCTTGAGGAAAATCCTCATGGAAAAGGGAATTTTGCTGCAGCTGCCCCAGTCTGGTGGTGCTGCAGTAGGAGCTGGGGGCTGGTGCCATCCCTCCCCGGCCTCAGTCAGAGCCAGGACTCCTCGCAGGAACGGAACATGACCCGGGATGCTGTGCTATCGACCCTGGGGATGTGGTCCTGCTCCTCTTCCTCTCTCCTAGTGTCACTCCAAGGATGCTGGTGCCTGGCACAGCTTTGGGACCTGGCACAAGCCCCGTCAATGGGAAACCCTTGCTGCAGCCGAGGGGCTGCTGTGCCCACAGCCACAGCTGTGACGTGGCTTGGCCAAAGCCATGGGGCTGGAAAGTAGTGCATGCTCCCCTGGGGACACGAGCTGCTGAGGTGGTTCTGGCCTAGTCAGCTGCTCCCGTTATTAAAAAATATTAGCTTGCCCTTTGCTAATGAGCTGGCTGCAGGCAGGGCTCCCCATGCCAGTGCCCGCTCAGCCATGTTCCCACTGCCACCACAGCATCGGTCAAACACGGGAAGTTTCTCCTGCCAGCTCCAGCATTTCAGCCTGGATCCCACCAGTCCCTGGGGATGGGCAAGGTGTTATCTCAGTTTCTTTGGGGAAGCTATTGTTTTTAAGCTTCACAGAGAATAAAGGTTCCATGGAGGGGGCTGAGCAGAGAGAGATAGGAGAAACCAGATGGACTTGGCCAGGAACTAGAAGAGGGAGGGGAGAGGAGAGGTGCAGGTCCCATGTCCTTTGGCACAGGCTGGGGACCTTCTGAGGTCAAACTGAAGCTTTATGGCTTGGAGCCAGTGGGGATTCTGACCAGTTCTGGGACAAGCCACGCTGCTTGCAGGCACTGGGAGCCATGGTGCTCAGCATCTGCCCCCAAAACAGCTTCCAAGAGCTACCTCATAGCTGAAATGCATGCTGAGGGGTCCTGCACCGCAGTCCAGCAGGGAGAGGAAAACCTCTGTCGGTCTCCTCTCAGCCTTCCCAGGCAGGGAGGCCACCATGAGTAATTTTGAAGAAGTTTGAATGCTTCCAAGTGTGTCTATGGCCCAGACAATGTCAGTGTCAGAGACGGGTTTCCAGCACATTTAGTCATGGGCCTTCTCCAGCACCTGCCAAACCCAGCATCTCTCCAAACACCGACTGTGGAGACCATAGCTGCGGCCACACCTGGACCTTCCTGGGATGAATGAGGCTCCTGGAGCCTGCTCGCTCCCTGCCTGTTGTCCTCCCCATCCCATGTTCAAAGTGATGGCCCTACCTGGTGCACTCGGGGTGGCACAGGTGACCAGAGGAAGCTAGAGGTGACCTGCAGCTGCCGGAGGGAGCAGGAGCAGAGCAGAGGGATGTCCTGACGATGGGAAGGAAGAGCAAGGAGACCAATAGGGATGATATCATCCGTGCTGCCCAGGCAAAGGACCTCCTGCTTACCTTTGCAGGCCTTGCGGTCCGTGATGGACTTGCTGAGGTCCCGGTAGAAGCCCTCCTTGCAGTAGTGGCAGTGCCGCCCGGCGGTGTTGTGCCGGCAGTTGAGGCAGACGCCGCCACTCTTGCGCCCCGACAGCTTGTAGAGCTCCATGTTGAAGCGGCAGCGCCGGGCGTGCAGGTTGCAGTTGCAGGCTGCGAGGGAAGGGGAGAGTGTGAGGGCTGGAGGAGAACTCTGGCACCCACCCTGGGTGGGCTGGAGCTGCTCCACTGCCCCCCACTGCTGCTGGGGGCTGGGGCTGCCTGTGCCGGGGGGAGCAGGATGGGCACAGCACAGCACAGCTGGCCCCAATGTGCCATCCAGATGTGCAGCATCCGCCACCCCACGGTGCCAGTGCTGGGAGGTCAGGGTGGAGGAGAAGGGGCACGTGTAGAGATGGGGCAGCGCTTGGCTGAAGGGAGAGGTTTGCGGGATAGAGGGGTGCAGCTGGGAGGTCTGGCAGCACCAGCCTGGCACCTGCAACCCTGCTGTCCCCCAGCCCCATCACCAGCAGCCAGCTCTGGTGACAGGACCACTCTGGTGACAGGCTGGCTCTGGGCAGGACCACCTGCCTTGTGCCAGGGGCAGCGATGGCATCGCCCCTGCTGCCTCATGGGGTGCCAGCCTCGGTGGCAGTAAGGGAGCCCCCAAACTCCTTCTCTTTAAGGCTATGTGCCCATAGAGCAAGCCATGAGTGCACACGCGCACACGTACACCCTAACACACACAAGCTGATGTGCACACAAATGTGGACACATTAACATGCCTGTACACAAATGTGCACCTAAAACTCCACATATATGTGCACACATGCATGCACACAGGTCTGCACAGAAATGTCCAAATACTGTTACATGTGCTCAGTCATGTACCCAAACAGGCATGCTCACACGTACAGCCACACACACACACGCTTACACGTACACACCCACGAGTATGTGTGCACAGGCGCCTGCAGACACGTGCACACCCCTGCAAACACACACACATGTGCTATTTTTTCACTAGCTACAGGAACCATGCAGCCCCCCCTGCTCCCCGGTGCAATTCCACGTGTGCCAGATAAAAAGGCAAAGCACCGCCTGCTCCTGCTTAACTCTCTCGCAAAAAGATAATGGGAACAAGATTTCCTTCAGCAAAACGTGGCGCCCTCCTCCCCGAGCCCCAGCCCCCTCCCCAAGCCGGTAAATTGAGGTTGGGTGAGAGTTTTTCCAGGCATACTGTGAAATTCATTAACGTGTCAGCCCAGATTTAACTGCTGGGGTCTGGCTTGGCGGTCGTGTGAAGTCGCCTCCCCCCCACCCGGGCTGGCAGCAGCGGTGGGAGCTTCAGCCCCTGCAGACCAAATGCTGCCTCCTCGCTCCGGCCTCGGAGACGCTGGGGGAAGAAAGCTGGAGCAAACTCCAGCCCTAAGAAAAATAAAAATGAGAGCCTTTTCAGAGGCTTAAAGGAGTTGAGCGAGAGGTTGGTGCCGGCCTCGGCGCTGCCGCCACCACACGCTCAAACCTCCGCTCCCCCCGGCAGCTCCCCCGAGTTATGAGATTAGTATAAAAAATCACATGGCAGGCATCAAAATAACAGCCTGGCCTGGCGGTAGGTGCCTTTGGGGGCTTTTGTGTTTTGAGCTAATTTCTTTTATTCTGAGGTGACAGTGAAAAATAGGCAAATTCTGACACGGGGGCTGGGCAACGGGATGCAGCACCTGGAGGGAGAGCAGCACATAGTGCCTGTGGTGCCAGGCAGCCCGGGATGCTGCTCTGCAAGGGATGCTGAAGCTCTGCCAGGCTTTGCCAGGGCCAGGAGAGATGAGGAGAAGTACCCCGACATCCAGGCTGCTCTTGCCCTCACCAGATAACAGGAGAGGGACTGGCTGGGCTGGTTTGTGCTGCTGAACAGAGGCAGCCACAAGTAAATGCAGCAAAGGAACCGTTTTGGGAGGTTATTTCCTTGCATCGCCGAAAGGTCAGTTGGGTCACCCCAGAAGGCAGTTTTGCCATCCCACTGGGAATACTCAGGGCTGCCCCTGTGAGCCCCCCAGCATCCTCTGAGGAAGGAGAGAGGACGTCAGCACAGGAGGGAGCGATGGGTGGTGGGGGAGAAAGGTCAGGTAAATGATTCATCACCCTCGGCGCTGGTCCCTCTCTGCCTCCCGTTTAATTGGTGAGAGAGTAACTGGCCATGGACTTTTCATGGTACCACTGACCCTGCTGTGGGCCCTCCCAACTGGCACGTCCCCATCAGTCCTTTTCCTGGGAACCTGTTGTAAATTCTCCCAGGAGCCAGCTTTTGGGGAGAGACCACCTCTTGCAGCCTGGCATCGTCCCCTGCGCCTGCGGGCGGCGGTGCTGCCCGGGCTGGGTGTCAGCAAACCACCCCCGCCTTACTGGGACCCCAGGCCGGATTTTGGCATGATCCTGGCCAGCCAACACAGGAGATCTAGCTGGGTTTGGCCAGGCTGGGATGGGTGGCTGTCCCCTGCTTGGGACCAGGGTCGCACCAGCACGCGTGACTGTCCCCTGCCCGCCACCCTGGCGCAGCCATCCAGCACTAATCGGGGCAGACAGGTCCCCCCTCTTGCCCGGCTAAATACTTGCACTGTTCCTCAGCACTGACTCGGTTGCAAGCTCTGTCTCCCGTTAATCACTAATTAAAGGCTTGAATGTTCCCTGCTGTTTGGAGTATTAATAAGAATTTAATTGCACAGTTTGGGGCTAATTACGTGGTAGCTCGCTTCCGCCCTTGTACAGTATGCCCAATTAAACAATCATATGATCAATTAAACAATCACAAGATCTAATAATTTGCAATAATAGACTAATTAAACCCCGACACCTTGCAATGGAGCAACCTTCTGTCCTCCTTTTGATGGTATCTGAACCCTTGCCCAGGCCCTAGCTGCCCCATAACCTCTTCTCCTCCGGGCTGCTACGGGCAGAGGAGCCTGGGCTGATGGCATGAGGGGGTTTGTGGTCCTGTCAGGGAACGGGCAGTGCTGTGCACTGGGGCACACACGTGGCCCGTGGTGGAGCCCACAGGGCAGGAGCAGGGCTTGCCGCCCCTGCAAGTTCCCTGGGAATAATTAGGGAAGGCAGCCGGCTCAGCGAAACCCTAGACCAGCCACTGCTGCCAACCCACAGCGGATTCGAGCTACGCCCCTGCTTTGGCTGGAGCAGAGCCCAGCTGGGCTGGTGGGGCAGGATGGGGCTGCACCTCCACCTCAGGGACAGGAACGGAGACCACAAAAGCCCCTTCCCTCCCATCTGCAATGCCCCTCTATCACGGGGAAGGAGTTGAGGGTGGCTAGGGCTCACACCTCTGCCACCAAGGAACAGGAGGAGAAGCATAAGCAGAGCCCTCCCCAAGGGGCTGTGAGCTGAGAACAGGAGTGCCGGGGACAAGACCGAGTCACTCCAGCCCCATCCCAGGAGCAGCAGGACTCAGGATGGTCAGACAAGTGTTAATCCCCTTCACTGCAGTGGCTGCCTCCCCCCTGCACCCCAGATCCACTGGGATGCTGTGCCCCATGGGGAGCAGGTGCCCAAGCAGGGCTGGCAGCAGGATGCTGTCCAACTGCCCACCTCCAAAAGCCATCACCTACCACAAAATCCTTCCCCTGCTTTCCCTGGAGAAGGGCTGTGGCTGGTGCTGCCAGGAACCTGCCAGTTTCCAGCAGGTCTGCTGAGGAGAGGGCAAGGAGCACCCCACTGCAGGGGATGCAGGCAGGGAAGGGGCCAACAAACAGCACAGGTCCTGCTCCATGGGGCAAACCAGCCCAGGCCAGCTCTCTGCGGAAAGATTTCCAGAGGTTTTGGCATGGGAAGTACTTAGAAACAGAAAAAGCAATCAAACATGTGCAGGAAGGGGCAGAGGACACGGGGGAAGAACATGAGACTCTCTAAATCCCACCATCGTTCCAGGGTCGGGTGTTCTCAGGCGCTGGTGTCGCGGATTGATGGGCACAGTCCCCCAGCCCAAAGCAGAGGGAGCAGCAACCAGCGAGGGCTTCCCAGGAGAGCGCAGCCCCTTCCCTGCCGAGTCCCCCAGATCAAAGCAAGCCCTGTGCATTATCCCAGTGCTCCGGGGAGCGCTCCCACCGCGGCCACCACAAAGGGAACAAGAGCTCCCGCATCACCAGCGAGTGCATCAATTACTTCCAGTGGTTGCCTCGTGCTAATCCGCCTCCCCCCGCCCCTTTTCGCAGGCTGGGTGTTTTGGGGACAGCCCCTACCGAGGGGTGACAGGGCTGTCCCTGCGTGTGCAGTGGCGGGGGGAAGGAGGCGGTGCAAGTCTGCAAGAATAAAGCTGATGCATCACACAGCGGGGCTTGGGATTTTGGTGATCACGCTCCCACCGGCCGCCCTGCTGGGATTATCCTTTGCTGAGCCTGACCTGGATGGGGACATGGCTCTCTCTCTCTCTCCTGACCTTCTCTTTCCCCTGCTTTGGGCTGGGCACACAGAGCATCCCAATACTGGCAAGCTCCCTGCTTGACACAGAGCCCTTTTTGGGGTATCGGGAGTGACCTCTATGCCCACGGACAGGTGGCACAGCTCTGTAACCACCAGGCACTGGGACATGCACCCCGTGGCACAGAGCTGGCACAGAGCCCCCATGCCAAGCCAGCAGCGTGGCAAATGCTCTGCGCCAACTTGGCTGCTGTATCCCCAAAGCTGCCTGCTTGTCATGCTGGCCCCCCATAACACTGCAGCAGGGAAATGTCCCCACAAATGCCCCAGCAACCCCATGGCAAGTGTGGTGGGGGGACACCCCATGCTAATGCCTCAGGACTCACCGGGCTGTTTCACCTCTGCATTTCCCCACACCCGCCAGAGGCAGAAGTTCTTGTGAAGTAAGAAAAGTTTGTCCTCACTCCCAGCTGCATGGATGGATTTCTCAGCACCACGACACAGCGAAGGACATTAACTTGTCCCCATGTTGAAGCAGGCAGAGACTCCCGTGTGCTGGAGGGGCACAAACCCCTACGCAGGATGCTGGGGAGCACAGAGCCAAGAGGTGACATCCCAGCACAACCTTGGGCTGTACCAGTCCCATGACTCCACCTGGACCCAGTTTTAGGGTGCTGCATCCCCCTGTCCCTCAGCCAGAGCCGGGCAGCTGTGTCTGTCCACCGTCCTCCTCCTCAGCCTCGCTCAGCCCTGTGTGACCATGCACAACCCCAAGCCAGCACCGCCAATGTCCGGCTGCAGGACCCAGTCTGAAACCTCGTAGCCCCTGGGCTGAGGAAAGGGAACTTCCTGGGCGGCCTCTCCTTTTAATTGGTGCTAATTGCTGCGTCTGTTCATGCTGGCTGGGGAGATGTCATTGTTGAAAGGCACAGAGGGGAAGGCTTGGGGAGCTAATCCAGCTTTCAGCCGCTAAGCCCTTCGGAGGCGGGTGATGGAGAAGCTCTTTCAGGTCCCTTCAGAGAGGGCACAAAGCCCGAGAGGGGAAAGGGAGAAAGAAGGGGAGCGAATCAACAGGAAAAACTACTTTCACATGAAGCTTGGGGAAGGGTCTTTGTGCATGGGGCTTGTCAGGGGGGCTTGAAGGGACCGCACAGGGCCCCTGCCTCCTCTGCTCCCCCTCGTTTATCTCTTCAGCCCCATCTGCCAAAAGGGTGACGCAGCTGGGGGTAGGGATGCCCTGCGGAGTGGGACCCTTGCCCTGAGGTGGATGGACAAGATGGGCAGATGGACAGGAGATATGCAGACAGACAGGAGATCTGGAGATCTGCAGATGCTTCCCCTGAAATGAGTTTCCTCCAATTTAACCCCTTCTGTGCCAGCCAGACCCACCTATGCTGCCACTAGACTGCTCCACTGGAAGATTTGGTGGTGAGGAAGATGCAGCGTGGGGTGCCACAGGAGAGGCACCCATGGGGTGGGAGTCCTCCCTTTGTCCCATGGGGGTTCCATGGGTTCACACACCAGCCAGAGCCCGACCTGTGGCAGCTGGAGGCACCAGCCATGGGCAGGGTGTGGAGCTGAGGGTGCATTTTTCTTTCCTTTGGAGCTTTGGAGCAAAGCTCATCTTTCTGAGACAAGTGGGAAAAGACGAGGACTGACACATTCCCACAGGGCATGAGGTGGTTTAAAGCATCGGCTCTGGCATTTGCTTTGAATCTGCTGCCTTTTTAGTGCTTCTTAGGAGAAATCCGCTGTAACATATACATATTTAAGCCAACAGCTGGGATCTCAACAAGACATCAATCACAAATACTAACAAGTCCCTCTGACCTCTGGCACATCCAGTGAGCCTTTCAGGGGCTGATTAATGGGACAGCCTTCCCTTGTCTCCATCCTCCCGCCACCCCCTGGGACCCAGGCTCCAGTCCGGGAGGAGCGAAAGGCTGTTCCTCCCTCTCCCAGACCTCCACAGGCCTCTGGCATCCCCCAGCCCCATCCCAAATCCCAGCAAAAGGCAAAAAACCTCCACCAAAATCCCACAACGATTCAAGAGCGGGACAGACAGGCAGTGCCAGTTTGATGTTTGGGAAATGTTTCATTTCAAGGATGATATTTTTAACTCGTGGAAACCTTTGCAAGGACAGACAAGCTAAAAACACCACACAAAGCACCACATGCCAGACCGAAGGCGAGTGACAAGCCGTTGACTTGGGCTGTCTCAAGTGTTTCCTTAGTCTCTGCCAGGTTTTGCTGCCTGTTCCCTGCCCCAAAGCACATCTCACAGGGATCACCACAATTTCCCCTCCTGCCTCCGAGGACAGCCAGTTTGCTGCCCAAGAGAAACATGTCCAGCTAGGCCTCCCACATCCCACAGCGAGGTTTGCTGACCAGCTGGAGGACACCAGTGAGGTTTTGGAGGGTTTCCGTGCTTTGGCTCACGGTTAAGCCTCTGCACCTCTGGTGGGGCACCCATAGGAGAAACAGGGCAAGATGCTTGACCCTTTCCCAGCCCTCTCCAGTGAGAAGGATGCTCCCCAGCATCTCCGGACAAGGACATCCCATCACTTTGGCTCAGCACCCATCGTTGTGTCCCTCAGCGATTCACTTTGTGGTTTCAGCCAGCCCCAGAAAAAAAAAAACCAAAACAACCCCAAAACATTAAAGCCCCACTCACCCAGACACTCGTTGGCCTCACGGGCGCTGGCCCGCTGCCAGGGCCGGTCGTAGTGGAAGGGCTTGCAGCGGTCGCACTCGGGACCCTCCGTGTTGTGCTTGCAGTCGCACACCAGCTTCTGCTCCTTGTCCTTCACGCAGCGCGCCGCGTGCCCGTTGCATTTGCAGCGTCCGCCCACCTGCAGCTCCCCCACCGCGTAGTAATAGGGGGTCGAGCTGGTACCCCCGTCCTCCTCACCGGCATCCCGGCCAGCCAGGTCGCGGAAGAGGTGCGGGCGGCTGAAGACCACGCGGATGTCGGTGGCCGTCACCCAGTCCTGGAGCACGGGGCTGCTGTCGAAGTCCTGGGCGGAGGGTCGCCCGTCAAGGGTGCTGAAGGCAATGAGCCCACCAGTGAGGGGGTAGAGGTCTGTGAGGCCATCGGTGCAGAGGGCCTCCTGCTCGTTCTGCTTGGTGACGGTGGCTTTGCTGGGTTTGCCGTAGATCTTGCGGCACTGGGAGGAATAGTACTGGTACGGTACCCAGGTCTTGCCATAGTCCATGGACTTGAGGATGGCGGTGGACTCGGGCCGAGGGGAGCAAAACTGAAGGCTGACGTAGACCACCTCGAACTTCTTGCCGAGGGAGAGGGTGAGGGTGACGTTCTGGGGCGAGTGGTGGAGGGTCTCTGAGCGCCAACACGTCATGTTGGAGGCGGTGTTGAGGTCGGTCAAGTAGGCAGGCGGGTGGGCTCGGCGGGGGTCGGAGGCGTTGCAGTGCCTCGTCGGGGGCTTCCCGCAGGTGCTGGAGGCCTGAACCTCCTTCCCGAAGGCGGCATTGACGAATTCCGGGATGCAGCGGCGAGGGGCGCCACTCTCGTCATAGCAAGGATCCGGGGGGGTCTGCTGGGCTACGAAGGGGTTCACTGTCTGGGAGAGGCCCAGCATGGCAGTGGTGAGGAGCAGACGCAGGAGCTGCAGGACCTCCATCCTCCCAGGGCAAGGGAAGCAGCTCCTCCCTGGGGCAAGAGCAAAGGGAGTGAATGGCACCGGCAGCCCTCTGGGATGGAGAACACGCCACGTCTGGCCCTCAACCCTTGCCCACTTTCCCACCCCACGTCTACCGGGGCAGCATCCTGGAGAAAGGGCAGGGAGGCAATGACTTTGCGGTGCCTTATCCACAGCAATCCCTTGCTGCTTGTCAGCAGGAGGAAAAATACTGCAGGAAATGGCAGAAGGAGCTGAGGTTTGGAAAGAGGAGGTTGAAATCAGGGTCTAGCCCTTCCCTGGCTGCTCATAAACTCTCCCAGGAGCAAGCAGGAACAGTCCTGCCTGCCAGTGGCCCTGTCTGTCCCACGCAGCTCAGAGACCCCTGTCACCACACAGCTGCTGAGGAGAGGTGGTGGGGAAGAGCTGGGGGGACCTTTCAGCTGCGACAGTGGCTACAAACCTCCAGTTATCCAACTGCAGCCTGAGACAGCTCCCACTAGCAAGGGGAAAGGAGCAGCAGCAAAAGCACCTTGCAGGGACATTTTACAACAGGACAAAGTCTCAGGGCTTATCTGGGGCTGGTGCCACTTTCCCTGCCATGACAGAGCCCTAGGAGCATCCCTAAGGGCACAGAGTCTTCTCCAAGCCAGGGGCTGGGTCCCTTCCAAATCCCACAGCCACACAACCTGAGTATTCCCACTAACTAAAGGAGGTTATTCTGGCCTTGGCCCCAGGAAACCCAGGTCTAGGTCTGGCCTGTCTGCTAATGGAGGGAAAACCAAGGACTGAATGCGGGGCTTGGCTGGATAGCTGCAGCACAGGGCCATGGGATGCTAGCTGGCTTCCAGGGGACATGGCCCATCTCCTGCACCACTGGCTTGGAGAATGGAAGAGGGACCATAGGCCATGTCCCCTCCTGGTGGCCCTGGCTGCAGCAGGGACATCCCACAAGCTGCAGATCGGCCATGCCCCATCCTGAGCATCATGCCAGCCACCATGGCTCACACATTCACTGGAGAAGAGCTGCAGGCTGCAGCTGGTGGTAGAGCCCTGAGCTGCCCGGCTGGAGGATGGCATCAGCCTGTCACAGCCACCACCCTGGGCTCAGCCTGTGCCACAGACAGGGGAGGTGGAGGCAGGAGATCCCTTCCATCATCCCCTCTCCCACTAGTAAATCCTTACAGGGTAAGAGGGGTTTTGCACTTCGCTCTCAGGAACAAAGCCCAGTGCTGGCAGCATGACCCAGCACGGCAGAGGCAGCCCCTGACCCCACTCCTGCCTCTCCGGCTGCCTCCTCCGGCCAAAGGAGGCTGGAAAGGGACAGCCTGTTTTAAACAATCTGTGATATGTTTTGTTTTTGAATTTTTTTCCCTTTTGCCGAAAAAAAAAAAAAAAAAAAAAAACAGACAAGGAGCTGTGGCTGTGGAAGAAAACTGCCTCTCCCTGGGCTGCCAAACCACTAATGGGGGGAAGCTCCTCCCTCACCAGCCTCGCTCAGCCGGGCGGCCAGCGCCAGAGCCTGCTGCCCACCAAGGAGGGAAGCGGGGACAGGGGTCTCAGCCCATCCCTGGACATCTCCCCCAGGACAAATCCTGTCCCTGCCACCTCTGTGCTCTTTCCTCACTGCTTAATCCTCTGCTAGTGGAAAAGGAGGTGCTCACTGCTGAAAACTTCATGGCTGCCTTGGTGGTCTCTGCATCCCCCACTACCCAGTAGTGCCACAGAGCCTTTCTAGGACAAGCCACCCCATGGTTCAGCAGCTGGGCAGCCGGCAGGCAGCAGGACAAGCGATGCTGTCCCTGGAGCATGTGGAGCCCCAGGAACCTCCCACTCTTGGAGCAGGACATGCAGGCGAGAGCTGTGGGAGCAGAGAGGGGAGCAGCAGGGAGGCAGCAGTCACCGCAGCCAGGAGGCACCATGCTGCAAGAACCAGGCTGGGAAGAACATGCCCTGGGAGCCCCAGCCCCACTGCCGGCCTCCTGGGCAAGCTCCTCAGGGTCTGCCTGTCCAGGAACTGATGAGCCAAGACAGTGGCTGGTTAACCCCCCAGTGCAATCCTAATAGGACCATCCCCAGCACCTGCCTTGTACCAAGCAGTGGGCAGCAAGGCAGAGCCATCCCACAGGTAAAGCCCTGCTCCTATACCCACACCCAGCAGTATGCTGCAAAACACTGACAGATGCCCCTGTAATGCCCAGCAAAACTTGGCCACACACACACACACAGACACCCAGCACTGCTCCTCTAGTCTGGTGATGCTGCCAGCTTCCCACCATCCCCATGCCACCACACACCCACAGAAGGAGAGCCAGCTGTGTGCAGCCACCACCACCTCCCATCCCACCAGCCCCAGGGCAGCATGGGGACAACCTGGTGGGAAGACCTCTGCACTGGGAGGACAAGAGAAGACAAAGCCCTGGGGATGCCTCAGCAGCTACATCCATCCATCCCAGGGCGACTCAGGGTGTATCCAACAAGGCTGAACCTTGCCAAGGAAAAGTCCCCTCTGCCCAATCACCTCCTTCTGCCACAGGGCAGCGAGGGGGCATGAGTAGGGCCACACTCAGGTGTGCCACCTGCAAAAGCCTTTTAATTTCCCTTTTGGTAAGACACAAAGGTGTTGGGAAATCCCTGCCCAGAGGAGAGAGACAGCACCCAACAGCAGCAAAGGGAGAGCCCAGAGGCGAAGGTGCTATGGGCAAGGCTGGCACTAAGGCCATGGTTACTGCTGCTTTTGGGGCACATGGGGAACGAGCATCTCCTGCCCATCCTCCCTGCCTTGATGGGAAACTCCGTCCCTCCCACGGGCAGTACCAAGGCACAACCCCAGAGATCTATTGCCCAACTTTTTGGGGTTCTGCTCCTGCTGGGGAGCAGCTGCCAGGGAGCCAACACACGCCCGCCCAGCAGCGCATCGGCGCTGTGGAGGCAGGGCATGAATGGAAATCATTATCATCGGCGAGACCACACACAGGCCCTGCACGCTCTGCGCTCGGCTCACCCCATTATCCCGCTGAAAGAGAGCTGGGGCCGGTGGTCTCCGTGGGCCTCACCTCTCTATCGGAGAGGAGGGCAAGCTGCAATCTGCTCCCTTTTATGCATATTCAGCGTGACCCCAGGACTGCCAGCAAGCTGCCAGAGAGGCCTGGGAATGGGTATTCCTCTCCTTGGCCCCCATCTGC